>MU392167.1:0-458162 GCA_022578495.1 Nemania sp. NC0429 | reverse complement strand
CTGATGTGCCGTACGAGAGACCTGATCATCGACCTGCTGCTGCTTAGCAGGCTGATGTGCTGTACGAGAGACCTGATCATCGACTTGCTGCTGCTCGGCATGCTGATGTGCTGTACGAGAGACCTGATCATCGACCTGCTGCTGCTTAGCAGGCTGATGTGCCGTACGAGAGACCTGATCATCGACCTGCTGCTGCTTAGCAGGCTGATGTGCTGTACGAGAGACCTGATCATCGACTTGCTGCTGCTCGACATGCTGATGTGCTGTACGAGAGACCTGATCATCGACCTGCTGCTGCTCGGCAGGCTGATGTGCTGTACGAGAGACCTGATCATCGACCTGCTGCTGCTCGGCAGGCTGATGTGCTGTACGAAAGACCTGATCATCGACTTGCTCTTGCTTAATAAGTTGGCTATCCGTACGAACGACCTGATTATCGATTTGCTTTTGTCGAGCACGCTCTTTTGCTGTACGACGGATATAATCGTAAAGATCTTCTGATTCAGAACTGCTGCTGATTACAATCGTATGACGATTTGTAATATCTGGAACTAGAGGAAGTTGGCTTGAAACTTTTGCCTTTTTCTGGGTTTGAATTGGAGACGAAAGGCTGTGAGGTCGCTTCGTACGGCTGTTATCCAATGTAGAAAGTTGAGCGGTGCTGAGGTTTGGGTATAGCTGTTGTTCTGGTTTATCGTACGACAGCTGGGTTTCGTCATCATATAGCTTTTCGTCTTCACCATCGTACGCCTCTTGATCTTCATTATTCAACATTTCGTTGGTTTGGGTACCATATAGCTGTTGATTTTCGGATTGCCTTTGAACGGTATTTTCGTATAAAGGAACACTAGAAGCTTCCAAATCTTCGTTGTCAAAGTTCAAGTAGGTATTATCGTCCATAGGGTCGTATGCAGGCTCGACAGGAAGAGCTGGCTTTGAGCTCTGTTTGTTAGGCAAAGGTTCACATTTCCATACTTGAACTGGAATAGTCGTACGAGGAGTAGTTGTGCTCTTCGGACAAAAATACCCTTTGATACCAATTAGATCATTCATTGTACGATCGAAAATACCAGACTTTGGCTCTTCTGGTAGATGAATTAGCTCTTTTGCGTTGATTTTTGCAACTACTTCCATACGATATGCATTGAGGTCGAAATAATCAAGAAAAAAAGGCTTGACTTTAGGTCGTACGATAGTGTAAAGCCAGTCTTGCTCTCTTTCAGCTAAAGCTAGCTCTGAACAAATGAACTCTCCAAATACCAATTGGAATAGTCGTTTGGCTTTGCCGTAGAAAATTGGGTTGTGGTTTTCGTACGTGCATGGTGTTTCCCATACATTAACTTGGATATTTATAACTAGATGTGGCTTTTGTACAGCATCTGCTCTGGCTTTTTTTGCAACTGTCAGTTTTTGTTGTGATTTTTTTATATTTTTTGTGATACGGTCGATACGTTGCTTTTCAATCGGTACAGGAATTGAACTGTTCTTTGGATCGATATTTTGCTTGTACGAAGGAGTAGGATTTGTTGCAGGGTAAATTGATGTAGTAAAAGCATTAGACTTAGAGCCTATAGAAATAGTTTGAGACGGGGTTTGCGATTGGAGCTTCGGACGAATATGCTGAGGAAAAGATTGGGATGGGCCAGTCGT
Organism: Nemania sp. NC0429; assembly: GCA_022578495.1. Classification (NCBI taxonomy): domain Eukaryota; kingdom Fungi; phylum Ascomycota; class Sordariomycetes; order Xylariales; family Xylariaceae; genus Nemania; species Nemania sp. NC0429. The sequence continues at coordinate 456,512 of MU392167.1, read as the reverse complement.
ACGAGAAGATAAGAAAGGATCATCGGAATTATCAGATGGAGACTTTGTACGAGAGTCGCGAGCAGGTTCGTAGGATTGATGCTTCGTACGAGAATCGCGAGCAGGTTCGTGGGATTGATGCTTCGTATGCGAGTCGCGAGCAGGTTCGTAGGATTGATGCTTCGTACGAGAATCGCGAGCAGGTTCGTGGGATTGATGCTTCGTATGCGAGTCGCGAGCAAAAGCATCGGATTGATGTTTTGCACGAGAGTCACTGTCGGATTGGTGCTTCGTACGAGGGTCGTGAGCAAAAGCATTAGATTGATGCTTTGTACGAGGGTCTAAAAAAATAAGCATATGATTATACTTTAAGAAATAAATATTGCATTTAATATACGTACGAGGGTTATGAGGAAGAAGTTCTAATTGATTTTCTGTACGATTAGATTGAGCAGCAATTTGAACCGGACGAGGCCAGTCCTGCGAACAGCCAGGGCATTGAGAAGATCTTGGAAATTCATTAAAAATATCTCTGTGCGTACGACGGTTAGAGATAGGGCAGTATGCGTCCATAAATTTGGACGATTCTGTTGTTAATACCATTATGCCTTTTGCAGGGCACATAGGTAGGTTGGTTGTACAATAGAAAATAAGTACTGAAAATTTTTTTGTACGAGCTTAAAGCTATTTTTACTAGCTTAGTTTAAAATACAGTGTATATAGCAGTGCATATTTTATTTACACTGGATGCTCGTACGGTATATGATATTATTTATACTGCTGTACAAAAGAAAGAGCAGATAGTTGATTAGATAGCTTATTATACGTACCTTTCCTATGTGCTTTCTTTGCTTTATGTATATGTATAGTGTGCCTTCTGTACGAAGAGGTTTCAAAGTGCCTTCTGTACGAAGAGGTTTCAAAGTACTTTCTGTACTCAGAGGTTTTAAAGTGCTTTCCATACGAAGAAGTTTCAATTTGGTGCCTTCCGTACAGAAGGCTCTATATTTGCACCTGCCTTCAATACACGATTACTTACACAATCACACACACTTTCTCCCACCCTTCATACGGCCATAAATTCCCTCCCTTCCTCTCTCTCTCTTTCTCTCTCTCTCTTTTTTTTTTCCTCAGAACTATCACCGCCGCCGCCGCCACCACCACCACCACCACCACAACAACAACAGCAGCAGCAACACCACCACCACCACCACCACCACTATGGCGTACGTACTATTTCAATTAGCTTTATCTTTATATCATACGGCACACACTGACCTCTTTGTACGAGCAGCGCTCCCCCTCCCCCTCCCCTTGCCCCTGCCCCTCCTGGCGCTCCGGCGTCAACTGTTTCCCTCCAAATCGGGGGGCAGCAGTTGGCGCCGTTTTGCCACAACGCGCTCCAGCGTGCCGTGCTGGCTTTGCCTGGGCAGAATATCCTCGTACATCGAGGATCTGTCCAACCTCAGCAGATCCAGTCGGCACGGCCGAGCTATATTAATGCCCTCTTGATTCAGTCGAGAGGTGTTGCCGTTGCCCCGTGCAGCGCATGCCGTCGTACGATGAGTACTTCGGGAGATGGGTTGGCAAGGCCGTTTCCAACCTGTGTACGACTGCCTGGCCACTTCGGTGGCTGCTGTGGCAATTGTAAGTGGCGAGACCATGCGGCTCGCTGCTCCGTACAGGGTAGGCCCAACAACGACGACGACGATGACGACGACAACAACGACGACGGAGCCCCTCCCCCCCCCCCTCCCCCCCCCCCTCCTATCAAGCAAGAGCCTCGTACGCCGAGTCGTCGGTCGCGCCGACCGGCCGGCGGCTCGGCCGCCAATCCTATCATTCTTTGTTAGGTAAGTGTAGTTTTATTTCTTTACGTACGATTGATTTTTTTCACTTTATTTTCCTATCAAGAAAGCAGCACTGCCAATGATGCTTAAGTAAGCAGAGGCATGCCGATGATACTCAAGTGAGCGGAGGCACCAAAACAACTACCGGGCACCTTCACGCGGTGTTTTGGGTCAGTAACCAGTTATACAATAAGTACTCTGGTGAAGCGAAGATCCGGTAAATCGATTATGTAAATAGATTGCTTTGTACAATAGATATTTAATTGATTTGTTGCTTCGTACAATAATACTCAATTGAATTTTTGGTTGTGCGGGGTACACTAGTACGTACCTTTTCCTGTTTTCTGTTTTCTGTTTTACGTTTTTGATTTTTGTCGCAAGTGGCACTAATGGCCCTCCAAGGCTGGTGCCTTACTGGCTCTGTCGGGATGGATTAAGTAGTAAAGGCCGTGTCTGTTTTTGAAACATGAGATAGATTTATTCGACAACATCGCCTAATGCGTTAACATGCCAGCAGATCTTACACCGGATGTCCTACTGAGCAGCAATCACTTGCTCCCTGTCGAATCATGGGACGCGGCACTTGTGCATTATCCCACATTTGGACACTTTCATTTTGGGCACAGCCGCCTCGCTATTAGATAATTCCATAGCTTGTGCGACTCTCAAGAGGTCGCTTTCGTCTAGTCTTGGTGTAGGACGGTGAACGGGATATACTTTTCGGCCTCAAATTTCAGGTTCACGGCCCGACGTGCTTCAACATGTCAATATTCAATTCTTATCCTCTAGGCAGAGCTATTCGACTTGGCAGAGGAACTGCCTGGCTCGACTAAGTCCTTTGGGGGGATGCCGCGCAAGAAAAACCTCGAATTTTGTATGTATTCGCATCCTGGCATATTTTATCATATCCGTGTCCATTTTCCGAAAATGAGGCCCTTAAATGAACAGCAGTATAAGCACCTAGACGATGGCGAGAGCGTTTCCTTACTATTGTCAGTCTCTTGCCCCCTCATCTTTCAATCCTGTCGCCTCTGTGCTACTTGCTCTTCGGCGGTATCCATCTCAACAACGTCTATGGACATAGTTTGTTCAGCAATCCTATCCATAACTACTGGGTATATAGAATGCAATGATAAGAACATTTCCCTATCATGCTTAACGCTTACGTGCTAATCACCGTCTCGATACAGGACCCTGAGTTGGACAATCGCCCTGCCACTCCTGCCACTAGCCAGCCACCAGCAGATGGTTGAAGCGGCTTGAGAGTGCCATATTTTACTGACAGTGATTCTCATCTCTATGATCACGACGGCAACAGCCGCAATACTGGTCTGGCAGACATCGTCGACCAAAATGCCTGGGATTCTAGCAGCGACCCATGGGGTGCGTTGTCCAATAGGCCCCCGTCAACTACCCAAAATTCTGTTGCCAGTGAAATCCTCTTCCCTACGATGACCCTTCTGCCGAGGGGCACCGAGTTCACCGGCCACAACGCCCATTCACCCCCGACACATCTCGGCCTTCATCCGAATGGCGTCTACTACATGTTTGACAGCCACGCCACCCAAGTCCTAAGTCATCCTTACAACGCTGCACAGGCTCATGAGTCATCATCGTCTCCTTTGTCTACGGAGAATGGACAAGTAGCGTATACTGTTAGCGATCTCGCCCAGCAGCACCATCCCCGGTACCCGCCAACAGCAGCGTCTCTAGGACCATCGGCCCCCTTGCTGGCATCGGCGGGTCTTATCTCGCCGCCAACGGTTGCCGCGCCGCCGGCTAGCAGGAACTCGCCGCCATATCGATGCGAGCGTTGTAAAGCCGAGTTCAGTGGCCGTAGGGAGTTGGAGAGGCACCTCAGTTCTACCAAAGTTCACAGAGGCGAGCAAACCCGGTACTATCAGTGCGGCTGTGGTACCTCCAAAAAAGCCCGCGGGGACAATCACCGCCGTCATGTCCTGTCATGCAAGAAGCGAATCATGACTCCCTACGTCTGCAAATGTGGCAGAGAGTGCGACGACAAGATAGCGCATTTGAAGCATTTCAGGACTTGCAGTCGCATTCGCGGAACACAGCCCACTGCTTCTTAGTCGAACCAGGGCCCAAATGGCTGTCGAAACGCGTTCGTAATCCCATAATCGGTTGGTTGCTGTCCATTCCTTCCTGTATTGCTTTCAGTCAGCGACGCAGCCTGCTCATCCATGCCAGCGGCACTCGGGAAAGAGAGATAAGAGTTTGTAAGGTTGTCGTAATATTTCAGACGTCTATTCCACAGATAATACAAGCTTAAAGAATATATATTCCCGCTTTTATAGGTCAGCCCAAACTGCATGGTGTCCGTGATTGGAGCTTATGCCTAGATGATCGAGGATATATGTTAATATCGGTGTAAAAGTTACACGGTAGAGCCTTATGGGCAGTGAATCCATTCATTTAGAACTTGGTTATTAGTTACCTGCCTAGCTTAGTGTAATAGTCTACGCTACATGGCTTTTCTCAGAGCTTGAGCGTTCACTCGCTTCCTAGTAGTCACATTTTGTAGCCGACTAGTGCGGTTCAGTCTCGATCCTCAGTGAAGGTGAAAAACTTCTTACAACCGCTATCAAAGACCACCCCCTTTGTATGATAGGGGCGAAGATGATAAGAGCGTGTCTCGATGAGTCCGTGGTGAAAGAACCCCTATACGCCTTCCCGAGCTGCCCTGTTGGGTCACCTATACCATGTCTGACGGAGGGGTGGGGAGATCTGGGAGGGATAGGTAGTCAGTGCCTCAGACGATTCACAATCATAGATAGTCGATTCAGATGAGCCTGCTTCCTGGAATCTAATTATCTACAATACAGAGAGCCAGAGGCCTTTCATATAGGCATTCAGAGGCTCCAACCTACTCCACAGGCGTTCATACAGCTACTGAAGAGATCCCTCACTGGAAGAGAAAATCCTGAGGCTGTTTCCTTGACGTACCCACTACACCCTGATGCCAGTATAGCAGCTTTTCGGCCTCCAAAAGCACTTGCACCGATCCAATGCGCAATTTATGTAGGTTTTCGGAATTGAGATGAAGATGGCGTTGTAGCCTCGCTCGAATGGGAAGCGTGCCAAGACGTAACACGCCAATAACAGCATGTTTGTTTGCTTTACGTGGACTTGTAGTCAAGCGTAGTTGGCGTAACTGTGTTGGGGTTAACGAATTTGCTGAAAACGCAGGAAGATTTTCATCGATGTAAACAGTTACCTCCCTAGAAAAGTGAGGGATGTCGAGTATCTGGTAATTATGATCTAAACCTTAATCATTAGTAACAATATTAAGGAAGGGAGGACATAGAAATATGAAGAGCAGTGTTGGCATATATGCGCTGTACTCAGGTCGATCGGTAAGCCGTCCGGGCGGCGACTGTCTTTTGACAAGCAGTAATATTATACCTTTGGCTACTTTTTGAAACAGCTCCAGCGAGACGACTACCAGTTTCTGTCTGCTTGGATCATAGCATAGAACCTTTTCTGAAGGCATGATAGGCATGGTGGGCGTGATGGGCAGTGAAATCTGTGCAAGTCGAAGGAAAGTCCGCTGGGGCCAGGATGGGAAAGGCAATAGAGGAGATTTTGTAATTAAAAGCGCAAACTAGATTTCTGAAACAAAACAACTGATATATCATGTGCACTTGATTTGTGTGGTGGCTGAAGTATTACATGTCATACTGTGTGCGTAGGTTGCTCCCCACGCCACCCCCTTCTTTCGCTCTCCCTGCGTAAGTTCTAAGTTAATGTTATTGTAATCTATCTAGGCCTTCGTAGGAAATTAATCGAAAACATACCGAAATCTCATTATTGGCCTTATAAGATAAAGAAAGCCAACTGTAACCAAGATCGAGCCTCGAATGCGGGTATTATTGTGGTCATATTATTAATGCCAGTGTCTTCAAATATCTCACGCCCCTATTTCATCAATTATTTTCTCCTGCTGCAGATGGCACAATCTTGAAAGTCCCATGCCACAACGACCGATTGCAGCCCCAAGTGCCCCTCATCGTTTCCGCCGTAGTGTCAAGTTCGCTACGGTATAGCCAGCCGTTCGTTCCATAGAGTTTTACGAACCATATAATACCAACAAGGTCCATGAGCCCGTAGAAATGGGTACATGCCAGCTTCGTCTTTTTCGTCTCTGTTGTATAACTCCATGTTTGTTGATTTAACAGTGTTCTAAATGCTGCCGGCGGCTCCTTCTTCCCCTCCCCCTTCCTTGCCTATCGTGCCGCTAGCAATGTGGATAGACATCGGGTCCTCCTTTCCTTGTTGCCAGCTGAGATATTGATAGTATCCATCCCAACCGCCAACAATTGCCCTCCGGAGCTCGGATGATCTCAATGTCGGTTTGTCACGGATATATACTGTTAACTACCGCAAGGGGTTGACGGCGTCGTTTTCCCCGACACGGTTCAATTTTGCTACCTTATCAACGGATCACGTTGCTCGCAAGAAGGTGTCAGGTTCCAATCAAAAGGGGAAAAGTCGGCCGGGGTTCTCCCCCTGCTACACTAAATATCAGTCGTTCATTACATTGAAGTGCTATACCACTGCGATCTTCAGTGCATCAAAATGAAGCTTCAGCGGCAAAATTCACAATTCCTCGGTACTGCAAGCTGTTATTCATTCAACCATCAGCTGTAACGCTTTAAAATGCAATTATTATCCAATCCTTATATCCGAGATTGCTGTAGGTTGTGCTGGAGGCCTCACTTTCAGTTGGGGTCTATCGGTCAGGCTTATGGAGGGGTGAGGCGTTGGCTTGGCAAGCTTGTGCAGCATTTGCATGTCTTTTTGGTAGCATTTGCAGCATTTTAATGCTTCTCCCTTGGGCCATCACACTTCGCTTCCAGTCTATCTCTTTTACTCCATTGTCACAGTCTTAAAAGCTTCGTCATCGGCCCGTTTGCGCCTGCCATAGTCAGATAAGCACATAATACTGTCTGACCAAAGCGGGAGCATCAAGCACCATCTCGGGGGCGCACACGATCTTCTTGACGATAACAACGACCGAAAATGACGATTGATGAAGAACGTCGGAAGGAAGTTGAGCTGCTTGACGCAATTGTGGCATTAGACGAGGATGCCGTAAAAAAGTATGTCGCCAGTGGTACCGACGTGAACGCGCAACACTCGTACCCTTCGCATGGGTTGCCACTTGCTACGGCCATCAATCGCGCACGCCATCCCGACAGTCAACATGTTGACACCATAGCCAACTTCCTCATCGAATCCGGGGCAAGAGCCGCCCTTGGGGATAACTCGTTACCGGATTTGGCCACAAAAGCACTTAGGACCGAAAGCCTGCCACAGACAGCTTTATCACTTCTTAGTCTAACTATCGAGGTAAGAACAAGGTTTGTAAATGGTGTTACATAGCGACTCACACACAATATAGGTTATTGACAAAAATAAAGCCCTTGTTGCAGCGGTAGAATCGAACCATGTCAGGGCTATGCGAGTTTTGATAAACGCAGGGGCAGATATCAATTTCCATGCACCTAGGGGTAATAGTCCTCTCTTAATAGCAGCAGAAAAAGGCAATATCGAGACCGTGGAAATGATACTAGACTCAGGAGCCATAATTCAGAAAGGAGACTTAGAAGGGGTAACTGCCATGCATTTAGCAGCCAGCCGCGGTCATATCAAGATCATACAAGCTTTGCTCGAATTAGGGGTCGATATAAACGCCCGGGCCGCCCATGGCACAATTCCTCTCCATGCGGCGACACACAGTCGTCAAATTCAAGCCGCGAAATTCTTGCTTGACCGGGGAGCTGACATTAACTCACAAGATCGAGCTGGGATGACTCCCATTCTTATAGCGGCTAGTAATGGCTGCCATGAGGTCGCAACGATCTTACTTGAGCTGTCACCAAACCTAACTTTGACCGGACGAGACGGCCTAACGTCTTTGGGAGTTGCCGTCAACGGAAACGACGAAGAAATGGCCTACTTGTTGCTAAATCATCTTTCGCCGAGGAAAAAGGCTAATAACGTCGGAGCCCTCTCTCTCGATAGAGCAATCAGCAGCAGGGATTATCGAAACGTACCCTCGCTCTTAAAAAAAGGCGCACAAGTGGCACTGAGGGGCATAAAGACCTCGGAGTTGATGAACAGTGGGGAACGGCATCCGATAGTTGGGCCAGGTAATCTTTACCTTGAAGCCCTCTGCTCAATAGCCGGGGGGCTCGAAGCAGCTAGTCTAGGGGAATCATGCACAGACGAAAACACCAGCTCAGTCAAATCGTTTTTATTCGCTTCAGAGTCTCTGTTACACTGTCTCACTCGCCATGCCAATTGCATCGATGCCGAAGGCTCACTACCCACACTACCTTCTCGGGTGATTGATATTGATCCTCCAGATAAGCCACAAGATGTAGTCATACTACGACCAGGCCTTGATGTTCAGGCACGCTATATCGCACTGTCTCATCGCTGGGGGCCATCAGTCACCGTGAAAACAACGAAGAGTAACCTCGCAGCACATCTCAAAGGCATCAAAGTGGGCAACTTAACCAAAGTGATGCAGGATGCTGTTACGGTTGCCAGAGGACTAGGGATACGCTACCTCTGGATAGACGCGCTCTGCATAATCCAAGATTCGCACAGTGACTGGTCGACTGAAGCGTGCGATATGGCCAACATCTACCGGAACTCGTTCGTCACCATTGCCGCCGCGGCTTCGGCATCCCACTCAGATGGTTTATTTACCAAGCGTCGTGGAGATCGCACCCTGCCGGATCCAAGCAGTGACACATTGGACTCTCGAGGATGGATCTTACAGGAGCAACTGCTGTCTCCACGCATCCTCAAGTACTCCGATGGACAACTGAGCTGGGAATGTCTTTCTTTGACCACATTCGATCGTCGCCCAGATGATGTTCCCGTATCAGCAACGCCTTCCACCGAGATCTTACGCTTCAAAAGAGCACTTGGTGGGTTTCGCTCTACTAGCATGGCCCTCCAGGCGCAAGCGTACGGGAGTTGGCGCCACATTGTACAGCTATACTCACATCGAGTTCTTACCAACGAAGCAGACAAGTTGATGGCTGTGATGGGGATTGCGAGATTTACTTCTGAGATCACGGGTGACCGCTTTTTAGCCGGTTTGTGGAAGAATCAGCTTTATCGCGACCTCCTATGGAGATCAGACATCAGTTTTTCTGAAGGAGCCTTGCCATCACGGATTCATAGCATTAAGTTGCCATCGTGGTCCTGGGCTTCAGTGAGCGGCCCCGTGGCGTACGCATGGCCAGCTGGAAGCAGCCCGGGATCTGTAGTCGATGATCTTACGCTGGTATCGGATGATGTGTCTTCCGAGATCTCGAATGGCGATGTGCAAGGACGACTTGTCGTGAGAGCAAGACTAAGGAAAGTCTTCTTTAGTGGAAAAGATCACGACGATGCTTATCGACTGTTCCACAAAAGCGAGCCAACACAACAAGCAGTGGAAAACATGGAAGCCAAAAGTGAAAGAGAACCGAACACAGATTTCTATGAAGAGAAGAGACAAGCTGAGCTCGACGAGGTGAAAACAGCGAAGAGCACTATGAGCAACCTACATGAACCATTCTGGCCGGACATACGAGGTGAATCGTTCACGGAAGCATGGCTATTCCCCGTTGCGTCCGAATACTACTGGTACCACTGCCTCGTAGTAGTGAAAGTGGGACAAGGAAACGTTTTCCGTCGAATTGGACTATGTCATGTTGACAAAACCAGGTCTCCTTCCTTTTTTAATTGGCAAGCGGAAGATATTATTACATTGATATGAGTATATATATAGGTTAGATCTTACACAATACTCTAAATTAATTGCGCAGCCTAGCAATCAAGTGTAGTAAGTAATAGTTAGAATGGGAAAATAAAGAGGCAGAATAAGACGTAATACATGGCTGCAGCCATCACACTGAAGACCTAAACGTACGTTTCTAAGTAGTACCAGCTTTTGACCAGGCCACAGGCCAATGTTGAACGCTATTTCCGGCCAGATATCAACACTGTTTATGTCGTATGGTTCCTCGAACAGGCGCCGCTTGGCGGCCAACGAGCTGCCTGGAACGCAGCCACGCGCGCTAAGTTCGCGTTGTGCCGCTTAGATTTCCCCGCTCGCCTATTATGGTTATTTTGGGTTGCTGTTGGATATATTTAAATGAATTAATTAACAATTTGGTGCTTATCAGGGCTTAATTATAGAATGAGAGGCGGTAGACCTGGGCGGGCTTATGCTGCTGCTGCTGCTGCTGCTGGTATCTATGACTGGCAACCAAACAGAAAAAGCAACGGGCTTGACAGGAAACATGTCCCCAATGCCAGGACTCTCGTGCACCATAACGACGTTGTCGGAATTGGCGAGGTTCTCGCTGTACCGAGTGCGACCGTAGTTGGCGCAGCTTTCTGGGCACTGATCCATGTGCGGATACCGATATGGGAAAAAGGGGTCGGCGGGAGGGGGGAGGGGGGAAACCCCAATTGCACTTTTACGTGTCACATCAGTCCGCCTTACACGTGGGACTCATCAGGGGGACCATGACGAAGCGAACATTTGCCCCCATGTCTATACACCCCGCAATGCCGACTGATCTGGGCGCGATCGTGTCAATCGTCGTCGCCGCAAGTCCACACTTGTGTGGTGTATATATATCACCACATATCCCAGCCTTACACTTCTAATACCTATCATGCCACCTAGGTGTTCCACTGTCTTTGACAGTATTATGAAAATGTCTCCAAAAAGCACGATGCCCGAGCTAGGTTAATATGAGCTAATATCTCAACAATAAGTAAACACCTCCTTTTTACTGTATTATCCTAGCTCATGGAAGACACGCCACAAATAAAGCGAAGCCCCACGCTTTACGCCGGCTCGTGATGTGGTTTTCGTCCCGGCAAAAGTATTTGGAGACGACTATAAGACCACCAAAGGCAGAAATTGCATATGCGCCCAAGCCCAAGAGCCACAGGTACACATGTACGACAATACGAGGGTGGATGTGGTTACACCTCTTCGTCACACCTGAAGACCGTGGCACACGGCCACCTTGATGTGGAGTCTAAACATGTCAACGGCGGTTGATGAAGCTTTATGATGTTAATACGAAGAAAGGTCTCTCTGTTGACTGTCGCGTGATTATTAATATCTAAATAACTGAGGCAGGCAAGCGGGAACATACTAGCTCCCAACAATTAAATCGAGGCCTCGTTGCTGGAGCCAACACAAGCATACGTGATACAGGCAGGACCCCTCGTATTGCGTAACCCCGACTCGCTACATCATTAAGTTCGTTCCACCCAGCCAGCCCATTAACCTGCCCTCGTCGCTTCCTCGCTCTGTAAACCAAACAGAGCGACCCAGACCCAATCCCAATCCCGCCACCTCCTTTAGGTATCCTACACAATACAATACGGGCAATGCCAGCAGCGTCTTCATAGCCGAGCGACCAGCGGAACGACCAAACCCATCTATCTCCCTTCATTAGTGCCGTGAACCCCAGGCCCTCATTTCATGTCTGGACTCATCGTCGTATTTGAACCCGTGTACTCCGTACTCCGCATCCGCGTCATGGTCTGCGTGACCGTCACTGCTGTACTACGCACTGATCTGCGACATGCTCGGACCGCGGACGGACCCGCCGTTTCGTCGGAACTCTCTGAACGCGAGGAATAATGTGGCGGCGAAGGTGGCAAACAGGAACCACATGAAGACGAGGCCGGCCTGGATCTCGCGACAGCGCTTCTCGGTGTTGTCGGAACCGAAGGCAATCCAGTCGGACGGTCTGTGACCCTACGCGCACAACGGCTATCAGCAATGCACTGCTTGTAATTGGAACCGGAGAAAGAGGAGGAAGGGGAAGAGGATCGTCATATACTCACCCAGTTGGCGCAGTTGGCGGCCGTCAGCTTCGCCGACAGGACAGTGGCGCCGATGAAAGTGAAGAGCGTGGCGGAGCTATCGAAGGCGAGGGCGACGATGGGGATGGCCACGGCCTCGACGAAGTGGATCAGGATGCCGTAGAGCACGGTGATCCACGACAAGGCCAGGACGAAGATGGCGAAGTTGATCGCAGACGTGGCGGACCCGGCGGCGTTCTGAGTAGTTGCGCGGACGTTACCGATTAACGCGGTCGCGATGAGGACCAGGAAAAACTGCACTATGCGCAGGGCCGAGTTGGTTATTGTCCTCATGATGAAGAAGCTCGACAATGGAAGTTATATGTATGGTGTTCAGGTTGTTTTCGTCGTCTGCTCTCGTTGCTAGAAGAGAAGAGGCGGAGGGGTATAGAGTCTGGTTCGTGGAAAGATGGCGGCTTCGCAAATAGTGTCGACTAATTACTGGGGAAGAGAGTAGATTGACAAAGGTGGATGTGTTTTCGAACGGGATAGAAGATCGTTGAAGGTTGAAAGGTGACGACGAGCGGGAATTGAGCGGCTGTTGTGGGGAGTCCGTCTTTTGTTGATTATTACTGTAATTACAAGGGTCGTTGAGGAGGCAATAAGAGTCGCAGGGAGAGGGAGAGGGAGATATTGCGCCGAGCTCTGATTCGATGATACGCTGGTGATGTGGAAGTAGGTAGGGTATCTGATTGATTGAAATGTGTCGTTGATGTATCGTTTCAATGCTGTAGAAGACGGAGAATGGTGTGGCCAGCAGGGTTGAGCGTTTGGATGATGATGATGATGTTGTCGGATCCGGTCGAGGGCCACCTTCTCTTTGTCCGGCCATTGTCTCGAGTCAATACCTTAGCTGGCAAGTACTTGACGAATGAGGTCATAGGTCAGCTCTGCGTGGCAGGCGAAGGTACCCTGTACCAAGAACACGATTACCGGTATACTACATGTAGGTTAGGCGCCTTTATACCATTGTTTCTCCAGCTTTGATTTCCTACTATTATGTAAGACTGTTTTTTAATCTTATTTAATTGGTTTTATTCTATTTATCTTTGTATATTTGATAGGTTCTACAGCTTCACTTTGTACATCGATGATATATCCTCTTGATGTCCATCGAGGTACTCTGTACAACCGCCACCATGCCCTCTCAAATTCTTGACGGTGGTGCAAAGTGTGGGGCCCCCGATCACCGAGGTAGCCGCGACACTAATGCGTGCCATAGCAACGATACTCCCCATGTCCTGCTTCCGAAAGCTAATTGGCTTGTGGGATGTCCACTTTTTAGGGTGGCCCCGATTCATGAGCCGCGCGCCAATCTTGCCGACAGACGCGTACGGCCACTAGCCGGCCCTAGCGGTGGTACTTGGGTACTTGGCGTAGGTACCTCATTTGCCATTATCACGGGCTGCTAGTGTACTGTCACCTTACACGACAACACCCTCTTCTGCGCCATCAGCCTCAAGTCTGCCAATGCCGCCGGCTTCCAGTCTCTCTATGGCCTTCTTCGTCTCCTTCTCCCAGCTGCTCAGTCCCACGATGACCCATTCCAGTGCCCCCACGATGTACAGAGCCACACAATTGCCAAACCACAGCCCTCCCAGCCCCCAGCCGTGAAAGGCGAGGTAGATGCCCATCGGCAACGCTCCACCGTAGTAGCTGGCGAGGTTGACGAGAGCCCCGACCCATTGCCGGCCCATGCCTCGCAGCACGCCGCCACAGCTGCCATTCAGGCCGTCCGCGATCTGGAACAGCGCCACGAACGGCATCACGTCTCCGACGAGCCTGACCACGCGCTCGTCGTCGTTGAACATCTTGCCGAACACGTCCTTCGTGCCCATGAGAATCGCCAGGATCACAGTCCCGTTGAATATCGAGAGTACCGCCGCACAGTGGGCTGCGCGAGCTGCGTCTCGCGGCCTCTGTGCGCCCAGGAGGTTGCCTATCCGAGACGATGTCGCCACGCCGAGCCCGAACGGAATCGTGTTGATGATCTGGTCTGCCGTCATGATGACCGACTGTGCGGCGAGGGGGATCGTGCCTAGTCGTCCAGCTGCCAACGCCACGATCTCAAAGGCCCACCATTCCGTGCCGACGTGAACGATGCCCAGAAGGGCCAGCCGGGTAAATGGCCACAGATGGGAGACGGCGCGTTTGGGGTTGAGCCCGCCCCAGCACTCGTGGCCACGGACGAAAGTCGCGTAGGCAACGAGGAGGAGAAAGGATACCCAGTAGCTGATGCCGGTGGCGATTGGTGCCCCGTAGAGCCCGATCCCGAATCGGTGGACGAACAGCCAGTTCAAGAGTACATTGAGGGGAGAGGTGATGAGGAGGACATACGTTCCCGGCTTATAGATCTCTTGGGCCTGGAGGTACTTTTTCATCGCCTCGAACCAAACGTATCCGAGTCCACCTGGGATGAGAATCTGAAGGAATTTCGAGCTCTGGACACAGATGAACTCTTCCTGGCCAAGTGCCCTGAATAACGGTTCCGAGGCGCTCCAAATCACGGCAATGATAGCGTATAAGATTGTAAGTACGATTATTCCTCTTTGTAGCAGAAGGCCTAGGTCGTGTCGATCTTGGGATGCGGTGAAGCTACTGGATGCCAGCGTGTCGAGTGCTGTGGTACCGCCCAGGGCAACCAACCACGCTGTTGCCATGGCAAACATGTATGAGAAAGCGGCTGTGGCCAGTGCTTCCGGCGAGAGTCGACCAACAATCAAGACGGATGCGGTCTGGAGGCTACTCTGGAGAGTATATGCCAGTATCACAGATGTCGCTGCTGATGCCAGAGTCCACATCTCGCCGAGCCATTGTCGATACGTAGGCACAGCTCCATTCCCATATCCGTTCGTGGGTTTCGGCAGCAGTGTCGTCAACTCGGAAATTGGGGTTGACGGACGGGACGTGGACGCCACAGAAGTAGTCGGAGAGGGAGAGATTTCCGCCATATTGGCCAACAGCTCAAAAGGGAGAGGATCGATTCACACTATTTCTAGTAGTGTTCAACTTTACTGGGGAAAGGTACTTATACACGCCCTCCAGCTAAGCTCCAGGAGCCGTTGCCAGGTATATATCGAGTTCGGGTCCGCCTGGGCAACGGCACACCCGCGGACAACTTTGCTGGTTTTCCACCAGCTGCAAAGCCCGTATCTTTGTATTTCAAGCATCGAGCGCCACGCATCATAGGTCCACCGAGTGGAACAAATAATACAGATGCATGAGACTTGCAGATACTGACACGCGGGATAAGGCGGTTCCACGGAGGCTCGGTTCGTAGCCTCGTGGAGCGACCACATACCCATCATATTTAACGACTAAATCATAAGTCTACACGGCGTATTTCGGCTTACCTGGACTGCTGGATGTCTAGGATGCCCCAAATAGCGAGCTGTCTTCTGGTAGTTACGCCTTCCAGCTAAAGAATACCTCATCACTCAAGTCTGGACATGTAACATGATCGATGCTCGAGTTCGGTAGCTAGAACGGGCATATGAAATCATGTCGTGCATGTGCCAAGCGTTTCCCCGATGGTCGTAGCGATCGATGGGGTCAGCCTGCGGGCCCAGCGCCGTGTCATAGGTTGGCGACGGCCGAGTGCGTTATCTAAGGCCAATGGAATAGGTAACTTTATTATTCAATTGCTTTGCCAGCGCCCGTTATCTAACGATGCTTGACAGGTGGGATTTGCAGACTGGCTCGTAGAAGCGTTTCCTTATGGAAGACAGACACGTATCTAAAAGCGGGTGCAACTAGATCAAGAAGTAGGTAGACTAAGAAACAACTAGACTGCCCATTGGAGCCCTGGTGTTGCCTCATTCCCTCCCACGTTCTAGTCGGTCCGCAAACAACTAGGTTAGGCAAGTCCGATTACCCCCAAGAGGATCATCATGAAGTAACGTGAGCGAGCCACGGCCTTGCGTCGTTGGCACTCTGTCTATCAGGCTTGCCGAGTTTTGCCCATCATCTCCCCCTATCAACATGTATGTCTCCTGCTATGTTATAAGTGTTGTCGCCATATACCAAACATCACGCCTCGCAAGTCCTATCTCATAGCCAGCCAGGAGGATTCGTTTCAAAAGGGTTCAAAAACCGATGAGACGACCCCAGGATCCGCCGTCAACTTCCCATGTTGAAGAGCTCATGTGATGTACGTTTACATGACTTACTCATAAACTCCGCTTATTAAGCTCGCGAGCTCTCGCGGGATCCCTGTCAGCAACCGAATACCTATCCACCCTGCTGTAGGGCTGTGGCGTACGGCCGCTTCTCGAAGCTATGTGCCCTCGTAGGTGATTAGATCGGCCTTTACCATAGCCAAAAGTACTGACTGACCTCGTCAGCTGATATGTTGTAACTCGCCAGGATATTCCCAGGTGGGTATCTCTCTCTCTCTCTGCCTCCCTTTCTTTCTTCTTCCTCTTCTCCTTCCGCTGAACCTGTGATGCTCACATGACATGACATCCAGCATGAGCATGAGTACACCGGCCAAACCGATTGGTAGACAAATGAATGTCAAAAAATGATGTAACGAGAGCTCTTAAAAATAATTTAATAATTAAATCTGTTGAATTAAACTATTTCCCAACCGCCATGATCCCGGATGGTAGGGCGGAGTCCGTCTAGATAAATGCTAATTCAAGACTTCATTCACGTGAGGGCACGATCTTCAAACCTCTGAAGAAGGCGAAATAAACGAGAGACACCGCTCGCCATAGTCTATTACCATCGCTGTAAACGTGGCGTCGTTCTATGCCCTATCATCTATTCAAACCCAAACCCAATTCCCCGCGTTTATTACGCACGCGGTCGACGGCGACTATGCGCAAGTCAAAAAAAGCCGCGTGAAAGATAAAAAAAAAACCTTCATAATATCGTGAGTATTGCGAGCGAGAAAACAGTCGCATCATCGTTTCTCAGACTGAACATTTTTTGTCCTCATCTTTATCCTTATCAGACACCACCACCACCTCGACGATGGTGACCTCGCTGTCCGAGATGCGGGCCAGCTCCGCGTCGACGAAGGCCTGGGGCCGCGTGGTCTGCGTCATCTCCTCCCTGCCGAAGACGAACCACGAGGGGTTGCGGACGAACATCTCGTCCATGTCCTCGAGCTTGCGGCCGGCCGTCTCCGGGTAGAAGCAGTACACCACCGGGAGGAACGTCACGCAGAGGATCGCGAAGACTGGGGTAGATGCATGTTAGATACATGATTCCAGCTTTGAGAGGTGTGTGTGTGTGTGTTTGTGTGTGTGTGAAGAAGGGGGGAAGGGAGGGGGAGAGAGAGAGAGAGCAAATAAAGGAAGTAAGCTTACTTAAGAAGAAACTCCACTGTAGATTATCGATGCCGACTTTGGTGAACTGTACGACTGCGAATCCTAGCAACCAGTTGGTGGCGGTCGCCGCACCGGCGCCACGGGCGCGCCAGCCCAACGAGTTGACCTCAGCTGCGTAGACTGTTGCAGCAGGAGTTAGTAACGTTTCAAGACAAAGCGGTTACGAGGCCTCTCCGAATTAGAACTTGTGGGAGATGAATACGGCCGAATAGCATTTTTTTTTTTTTTTTTTTTTACTTGTCATGTTGGCCCAAAAGAGGAGGAGATATAGCTGATGTTACTCACCCCAAGGTATACCTCCCCATGTGGGCGCAAATACGGCGTGGTAGATGATGAAGAATGCTACTGCCACACTGCCGAACTGGAATACAGTTAGATCTCGGGCATCCCTACGTGGAGTATCCGGGGACTCACCGTTTTCGCTCTAGAAGGATCGTCTTGGGCAGCTTTTAGCGTCAGCGACGAGATGAAGTGACAAGCTGCCATGCCCAGTGTGCCGTAGAGCATAAGTCTTCGCCTGTTAGCTACCGATAACGACGCCGACGAAACATGTAGGAAGGATGACATACTTCCGCCGTCCGACGCGATCGATGACGGGTAGGGCGAAAAGCGCGGCAATGAGGTAGACCGTGCCACTCACTGCAGCAAGCAGCTTACTCGTTTGCAGATCGTAGCCGACCCTTTCGTGGAGCAGCGTGGGTAGATAGAATCCCTAGTATGAAAAGTCAGCAACAGTACAGACATACGAGGAACGAACCGCGGCCATCCTGTATCGGTGCTTGCGTACCAGACTGTTGATTCCGGTGAATTGCTGCATGAACTGTGTTCCGCAAGACAAGATCAGACGGCGGAGATTCTGCAGCTTGTCTCGGCCTCGGAGGGCGTCCGTTAGAGGTACTCGATGGGCTCGCTCGAGGCGCATAGATGCCTTGATAGAGTTGTAATCGGCCATCACAGACTCGTCGTCGACGGATGTATTGTTCAATAGCGAGAGCACCCGCTTTGCCGCGTCATCCTGGCCCGCAAGCACCAGCCATCTCGGGCTCTCCGGCACAAATGGCGCGATGGGGAAGATGATGAATGGGAACACGAGCTGGATCGCTAGAGGAAGCCGCCATTGCAGGGCACCGCCACGGAACGCGAGGGTGTAGCTGATCCAGTTCGCCAGCGCGAAAGAGGATATGTTGGCGGACGCCCCGATGACGAGCAGGCGGCCGCGGAGATGGGGTTTCACGCATTCTCCCAGGTAGACCGGCGAGATGGACGAGGTGACGCCTATGCCGATGCCGTTCAGCGTCCGCCCTATGACGAGCTGTGGCAGACCATACGCGGAGACTTGTAGCGCGGCCCCGACGGTGTTCACTAAAACAAAAAAACGAGTCAGTAATTCCTCCTTTTGAGCAGCTCCAGTGCTCCCTGAAACATACTCCCGAGACAGTTTCGGGAGCTCTCATGCTACTACAACGGGAAGAAAATGACTCTTAATGTCACTCACAGACATGAGCTGCTAAAATGGTCTTCTTGCGGCCGAGCTTGTCGCCCAGTACGAACGACGCGAGGAGGGCGCCAACGAATGCCCCGAGCTAAGTATGGGTCGATTTCTGTTAGCAAGCCCACCCAGAAATTCATATGGAGCGAAGACATGAGAAGACTGCAGGACTCACCAGGAAACTGCTTGTCACGGCGCCGGATATGTTCCCATTATTGATCGCCGGGAAGAGTGTCAAGAAATCCGGCGATACAAGCACACCAGCGAATACGCCCTAGATAAACGCAATATATAACATCTTAGCTTCAGCGCTTATAGCTTTTGTCTCATACTTCAAGTCGGTACTTTACTTACCTGGCAATACCCGAACCAGCACGCAGACACTGCACAACAACATTAGCGATTCGATATTCAATTGTGTCGGGGCGGTTTTCTTATACTCACTCGCGTCGATTATCGTTATCAGGGCAACAAGCCGGCCACCACGGGCCTGGTATTTTGGACTAACGGCCATGATTAGCAGTACCGAACCCCCAGGCTTCAGCCTCTAATTGTCACAATAGCACGAGCACGGCACGTAGCACGTATGAGGAAAATAGTATGTCGGTCAAGAAGTAACAGAAAACCGGTATCTACCACATCTTATACTTCCAAATTGCTACCTACCGCCTCTTTCCTCCCTCATTTGATTCATCCCCGCCAACGCACACAACTAGCATCGTGAAAAGCCCTAACCTAGGTTTTGGGACCCGTCCCGCAATGCGCTTGACCCTACTAACAGGCGCGCCGATGGCCGGTGACTTGTTTATTCCCGTGAAGGTCACCCAATCACACGATAACGTATGCAAGGCAGGAGAGAATCAATTCCCGGCGAGATAAGCCATCATCAAACACGGGCCGTTTGCTCGCAGTCCCATGATCGTTTTTGGGCCCCGGGTGGCTGGCCCGTCACATTTGCCTAGACCGATCCAAAGAGGGAGGGTCTCGGGTCCAGTGAGGAGCCAAGGGAGGGAGCGGCCGCCCGGCGATTTCCAACGAACTCGTCCCGTCGCACGAGTTTTCCCCCTTTCACCTCTTGGCTCGGTGGGTATAAACTGTTAAACCTGCTGCATCCGGATGGAGACGTTTTTTTTTTTTTTTTTTACTACTTATCTAGGTATGTAGCACGCCTTATCTGACCTGACCCCATTTTGATAGATACCTACTTCGTGAGTAGTGCGGCGAGACAGAAAAACGTTTTCCGGACGCACGTGGGCGGATCTTCTCTCTGGGCTTGCTTCTCCGGCGGTCGGCGGGCGGAATTAGCTAATGTCTTGAAAAATAAGACAGCAGAAGGACGTTCTATCTGTGGAAAATGGGGAGCCTAAGCTGTTTGGAACTAACTAGGTAGGTAACTCCTCGAGCGATACCGCACACCCCGATCGATGAGCCGATTATGAAACTGTATGCCTTACACTACCATTCTCAAAGTCGTCCGAAGAAGTACGGGTTGACAAACCCGTTTGGGAATACTGAGGTAGGTTTGAGGTGTGTTATCAATAAGTAGGCAGCTTCTACATCGGCCGGACGCCTGGCTGCAGGGGCCATGGAGGGGATAGAGAGAGAGAGGATGAGAGTGTAGTGGTATTTTCCCAATTTGAAAGAAAGCATCCTTTTGGGTCAAATGGAGAGGGTTAAAGACTGTGTTGTGTAACGTCCCACAGGACTATCTATCCCCTGTCATGCCTCAGGACAGTTTGGGCTATTTCCCATGCACATCAAGTATCTCTATTGTGAAGGATCACTTTGTTACAGTTCTCGCACCCGAGGCGACGAATGCCTTGCATGAGAAGATCTACCGCCATCAGCCCAGCAAGGCATATTTCGTTTAGGCGTCGTAGCTGGCGAGGTGCGCGAGCCATGGTTCGCGACGATCTTTGAGGCGTGTCGAGTCCGGGATGGTAGATGACGTTACAAGGCCATGTCGTAGGTTAAATGATTTCCTCCTGACTTTACGCGGCCGCGTTGCCAGAGACCTCAGGCTTACCCAGCCCTATAGGCTGTTCCTGCCGACGCGAGCCCCCGTCGATACAACGAGGTGTTGGAATCTGTACTGGAGAATCAGTCAGCCTAACCCGCTTTGCCCTCGCCGCCTTCACAGTTGCCACCGCCACGAGTAGACGAGTGAAGGGTCGCCCCAGGCCCTCGCCTGTTTCGAACTATGCAGGGGACTTACTCCGTTGTGGGGGATAGAATGCTAGTTAGTTCGCGAGGTAGTATCCCACGTATTCTAGGTCTCTCGGGAGGATCGCGGTTTTTCGTATACACGCCGTCTTTGAACTTAACGACACGCCTCCGCTCCGAGACTCCGAATTCCAGTCGCCGTGTTGTAGAAAAATAGAAAGGCTGATAGATAGATAGATAGAAAGGAACGTCGGCACCGGCTCACATCTATCTATATGGGGGCTGCATCCAACTGTCACATGTGAATACGAGCGTAGCATCTAAACTGAATCTTCGGAATGCTCACCTGCCCTGATTCTCGACTAAATTGCTAAGGCTGTCTTTCTGTATCCAAGAGTATACACCCGTATTCGTGGTCCAGGTGGAGATGATGCTCCTTTCACTTGAGCTGTTGGGGTCTTCGTTGATTGTGCCGCACAAGAATAGCTCCACATCGGCACGATATCTTATAACACGACGCTGGCGTGCACTGAGTATCAATGATAGACGACCTCGCCTACACCTGTCGTATGATGTTACCTAGGGCGTCCGCTTAAGTTAAACGACTCCAGATTACGTACGACCTACCTCCCCTCTATCGTTAGCAAACTAGCCAAGTCTATAACGGGAACGAGGCAGCTAGAACTGGACCAACTTGGTGATGAAGTATAGATCTAACCTCACCTACGACTACCACAGCATCGGCTGCACAGCCTCAGCCTTATTAGATCCAATAGTACAGCAGGCAAATGCAGTGTAGAGAATCGGACCGAAAGAAGGTAGGTAGGTATTGATAGTGATCGTATGTGTATCTATTATCTGGTGGCGGTCTGCCTGGTTTGGATTAGACGGCGAACAGTGGCATTTGATGCAAGGGCCGTGCATCCATCCAGGCACGTTGGACTCGAATGTCATGCATAACACGAACCACAAGTATACCGCATCACTCCGAGCGCAGCATTGGTCGAAGTTTGAGAATCAATGAGTGAGTACAGCTCGAAGCCAGGTGATGATGGGGGCGCCAGAGGGGGCGCAACAATGACATTCGATGCCAGCCGAGAGCACATGCCGTGTACCTAGTGTAACAGCAGGCGGTAGTGGGAATTCCGAGACAAGCCACGCGCTCGGGTGGTATTCCGCGCGGGGTTAGGAGCACGCAAAGGAGTGGACGGTCGGCCGTAGGTGAGCGATTTGCACTAAGCCCACATACAACCAGGCACTTAAACCGCGCTGTAGGATATCTATCATCGGAGTCATCGGAGTCATCAGCCACAAGACCTTTGGTGTTTTGTTCCGCGTGGTCTCATGTCTCGCGACCGAATATCTCGTTGGCAAGCGAGCTTTCAAGTCTCGTCCTCCATAATAATTAGACGTAGGCAACGTGAAGCAGTTACCCAAAGAGGCAAAAAGAGACAGCCGATCACATGGGAAGGAGAGCAGGTGTGAAGGGACTTCGACTGAGGTCAGTCTATAATTAAATATTAGGCGCCGGCGAAGGGGGCTATGATTGTGATCATGGTTGCGGCCATTCATGGTGCGAGACTTGAATGCGATCGCAGTGTAGGGAAGAAGGGCTGGAAAGGGAAAATGATGATTGGCCTTGACTTACAAGTTTAGGTACGTAAAAGAAGTAGTCATGAAAACTGTGAGGTACCAACTATTATGCATCGCGAAGAGTTGGCGCGAAATAATAGTACATATTGAGGGAATACTACGAGCACATCAATAGAATATTCATATTAATGGCATATATCAATGGCGTATCAGTTTATTAACGGACAGATACTTATTTAGCAAGGGACAGAGGACTCCAACTAGGTAGAGGAAATAAATCCATTGGTTTCTAAGCTCCGCATGTAGTGACATCGTATGCTATCGACGAAAGCACCCAGCTAGTTTTAGACACTTGGCTACAAAATAGGCAGTCCTGACGTTGAACCAGCACAGCAGACTGCTCTACTTTTGGTTTTATTTAAAGGAACACGCAGCATATTGGGGCATATTGGGGCATGGCTTGCACCAGGGATTCTAAAAGAAGGTAGCTAGCACCCAATCCAGCTACGTATATGCATGTCATCACCATTGCGGATGTAGTGAAGTAGGTAGTGGATGTAACACTACTTCCGGTCTACAGGTGGATGGGCACACTATTGTCGAGACCTCTTCTAAGTACGGATATAGATACCAACTTGAGGAAAACTAAAGAGCTTAAATGGAACAGCTGAGGTACCGATCTGGTGTAGGTAGGTGAAGAAGCAGTTTATCAAATGCCAAGGAGCCTTGCCATTGAATCCGGGTAGCACTCACGAACATGAACCCTTTCTCATATTGGTGGCTACTGGCATAGGTAGGATTCAATATACCTAATTAGTACACCTTCTTACACCAGGCCGTACTTAAAATCGATTCTTGCTCGTCCCGAGGGATATTATGTACCTTATGCACTTGTCTATCCCTTACATTAGATTCCCATCGGCCCCCATCTTCACCATGCCCTCGGGCCGTTGCGAAGCGCTAGACGCGCCGCTTTTGCATATCTGGGTAGATAGACGCGATGTTGAAACCAACGATATTAGAGCATATCTCCCGGTGATCCTACCTGTAGCTGGCTACAACCCTCTTTTCTCACATAATCGGGAGCGCCGTTCGATGACGACTTTGAACGATGATGCTGTATACTTGAACGGGCTGCATTGCCGATGATGCTTCAACACAGTATTTTTGAGATACCGTACAACAATAATACATGGAATGTATCTATTTTCACGGTGCAGCCGGTTATAAAAATAGGACTCTGCTGCTAATAGTGTACCTGGACCGCACGAAACCTACACTCCAGCATGCGGCAGTGAGGCCAATAGGCGTCGAGGACATATTGTCTAAGCCTCCCGAGAACCAAGTTTATTGTCGAAAACCCTCTTGGACGCCCCACCTGGTTAAAGACCGTGCCTCCTTGGCGCTGGATAGCCCAGGTCAGAACCCTGGTTCTCGCAGCCAATGGTTCGCCGGATGTGCTGCCGCAGTCAGCAAGAAGGATTCGAGCCAACGTAGGTACGAAGTACGTACAGTAGGGACACCATGACACCATGCTCCCCATCTCCAACCAGCGCCCAGTATACTGGCTACCAGCGACACCAAACATCTAGCCGCGTGTTCTGTATGTTCTGTGTGTGAGGTACTACGAGATACTCTCGTTGAGGCACTCGATTCTCTGGCTTGAAACGCGGGAAGAGTGACCCGAGAAGACGTATTGAATCCTGCCCGACGATAATCGTTGTGAGATGAAGGAGAAGCAAAACGAGTAGGTAGCGTAAACGGGCGTTTTTGACTCCGGGTAGGCGTTGTGAAGTCTACAGCGTCACGTTATGTTGGTTGGCCCGCGTCGCACGTCTGCTGCTCGATGTGTATCATGATCGCCTTGGCTAGCAGTATACTCATCGACTTTTGACTGCTTCAAGACATATTGTCGTAGCATCAACCCCCATAAACCCCAAACCCCCGGTATTGATCGCAGGATCTGCTCACGCCCAGTCGGCTCTCTCCTCTATCGATTCGGGATCCCCTAGTTTCGTCAGCGGATGGCACGTCCGCATCTTCACCCCGCGACTTGTGTCGCTAACGACTGTTTGAAGCCAAGTGAATAGGAGAGTTTCCGAATTCGGCAATGGTGCTTTCATGAATTAGGACTCGGTGGTACATACTATCTGTCTCATCTCTAAGTGTGGAGTGCTACGCTACAGGGCCATGTTGTGAACCCGCAGTCCTTGTATTCGCCGGCTAGCAGTGTGAACCTTTGGGAATTATATTTATTCTTGCATTATCTTTTTTTTTTGCTGTCTTAGTACAACTGCAACCGGCCGGTCCTGCCATGTAGACGATATACCTTGCGCGTGCTCTTTCGGCTCCACGAGATTCTTTGCCAGGTTGCTTAAATGCGACCTTAAACTGCGCCTTGCGTGCTAGGGGATCGCAGCCAGGGTCTAGTCTGCTAGCCGAGCCGTTGGACGAGTTGCTAACATAAGATTGGGTGGTGGGCCATTCCGGGACCGTCGTCCCCTCAATGCAACACACATCATACTAACTCTTGATGAAAAGACGACACTATCCTCAATGTGAGCTTCTCAATTCGAACTCCACAAGGCCTATCGAGATGGGGGCGTCCTCGCCAGACTAGTTTGTAACGCGCTGTCGAGAGATTTCGTAGAGAGAATGCATCGTCATTAACAGTATGTCACCTTGACTCCGGAAATCTTAACCCCTGAAATACGCCAAAATTCGTCTCAGCCGCTCATGTAGTGTCCCCTCGTTGACCACGTCCTTGTCCACTCCCTCAACTACCTAGCTGCATAGTGTGAAGTACAGACATAGGTAGGTATAAAATATACGCACCTGACAACAACCTAACCTACCTGGGTAACCTACACACGCTGAAAAACCAGAGCTACGAATAGCGCACATGACCTAGCGTCCGCCGTACAGCACTAGATTATATGTCGACTATACCTAGATGGTCGTTAATGGATGGTAAGGATGTGGTCTCTTCTAATTATGGCAGTCCCGGCACGACCCAGTCTCTCGGATGCAGGCCTCTCGCGCGCTTGTGATCCGTGAAGATCACCGTCAATACTTAGCCAGTAGAGACTTCTAGAGGTTCTGCCCATTGCTGCCGCAAACAACTTACATCACTATCTGGGATCCGTCCCATTCCCAAGACGACGGGGACGCGGGTGTGTGCCTTATCCCCCCCAGCCGGGGTTCCTCGTGCCATCGCCTAGTAATACACAGGACTGATACGGGCAAGAGAGGGCCGTTTTGAGGGAACCGAAAGGAATCTGCGACGGTGAGTACCTTCGACAGCAATCATCGTTGCAACCGTTGGTGGTTTAATGGAGTGTGGTGCACAGTACCTTTTCGGAATAAGCCCTTGTAGGGGCCTGTCAACCCATGCAACCTTTTCACAGCTCGCCGACAGGGGGGCCTCTTGTCAATGCATGTAAGTACGGGGCTGCAAGGCAACAACCCAGCCTGCTTTGCCCCAAGTCGGCTCACATGAGTTACCGCAATGTCGAATTCGGCTCTGGATTTATTTTGATTTTCTATTTTTCTCACCTCTGTACGTCAGCCAGTTTTATTGTCCCGCTACCTGCATTTGATCGACCCTAGATCTGAATATAGCAATGCCACGCAGCCTACCGTTGCTGCTTTCTTGTATTTCCGTTCCATTGCAGACGGAGACCCTAGATACTTGCCCTCCGAGCCCTCACAGACCAGTTCCCAGACACGCTCATGAGAAGACTGAATTATTTCGATAGCCTTGTTTACCCACACCCCCGTCGACTTACTCTCTCGCACGATCTATTCTAAAGTATATGCTTTAATTATCAGGGACAGGGCTGTGCCGATTACTATTAGCTCTTTTTAGCCATGTCGGCTCTGAAATATATAATGGACATGGGGGACGACGAAGACCTTGGGGATGATAAGAACCCCCGACAACCTAGTGTTTCCGGCTCGGCTCGTAGTCCTGATCCTTCCTCTACTGCCGAGACAAGTGACAGTAACATCCCCTCATCGAAAACCGACCAAGGTAAATCTCTACCAGCGCGACGTGGTCCACCCAGCCGATCATCCAGGTCTGCAACGACACTGCAGCCCACGACGACGACGGCCGGCGTAGATAAAGCCTCGCAATTCCGCTCCCCCATCGCGGAGAAAAGCAGTGTCGATAGCAGTGAGCCAATGGATCCCTCTGGCTATGGGAGTTACGCACATACCTCATCGCCGTCAAACATGCCACCATCCGGTCGATCAAGTGTGTCCTCAAGGCCAATGTCCAGTGCACCGGGAGAGAGCGATGTCCCCATCAGGCTGACGCCGGTTACTGGGCGTGTAAGCCGGGCAAAGAAGGGTGTAGCAGTTCATGTATGCGATATATGTAAACCAGCAAAGGTAAGTCGCCGTCCGCCCCTGTTGTGTTAGGAAGTTTACTAAACATACCCAGACATACACAAGAGCAGAACATCTAAGGTCAGAACCCTCATATATAGGGGCTCAGCCTCCAAACACTTCTCTAACACTGCGTGTAGGCGACATCAACTGAGTCACGGACCGCCTTCTTTCCAATGTCATTATCGCGGGTGTAACAAGGTCTTCCACAGAGAAGATTTACTCACGCGTCACACCCAAAGACAGTAGGTCCTCAAGGATATCTGAATCCTTCGTACCACAGAGGCTAACGCTGTGCTGCACGATAGTGAGCAAGACGAAAGATCAGGAACGGACATGACAGGCGGTTCGGGCGCGAACGACTTTTTGAGGCCCCCTGTCCTCTCCAGCACCAGTTTGACTATGATAGACGAGATGACCACGAATACACCTGCATGCTATCCAACCACCTCGTCCCCCTATTCGGCGGGCAGTCGCGGCAGCATTTCAGGGCAGGGCCAAATGTCTCCATCCGCGCATTCTCCTCAATCCCATCAGACAGGGTCCTCTCAGGCGCAAGATGATTACATATTGTCAACAACTACTCACCAGGCGCCTCCCTTCGGCATCTCCCCCAATATGGATAGCTCTCCATTTCATAGTCACCCCTACAAGCTGGGTATCCAGCCACCACGAAGGTCCCCTCCATACTCTTATATCAGCCTGGAGGGTCTCCCAGGCCTGACAATACCCGACGGTAGTCTTCCAGGGCATCTCTATCAGGAGTCGAACTGGTCCTCCTCACCGTCTGGCAGTCCATATTCGACACCAACACCTGATAGGGGTATGATCCGAGGGTACGATTCGCCCAGTAGGGATGTCACCAACCAGGAATTGCTCTACGTCAGCCACCAGTATCCCTCTCCGCACCCGCCTGTTTACAACCCGATACCTGAATATCCCACACCTTTTGCCGACGACCCCAACCTCTACGACTTTCAATCACACACCTTTTCTGTTCGTAGCCCCCCACCGACCGTTACGCTGTCCGCTCAACCGGTTGAAAATTTAGTCACCCTTGGTCCCTCAGTACCAGACGCCCCGGCGGTTCTAGGCCGCCAGAAGGGATCGGCAGCGCTGCTGAGCCCGTACTCAGACGCTGCCTTTCTGACGGCCTTGGTCCCGTCCTCGGCGGCACTGAGCGCCATCCCTCACTACCTCGACATATACTGGAAGCGCTTCGACGTCCTCTTTCCTCTAGTCCACGGCCGGAGCCTGGAGACTTCTGATGACCCTGTGCTGCGGTGTGCCATGGCCGCCGTGGGGTCGCAGTTTCTCCAGAGCAAGGAGGATCGCATCAACGGCCACATTCTGCATGTCTTTGCTTCGCAGGAAGCCCGACGCGTATGTTGAACCTCCCCTTTTCTCTTTCACGTCAAGCATACTGAGCCGAACGCCACAGCGTCCTCAATGGGGCATCCATGTCATGCAGGCGATCCTTCTCTGCGAGTTCTACAGCCGGTTCCGAGGATCGAAGGCCGTGATCCGCGCGTCGGAGCCCTTCCAGTCCCTTTATTCAAGAGTGAGTGCCCCCTTCTCCTCCATTCCCTTTCTCTCGTCTGTTGATTCCCTCACATGTTCTGTTGTCCAGGATCATCTCCTTAGTCTTGTTCTGTCACCTCTCAGCGAAAATAATCACCAATACTCAACGTCTTCCTCACAGGTGGCCACCTCCCAAACACCCACGGATTTCAACAACCAAACCAACACCGGCCATCACCATTGGGACCAATGGATCGTTGATGAGTCTCGCCGGAGACTCCTCACCGCCTGTTTCGTCCTCGATGCCCACGCATCCATGTACCATGAACATTCCATTTTGCATAATTTTCCTACTCCAACCCCCCCTATCCCCTTAACAAAGCCCACAAAACATCTCTGGGAGGCCCAAGACCCGGAGGCATGGGCGGTCCTCGTCAGCGCCGAACCAGCTCAGCTCAACGCCGTCTCCCTGGCCGACGAGGAAACCACCGCCGCCCATGTGAACACAGCCCCCCCATTAGACTTAGCAGTGTATCTAGCCTCGGAGACCCTCCGCTTACCACGCCGATCGCCCGCTTCAACCCTAGACGTGTCAGCGGACTTGGACCTCACCTCGACGGAGCGTATACGCGGCCTGTTTCCCGGATCCCCAGTCGCCAACACCTATCTAGCCTTGCACCACACCCCGCTCCGCGATCTCCTCGCCGTTAGCGGCGACAGCTGGCTCTTCTCGCGGAAACTGCTCGACCCCGAGGACTTCCGACGGCGCAAGGCCAGCGTCAGGGCATGGAGCAGCAGCGTCCACGCGGGGGCGGCCTGCACGTTCGCCGCCAAGGCGCTCCTCGCTTTCCTCCACACGATTGACGATTTCGAAGAAGAAGAAGACGACGACGACGATGATGACGATAATAATACGCCCGACACCCCCCGGGATTCGACGGGGAGGGGCCTGCGGGGACGGGAATGGCACACGTCGGACATGTCGGGCTACTGGGCCCTGTACGTCTGCGCGCTGATCTGCTGGTCCCTCGGCCACCGCACGACGCGAGGCGCCATGAGGCCAGGCGGCAACGACGCCGGCGTCGGGCTCTCCCCCACATCCACCTACCGCACCCCCGGAAGAGCGGAGAGCGAGGCCACGGCATGGCTGCAGGCGGTGGCGAGCCTGGACCCCGAGGTCGCGATCCAGAACGTGCGGGGCCGCCGCGAGGCCCTCGGCGTCATCGCCATGGTGCGCAGGCGGCTCGAGAACGAGGCCGTCGGCGGCAAGAGCAAGCTCCTCGTCGACGCCGTCCGTGTGCTCAAGGCTCTCGAGGAGGATCCCAACAGAGCGCGCTTTTGAAAAGGGGGGGTGTGTGGTCTTTTCTGTTGGGATCTCGCGTCTTTCTCTTTTCCTCTTCTATCCTTTTTCCTTAAGTCCCTAAACTTTCTATCTCTGTTCCCCTGATTTTTCTTCTTACGTCGTCTCTGCTTTTTATGTCGTTCTATATTTCGTGTCTCGTTCCGGTCTTCTCTTGTCTCTCTCTCTCTCCCTCTCTCTCACTTCTCTCTTCCCTTGAAAAAAAATTAACGTATTTCCCTTTAAACCATTTTTCTCTTTTAATGTCTTCTTCTCTTTCTCTTCTTCCTCTTCTTCTTCTTCTCAACTCTATACTTTACTCTCCTTTTCACATCTAGACGCATGACGGGAGCGAGCGGAATACGCAACAATCAATTGTAACACTCGTACTATACGGGGCTCATTAGGAGAGGCGGGGAGAGAGGCTTTTTATGTTATGTCATGATCTGGGGGAAAAGGAACACGCATGGGACTTTTTGTATTTGAGCGAGGGCGTTTCGTCAACAAAAAGGGGGAGGCAACAATCCCCCTTTTTCTTCATTCCTTTTACTTAGTTAGGGTACCCTGCTCGATCGACCACAACGCGACGGGCATGAGACGACGACGACGGGAACGATGTATGATTAGCGTCTCAATTCTTTTTTTTTTTTACTTCCGATTTCCATCTTGATATTTTTTCCCGGGGTTTTTTTTTTAACCCTGAGATTTGAACGGGACATGATGGATGGATGGATAGGGGGGCACGCAAGTTCGCGACAGAGAAATACACCACCTTACCTCTGTTTGCTTGGTTTGCCCTAAGTTCTTCGACGTGTCTATTCGGGCTCAATGCGAGCCCTGCCTCATCTCGTCTATTTATAGCATTATACTCACGCCCCACTCCGTAGCGGTAGTGTAGACTCTGTAGAGTGTAGGTATTACGAAGTAGGAGGTAGTACTCATTGAAATTCGTGGCGTCGGATTCCAGGCGGCAACTTCAATCTTCAGTGACCCTCACTCTCCAACACCAAGCCGCCAAGAGAGCCTGCCTTTCATCGCTGCCCGGTGACGTACGATGTGCTCGAGGAACAATATCTAGCTGCATAATTATCTAATACACACATAAGCTTGCCTGATAATGAGATGCGTCTCGTTTGATAAGCTTACCTAATCAACGTTCTCCTGGATACCTACTTCATACAATGGCGTATAACGACTTTCCTCAAGCGAGATGCACGGCATACTACTTAAGTTGGTACATGTATATAACTTACTTGAAGCATGTAAGTACCTACTCAAGGTATTGTTCCTGATCTGGCTCAAATACCTTCATCTTATTATTCTGTGCTGTCCACAAAAAAAGGCGAGAAGAGATCGTGGTGCATCCAGTAGATGCGAGTCATAGTGGATCATCTGTGGAAGAAGGCCATACGTAGTGTAACTGCAAGTACCGAAAGATAAGCATGTCTATTGTAACCTCAACGTCTAGAATTATAATTAGTATCTAAAGTAACCCAGCCACGTCGAAGAAAGCAAAGGCCTCACTTACTCTTGATGATTTGGTGCCTCGCTTGCTTCGATTTCTAAACCCCCCCAGTCAATTCCCGCTCCTTCTGACAGATTCCGTCTTTCACCCTCTGAGCTCGGATGGAGACAGGCAGCAGTAGACTTTAATTATTCGAACGCTGGTTTTGTTCATTTATGGGTTATTGCCCATCTGTATGAGAGGGTACCTATAATCGTGGTTAGGTTCGATCTCTCTAGCAGGGCTGGACCGAAGTTTCTTTAGTAGGTATTTCGCTTCGTCTACAACCAACCTTCCTTCGATCGAAATCTACACTACCTACAAGGTAGCAAGCAGGATGGCTGGCTTGTGGATGGCTGGCTGAAGCGGTGCGCTAGGGTATGATAAATGATGAACCCGGCGCTAAGATATCTTGAATTGATAGCTGATGATTGGCGAATTCACGGGAGACCTCGGATGGTGGAGAGCTATGGAGTCTTCGTATCTCTTTAAATGCCGTTTTACCTCCGTGACTTACGGTGGAGCATATCACGTTTCTTAGCTGAGCAATGCATCCAATAAAACTCCATATTGATATGAAATGATATAAAAGCTTTGTTTTTATTGGGTTCATTGCCCTGCTAAAAAAGTGACATACTCCACCGTAAGTCACGGAGGTAAAACGGCATTCAAAGAGATACCTATACGCCTTGCCAAGCCCGCTCCTTGAATTTGACCGTTGACAGGATATATCTCTGACCTAACCCGTCCAATTGCGACCATTTCGACTTACCGAAGAGATGTGAGAATTAACGACAAAAAGAAGGGAGTGGCCCTCGAGCTTGCTGCCAGTTTATCATCTATATACCTAAGTAAGTACTTAGTACACTGCCAGGTGGTAGGTATATAAATTCTCAGCTTTAAATGGAGTGATTAGGTACGAAGTACCAACCTAGTCAGCCCCCTTATTAACGATTGTATGAGCACTCCACAGCCTATCAGGCACACGTAGATCTTTCCACTGGGTACCTGGCATACTTATCTATAAGGTCGTAAATTGTTAACTACACCACATGGGTATAGAGGCTCAACTCTCCTTGCCGCTAGGCTTATGTGTAAAAGTGATGTCTAAACTAAGTAAGTACTCAATCTTGCACGGGAGTGAGACCTCAAAATTTGCAGCAGGCCGGATTAGGTAGTAGAGGTGGTGTAGCTTAGGCACCTTCGGTCGGTAAAGTACAAGTACCTAATGATGCTTCGTAGAGGGGTCTGCGTCTGTGAGGTTCTGTCGTGCTTGATCGATTTAGTGGGCTGTCAACGAACCACTCTCGGAAGCTCGCCGCCCCCTGTCACTGTACCTACAGCTTCCTTAGTGTATGTAGGTGACGAAGTACCCTAGCTGCACTAAAGTTCTCTAGGTAGTTCTCTACGCTTCCAGCCACGCAACAAAGAAAAAGAGACGCTGGAGCAGCAAAGCTCTTCCCGAGCATCTGATAACCGAGACTCTTTCGCAATTCCTCCAAATATTTTACCTCGACATCACTGTTCGTTGTCCGTTGGTCCTACCTGCACCTAGCCTAGGTATTTTACAATCCCATTGACCCCAAGCGTGTATCCTGGGACGAAGAGAAACAGAAAACCTCTCTCCTATTTATACCTTATACCTTTTTATCTCAAGCTTTTGAGCTTTTCCCTCCTTCTATCCACACCGCATCTCTCTCAAAATCTCCTACCATGGGGAGCTTCGTATTCAGGTGGTAAGTCGAAACACGCCAGCCAGAACTTCGCGCGACGGCACCAGAGACACGGGCGGCACACCGCAGCGGATGCGACGACAGCGAACGGCGGCCCTTTGACGTCTGTCTGTGTCTGCTCTGCCTCCCTCCCTGTGCCCGTCTCTCCGTGTCTCCCAGCTCCCTCGTCGTCCCACAGCCTCGATCGCCTCGTCGCAAGGGCGCGCATTGTGGCTCACCGGGCTGGGGCTCGTGATACTATTCTCTAGCTGTCGCCTTGCGGGCGCAATAGGACAATTGGCTGACGACTAGCGACGCGCTCGTCGCTGCTCCGAATAGGACTCATCCCGCCACCGAAGTCTATGTGACCGGCACCTTCGACGACTGGAAGAAGAGCCAGAAGCTCGAAAAGGTTGGCGATGGCTTCGAGAAAAAGGTCGCCCTACCCGACGCTTCGCAAAAGATATTGTACAAGGTTCGTGGCTCTCTCTCTGTGTTATGTCTGCGCATGGTTTCTACAACGCCCGCCGTCGTCCAAGTATTTCTTTCTCTTTTCTTCGTCTTTCCTTTCTCGTTATTTACGAAAAGATTCGATAAAACTCTCCATTTTTCTCGCACGCACGCGTCCGTCTCTCCCAATGCCATCATATCGATCCATCTCCATCCAGCTCGATCCAAGTCGGCATGATCCCCATGACCTGCTATGGCCTCGAGCAAGGCGCTGCTGCTCGGCGACTGGACGGTCATCTACGGTACTCCCGATTCATGGCTTACCCTAGTTCCACCTGGGCGTGTCCACCGCCTTTTCCAAGGGAGCTAGCTCCCTTTTCCGGCTGCCCAACCCTGCTCGACCCTAGCGCCCTGATTACACCATCGTCATTTGCCCCAAATCCCCCCTCAGGCGTCCAATCGCCACGTCTGTGTCCGCCAGTGCAGTGCATTGCGGTGCAAGACAGCTCGCCGCATCAACCCCCCTCTCGGTTACACCTGGTTGCACATGGCATATGACGCAACTGTGGACATGGAGTTCCTTGCCCGGCATTTCTAGGCAGCTGGGTGGCGCGAGTGGTGATCCTGATAGGTCAATTGAGGTTTGGCGCATTTGCTTTACCCAGATTAAGAAACTCTGTCGTGGGGGACCTGTAATGCCTTGCGCCTACCGCCAAGAGAGATGCTGGGCACGCGCCTCTGGGATACGTATAGACATGAACGGACATGAACATGACATGCGCACACGATCGTCCTCAGACAAGGCGAGCCAGCAGCCAAGTTCGAAGCGGAATCGGCATTCCTTGAGCCCTGCCCGCATGCATGCATTCCAGGCTGCCGGGCTGGGGTGTGAGGAGAAGCCCAGCGGCTCCTCCTCCGTCTTTGGGGCTTATTTGCTTATTTACCCGTTAGTTTGGCATGGATGATTCGTGTTACGTCTCCCTTGCGTGCAAGGAGGCTTGCCCGGCGTATCACGTATCGGGCTTTTGTACTATTAAGCTCTAGTCTGGAAGTTTCTTTAGCGTTCCCCCTCAAACAACATTCCTAGCCCCAATCTCCGCTCCAGGTTCTTCGCCGCAGCTTCTTCCATATAACCAGCCGGACTCCCAGCTTGCCTGCCTCTGCTAATTGTCTTCCCCTCGCACAGTTCGTCGTCGATGGTGACTGGATAACCGATCACACCGCGCCCAGAGAACCTGACGAGATCGGAAACGACAACAACGTTTTAGCCCCCGAGCAGATTACCATCGAGCCTCCCGCTACCGCTGCTATAATGAATTCAGTTGGGCCGGACGCTACCACGGTCGCCTTGGCTGCCGATGTTCCCTTAGAAAAGGAAGCGGTCGCCGGGACGACCGAGGAGGGTGTACCCGGAGCTTTTCCCGAGACACCTGCTGCCGCAGACCCCAAGGATGAGGAGACCTTTCGTGTCGATCCGCTGCCGGCTGCCGGAGGCGCTGTAAATCCTATCAAGCTTGCGCCTGGAGAAAAGATTCCCGAGGATCTGGCTGCTCAGAACACTACCAGTGAGGTGAAATTGGACCCGGAATCATACGAGAAGAGTGACACGATTCCAGGTGCGTCCTCAACAAGAGCATGCCGATTTGGATAAAAGACTTGCTAACTTGGCATAGGAGGCATTCCCGTCCTTCTCTCCTCAGCTGCGCCGGAGTCGACTACGGCTGCCCTGGCGGCTGAGGTACCCCTTGAGCCCAAGGTGCCTGAAATCGTCAAGGAAAGCCAGGAAGAGGCACATGTCAGCCCTGAGGCAAGCGCAGTACCCGAAGAGGTCGAAGAGAAGGCAGCTGTTGAGAAGGAGCTTCTAGAAAAGGTCAAGGAAGCTCCATCTACTTCCGAAGGCACCGCTGGTGCGGGCACCGACAAGACGGAGGACGTAGTCACCCCTAGCGAAGCTGCTGCCTCTATCGTTGCCGCCGTATCGGTAGCCGCTGGTGCTGCCGTTGCCAGCGCTGTTGCTGCCAAAGATCTTATTGCAGACAAAACACAAGACGCCCTCACCACCGCACAGACCACCGCCGCTTCGGCTGCTACCCAGCTCCCTGATGCAGTGAAGGAACAGCTGCCCGAATCCGTCCAGGCTGCGATCGATACCACGCAGAAGGAAGAGACACGTGAAGAAGTTTCACCTGAGGTTCCTACCGAGGTGAAGGAATCTATAATCGCGGCTGGCGAATCACCAGAAGCGGCTGCTAACACAGAAGCTGTTGAGGAGAAGAAAGCTGTGGAAGAAGAGCTGCTCAGCGAGGTGAAGGCTGTTGAGCCGGTAGCAAACGGACATGCCCACGAAGAGGTCTCGTCGGAAGTTCCCCCCGTAGTTAAAGAATCCATCGTGGAATCGGGCGAAGCCCCAGAAGCCGCCACCAACACCGATGCAGTCCAGGAAAAGAAGGCCGTTGAAACCGAGCTGCTGAAGGAAGTGAAGCCCACAGAAGCTACCGGTGAGCCGGCCCAGAAGGATGCTCCCGCAGCGGTTGAGGCACCCGCTGCCACTGAAGCTCCGGAAACCAAAGAAGCTCCGGCTCTCGCCGTTCCAGCCACGACTGAGGCTCCGGGTACATCGATAGCTGCTCCCACCACGGAGACGGCCGAGCAGGCGACAACGACGAATGGTTCCAAAGCCGCCGCCGAGCCAACGACACCCGCCAAACCGGCCGCGGACGCTGCGTCAATCAACACCAACAGCCCGGCGACCGGGGAGAAGAAGAAGAAGCACCGGCTCAGCGCCATGTTCGGGAGGGTGAAGGCGAAGCTCTCATCGCACAAGAATTAATCGGCGGGGGTTCTAGGCCGGGTTCTCTTTTTTTTCCTTCGATATCTTTGGTTGTTTTGGCCAAGTTGATTTCTTCTTTTTTTCTTTGAAGCTTATGATTCCCCCAATTGCGTCTTCCCACTACAGCAGATGACGATGGCGGATCGGCATCGGGGCAACTTCAGGCAGTCTATCTATCTTAGGTAGTTAGTGTACGTACATATACATACATAAGACGACGTATTGATACAGAGTTTGCTTGAGAACCTATCTTCACTATGATTGGTGTTATTAAAAACAAAAGAAGAAGGAAAGAGGGAGCGAACAATATAGCTAGAGCTCTATATACATGAATTGTTACTCCTGATGACTGATGGTCGCTTGTCACAGCACGCCATGGCACGGCTTTGGCTGAGATGAGGTGTTGGATGGTGTCGTTTAGCTGCTTGTTAATACGTACTAAAGTACTGAGGTAATTATGTATAAGTAAGTAAAGAAAACTTGCTTGCGGCTTTCCATTGCCATTGGTTAAACTTGTCTGGGAGACAAGCAAGAATTGGTTGAATTAAGTCTGTGTCTTGTACCTACGGATAGAATCGTGTTGTTACCTATCGGTGGTGTTGTCATAGTCCCGGTCCCAGACCCGGCCCCGTACCCAAGTGCATCAGCCAAACTATAGGTTAGGAGCCTATAAGCCAGTTGAGTTGTCCGAAGGGTTGGCGACTTAGATTTTCTTCTTTGCTAAGTTATGAATTTACTCAATTGCTGTTGGTCTACCAACCGTTTTGCCGTATTATCGTGGCCACTTCGCCGATAGACATAACCAGTTCCAGACGCTACAGCAACAATGCTACTACCTACAACTAATCGTCGAACGCGGGGCTTATATATGCCCTATCCTCCGTAACCGTCGATTAGAAAAAAAATCTTAAAAATACCAGGGTAACCTGAATAACCGTAACAAGAGAAAGAAGAAAGGGAAGAGAAATAAAAAAGAAAACAGAAACATAGAAAAAAGAAGATTTACGATGTTAACCGACCAGGGCCTGATTCGAACAGACGCTCCCGAAGGAAGTAGATTTCTAGTCTACCGCGTTAACCACTCCGCCACCTGGCCGTGTTTCTTGGATGGTTTCCGAAGTGCTAATGACAAATTTTATAGCTAGGACGCACTGTAGGTGAGGGCCATGTGGGGACGGAATGGTCATCCGTTCGTACCCCTGCAGTTACCGAGATGGACTGACACTGAGGCAATGCTTTGCCCCGCCGAGACGTGACTCTTAGCGGACCTCGATGTACCTACCTTATCCAAGGTAGCGTACATTAGCTACATGCTGGACCGAGTGCCCGCCAGTGTATCTCAACCTACTTCCCTCAGCACCCTCCGGGTCCGTCCGTTGAGGACCCTCCACTTAAGCAACTCCAGCCCGTCTGATCCATCGACTCGACTTCGCCTACCTACTTCGTACATCACTTCAGTATCTATTGTTGTCTCTTGTCCCGAGTCGAAGCGTGCCACAACGCCGTCTCATCCGTCCCAGCCGTCGGCTCACCTCGTCTTTCGTCCTCGAGCCGGGCATATGCCACCACGATGAGCGCTGGTGGTTCGAGCAATCTGGGAGCCAAATCCCTCTCGATTCCGGCATCACACAGCTCCTCGGCACAGCAGACAGCCGCCCCCTCGCCCAACTTTGAGTCTGGTTCGCGGCGAGCCGGTCCATCGACGCCCTCCTTTCCCAGCTCAGGCGCGCCGAGGAAGGGACAGGCGTCGAGGAAACAGCACCGGAACCAGCGACGGCCCAACGGGAACCTGGATGATGACGACGCCATGGCCGAGCTTGTGAGTATATGCCACGTCCATGCCTGGCTGAGCTGATCTGCATCTGCCGGCGGCATCCGACATTCGCTAACCACGGCGGACCGACCAGAGAGCAGTCCGGAACGCCTCGAGTCGCCGTGGGCAGACGTCCATCACCCACCTCCTGAATTACTCGGTTCCATCGCGCCACTACCAAGACCACACCCGAGCAGCCCGCCGCCACCCTACATGGGCTTCCGGTTCCGGCTACCATGCCGCCGACAAGGCCAGGTTTGTACCAGCCACAACCCCCTTGAGCCCCGCAGAAGCTGAGTGCTCACGTCACGTCCGCTGGGCAGATTCGTCCACGCCAACTACCGCTTCGTCGTCTCCCCGGCTGGCGATTACAGTGCCCAGGCCGTTGATGCCGACAAGCACCTGGACTGGTCCGACGTGCTTCAGATCATCGCCTCTTCCACGTCCCAGGCGACGTCGTGCCCCATATGCTTCTGCCATCCCGTAGCCCCCCGCATGGCTCGCTGCGGCCACATCTTCTGTCTCCCCTGCCTCATGCGGTATATGAATTCGACGAGTGATGACGAGCCCAGTCCCCGGAAAGAGGCACGCTGGAAGAAGTGTCCCATCTGCGACGATTCGTTTCGCCTCGCCGAGGCTCGACCCGTTCGGTTCTATGAGGGTCAGGAGAACCCTCTCCCCAACATCGGAGAAGATGTTGTGTTGCGCCTGATGGTGCGCGAGGCCGGCTCTATACTAGCGCTTCCGGATGAAGGGGGCAGCGATGTTGCTAATATGGGTGAGACTATCCCGTGGCATTTCGCCGCTGGTGTAATGGATTATGCTCGCATCATGAAAGGGACCAATGAATACGTTGTCAAACAGTTCGAACGCGAGATGGAAGATCTCAAGAGGCAAGCTGAGGAAGACGAGATTCAGTATGGTGTTGAAGAGGGTGACTGGCCGCAGCGGGCTATACGGGCCATCAACACGGCCAAGGAAAAGGCAAAAGATCAGAACCACGAGGTGGAGTCCACATCGATTACGACAGCGCCAAAATCCAAACATCCTGCCACACAGAAGTTCCATTTCTATACTGCACCACCGCACTTATACCTTTCGCCCCTCGATATTCGCATCCTGAAAACGAAATTCGGCGACTTTTCGGATTTCCCCTCGACGCTTCTTCCTCGAGTTGAGCATATATCGGCCGGTCATGTGGTGGATGATGCCCTGCGAAAGCGCGCAAAGTATCTAGCACATCTTCCTCAGGGTTGCGTCGTGAGCTTTCTGGAGTGTGACTGGACTGATATCGTGCCCCCTGAAATCCTCGACACCTTTTCTGCCGATTTAGAACGGCGAAGGAAGTTACACCGAGACAAAGCAGCACAGGAAGACCGGGAGAGGCTACAAGCTGAGCGGTTAGAGGCTGCGGCTATCGGTCGCAGTACCCGACGTCATTTCGATAACCTCAACGGGGACAGCTTCGAACCGACACCCGTGATGAACTCGGAGGACTTCCAACCCCTAGGTGCGCCAGCCGGAAGCTCTCCACCCACTTCCCGGCCGGGTTTTGAACAACTTGCAAATATGTCTACGAGCCCAACGACCTCAAGGACGGTGTGGGGCACACCCGTTATTCCCGTTTCGCCCAATCTCAGACCTGTACCAGAGCATCAGCCGGATGATGGGTGGCTTAAAGAAGACGGCTTTCTCGGAGCAGCGGAAATCGCCATGCAGATGGAAGCCATGGGTGTTGTCGATGGCATCGGCTCGGCTTCAAGCTCAGGCCCCGCAACAGGGGTCACGACAACTGGCGGTAAGAAGAAAAAGAAGCAAAAAATCACATTAATGAGCACCGGCAGTCGTCGGGGCACATGAGATAGATGTCGGAACAGGAACGAGAACGAGAACAGGGCGCGTCAGCTTTTCTAAACGATCGATCTCCTTATATGGATCTCGAACACAAGAACATTTTTTGTGGTAGCTGTATTAAGTGTGTTGTTTTTTTGGTTGGTTTGGTATCGCCTTGCATTTGCATGCACCGGCCCGAACGGAGGGTTGACTTAACATTGAGGCTCATGGTTGCAGCCTAACAAGAAGAACAAGAAGAAGAAGAAGAATTCAAATACTACTTATTAAAGAAAACTTGTGTTGAATTTCGAACACACCAGAAACCCACCAGCCACACCGGATGCCACACCGGATGCTCTAACTATGTCAGCACGGTGACGGCGGCGCCCCAGTTCGTGAGGTATCGTACTGGGTGAGATACGGGACTGAGACTTTACCTGGATATAAGGAGCTGCGTCGAGCTCCAACGGCTACTAACCGGGTACCTTATCTTCAAATCCCCGCTTCTTAACTGACCAATAGCAGCATATAGGTAGTATTAAGTATATCAATCGGGTATGTCTATAGGTATAGACCGTGACCTACCTGCTTGCCCATATTTACATCTAAGCACTTCGTGTATAGGTACTTACTTAATGAGCGTTCATATTTCTTATCTACTACCTCGGTCAAATCAGTCGAAGTTACTACCTATTTTTTCTTTCGGCCAACGAATAGTAGGACGTAAGTAGTCAAGCCAAGTTAAGCTAAGTCAAGTCAAGTCGAGACGAGACGAGACAAAACAAGACGTAGCGCGAGAGAGAAATGCCGCCAGCCGATCAACATAGCGACCAAGGCGTCGGCGGCGGTGATGGTGGTGGTGGTGGTAGTGGTAGCGGGAGAAGATTAGGCTTACCGCCGAGCCTACCAAGGATAGAGCCGCCGCTCTTCAACTCTGCGAACCCGTGGGCGACGACGCTGGAGCACCTGCGGGCGCTGTACGCGTCCCCGGCGACGGGGGCGGTGACGACGCGGACGGCGCTGCTGGGCGGCGACGACGACGGGTTCGGGTTCCCGCACGACGAGTCCGTGCACCGGTTCGCGCTGTTCGAGACGCGGGGCCATCGCGTCGGGTTCGAGGGGGCGGATGGCGGGGGTGGAGGGGGGGATTGGCGGGGTGTGGGTGCGGGTGCGGAAGGAGAAGGGGAAGGGGATGGCGATGGGAATGGCGATGGGGGAGTGGGAGTGGGAGTGGGAGTGAATGCGGACGCCAGTTTGAATACCCTGGGGTATAGCCCGATCCCGCTGGCCGGGTATCTGGGGTTCATCGAGAGGATTGACGAGGAGGAGAAAGGGAAGGAGAAAGGGAATAAGAAGAGGAAGAGAAAGCCGTTCATCGTCTCGGTCACGGGTACGCCGGACGAGGTGGGCGAGTGCTACCGGCGCGTGACGCGGCTCGCGGCGCGCGTGGGCATGCCGATCGCCGTGGAGGTCAACCTCTCGTGCCCGAACATCGCGGGCCGACCGCCGCCGGCGTACGACGCCGAGGCGCTCAACGCGTACGTCGCGCGGCTCACGGCGGTCGCGGCCGAGGTCGAGGTCGAGATCGCTGGGGGTGTTGTCCCCTGGGGGCTCAAGACGCCCCCTTACACGCACGCCGGGCAGTTTGAGATGTTCGTCTCCGTGCTGAGGGGTTGCGCTCTGTCGTCGTCGTCGTCCTCCTCCTCCTCCTCCTCCTCATCGTCTTCGCCTCTTGAAAACGACGGGAATAGAGACCGAGAACCGGGTGGGGTATGCCCCGTCAGCTTCGTCACGGCCACGAATACGCTCGGCTCGTGTCTGCTTCTTACAGAGGGCGGGAACAGCACACTCGCCCCGACACCGGCACTACCGGGCCTAGGCATCGGCGGCGTGGGCGGCGCGCCGCTGCACCCGCTCGCGCTGGGCAACGTGGCGACGCTGCGGAGGCTGCTGGACGCGGCGCCCGAGACGAGGCACGTCGCGCTGCTCGGTATCGGCGGCGTCGGCGACGCCGCGGGCTATCGGCGCATGAGGAGCGTCGGGGCTGCCGCCGTCGGCGTCGGCACGGCGCTCGGGATCCATGGGTTGGCCGTGTTCGAGGAGATCGAGAGCGGACTCGGGGGTGTGTGGGAGGTTGAGAGGTGATGATACCTACCTGCTTCTTAAGTGAAGTACTTTTACCCAAGTAGCTGAAGTAGGAGGTCGGTAGTTAATTGTTATAAATACAACGACTTCCAGATCTATGACTAGTTTTTTATATGAGTACTTATATTGCGCCCGACCCGTCGACTTAAGATATATGTGGGAGTTTAAAAAGAGATTTGTTGTGTTAAGTGTGTATATATTCGCTTCTTGACGACGAGCTTTCTCCTTGCGATTCTAGATGATAGTTACGTAGGTTAGCAAATACCCATCACAGTAGCTAGATTCGTTTTTTTTTCTCAAAAAAACTTGTAGGAATTGGCCGCATAGTAATTGATAGCAAGTAGTGATCACTACACTTTGCACGTATTCCTGCAGCTGTCGTGGTCGAAGAGGTGATTCCAGTCGTTCCCGTGATGGAGGGCTGGCTGATGGCTGATGACCATGTACAGGTAAAAAAGCGTACAAAATACCTCGCAGCTAGGCTAGACCTATACTTCATCATACATACGATACACCTGCGTTGGTTATGAGCTCGTTCCAATAATTTGCCGGGCGTCGTCAATGCTGTATACGAAATATCGCGTTTGAAACCATGAGCGAGAACACGCCCTTATTTGGTACGTTTTATCTACTTTCGTAGTCTTTTTATTGGAAAATGACGCTGCGGAGGTCTGGGTTGAACAGACACCTCACACGGTGGTGGAAACCCTACCGATTTGACGAGATAAAACCACATGTATATAGGTACTTAGTACCGACATTGAGGAGGACCCAACGGCGGCATATCACGCGTTACTAACTTCGCGTCTTCGTAGCTCAGCTCTCCAATGATGGAAACAGTAGCGAGCCGATCGCTCACGGCCCAGCATCACGCGTCCGTCGCGCGCGGGCGCAGACGCGACGCTTTCTCTCGTCGCGCGCGAAGCACTGGATCCTCCTGGCCTTGATCCTCCTCGACGTCGCGGGGATCCTGACGGATATCTTCATCGCCCTGATCACCTGCGAGCTGCACCGACGGGACGAGGCCTGGGTGGCGCCCACGCAGTACGGGCTGACCGTGTTTTCCCTGGCCATGAGCTGCGTCTTCATGGTCGAGCTGGCCATGTCCATTTTCGCGGACGGGATGAGGTGAGTCGGTCATCTATCTGTAAATATACATGATAAGTACCTAATCTACCGCATCATGTCCCCGAGAGATCCGTCTCCGAATACCCCCGGTCCCAAAGTACACATCTATTACGAAACTGACACACTCTCTCTCCAGGTACTTCGCCAGCTGGTTCCACTGCCTGGACGCGTTCGTCATCGTGGGCAGCTTCGCGGTGGACCTTGTGCAGCACGGCCTGGCGGCGGAGATCGCGTCGCTCCTCGTCGTCCTGCGGCTCTGGCGGTTCGTCAAGATCGTGCAGGAGGTCTCCGTCGAGCAGGCCGAGGTCATGGGGGAGCTGCGCAGGCGCGTCGAGGAACTCGAGAGACAGCTGGAAGCGCACGCTGGTAGTGTCTAGAGTAACCTACATTATTAACATCTGGTGGTGCAGTACCGTCCCGCATCATGTCTATGTGCAACGACTTATTGGGTAGGTACATAAAGCGAGTATCCCTGGGAGAAAGAACCTTAGCATGAGATGCATACTGCCTATCTATGTACTGTGAATTGCTTTTCCCGCAGTAATTTCCACCAGCAGCTCGATAGATAATAACATGTTTCTCCATTTTCTGGGCAGGGCAGGGTACCTCTACAGTCTACTCGACACCGATACTATGGCGAAACATACGGTGGATTGGC
This sequence comes from Nemania sp. NC0429, assembly GCA_022578495.1. Lineage (NCBI taxonomy): Eukaryota > Fungi > Ascomycota > Sordariomycetes > Xylariales > Xylariaceae > Nemania > Nemania sp. NC0429. Next base: position 412,859 of record MU392167.1, on the reverse strand, counting down.
CGTGTACAATATCTTACCGTGCCGTTCGAATAAAACCTTATGCTGCTACAAGTCTGTCCTGAACACGAGCATGAGTATACCTAGTGTAGTGTATGCAGCATTAGCATGGCAGGGTCTCCGGCCCTCGTCTTGTCGCGATCAAGGTGCTCGCCTGCTTCTACGGTGTCATATATTGCAGCAGACCTCGCCACCTCATCCGAGGTACGAACTATCTATGCGCGTAGTATTAACGCGCGAAACCGCTCCGACTGGTGCCAGTCAAGCGCTGCGTGCAGAGAGCGTTGCAGCGAGGCGGGCGGGGACGGAAAAGCATGTCTCGGCTTCCGGAATGCATTTAGGGGAGGTGGCCTTGGCTTTCTTATTTATTTATTTTGGGCTGAGCGAGATTCGGACCTGCTCACTCATAGCACCCGCATGCCTGTCTTGAACTGGACTGAATAGTGTAATATTGGTGTCATAGTAGGTATATGTAGGTGTTTTTTGAGCATGGCTAGCCACCTGATTGCTGTCTTGATGACTGCTCATATAGTCTCAGGTAATTATGTTGAGAGCGTGGTCTCTCTCTGTGGTCTTGGATGCAACAACTGACAAGTCAGTCTATCTCGTCTGAATTCATGAGCACAAGCTGATACCATTGAAAAAGTCGAACGGGCCAGCATCAAATGAAATGTTGAAAGCTTGCTTGCTTTTAAAGACGAGCCGACCCGAAGAAGCCCAACTTTAATATACTCTTGGCCGAGAAAGGTCTAGTATGGATAACAACGAGATTAAATTCCTTCAGGTGCATCTCAACCCCATGCCACGCGAGATGCTACCATACCCAAGTTGTTGTAGCCTACTCGGCGCGACAGGGGCATCATGCATGGACAAAACCTACACTAGGTATCTACCTGCATGGCTTGGCTGGGTTTCCGTGGACCGTTCTCGCGCCGGGGTAAGGTGTTCGTACATTAGGTCCCGTACCGTAGCTCTTTAAGGGGGCCAACACTCTCACGATCCACGATCGAGAGATTCTCGCCCTCTTTTTCTTTTCGTTTCCTCTCTTGGTCTCCTCCCAAAGTATCCATCTACACTCGCTTGTAAACAAAACTGGGGTCCTACAGTCTACGCTCGTTAGCCATCTTTAACAACATATTTAATATATTACAAATTTGTATTACCTATCTCTTCGTTTATATCCTAATACTCCGTTCACCACCCTTTGCTATAAGCAACACTATAGCTTGATTTCGTTCTGGAAAACAAGAAGAAGAAGAAGAAGAAGAAACCCAACCAACAGACAAAATGAAGGCGACTCTCATCCCCCTCTTCGTCCTCGCCTCCTACGTCTCGGCGGAGACGACCGCGTGTGCTGCGCTGTCTATCCTCGACGCCTGCCTCGACACGACGCAGGGCTACGTCTCTCAGTGTGGACTCCAGGACTTCAGCTGTCTCTGCGACAAGTACACTGCCATCATGACGTGCGTTCGGTTCTCCTCTACTCTCTCGGCCCTCTATCACCCTTCTCTCATGTCTAGAAAAAGCGATATGTATCTTATATACCAGGTATATAAATGAATGAACGCGTCATGGCTAATTGAATCTCGTGCACGATATAGATGCTTTGGCAATTGCCCGGACGACGACCGCCAGTACTCCTTCGATAGCTCGCGACAGCTTTACTGGTGAGTTGAGAAACTTTTCATGTTCCCGGGTCCTCGTGCTGGCCTACGTGTCGTATTCTATTCGCCTACAGTTACACTTACACCTGATCTCTCTCCCTCTCATACTAACACACACACCACACACATACACCCACAACCGTATCCCCAAACAGAGTCTAAAATACACGTCAACGGCGCCAATGGGTTGCTTTCTTCATTTCTCATCTCGTTTTCCAAAACCACGCTCTCACTTCACCGTCATCCTACTTCTCAAAACGCTAAAGCGAATAAATGAATGAATGAACGAAATACTAACAAATATGTTTTAAAAAAAAGCGCCAACGCAATCGCCTTCGCGACCAAGACGACGACGACGAGCAGCCCGAGCAAGACGTCCGAGCCGACGCAGACGAGCGACTCGCCCGCCGACTCCTCGAGCTCGGCCACGACGACCTTCGGCGACGGCAGCAACAACAGCAAGAACACGCCGTCCCCGACGCCGAACGCGGCTGCCGTGGCCGGGCAGTACGGAGCCGGGCTGTTGGCTGTGCTGGCTGGTGGCGTTGCCGCTGCTCTTTTGTAAAGATAAATTCGGAGGGTGTGGGAGCTGGGGAGCGAACGGATGACGTGGTGAAGGGGAAGATAAGGGGAAGAAGATAAGGGGTTGGAGTTGGGCCTGGGTTGGGTTGAGTTGGGTAAATGGTGTGTGAGAGGTGCTGGAGTTTTGCAACTATTGAGATCGCTGGAATATACCGTTTAGTTGTCTAATTCAATTTCGTTCGATCCAATTCACTGAAGGTTCATTCGCTTTGTCGGTTGATAAATCTCTCTCTCTCTCTCTCTCTCTCTCTCTCTCTCTCTCTCTCTCTCTCTCTCTCTCTCTCTCTCTCTCTCTCTCTTAGTACCACAGGGAAGATTGCAGATTGGGTGAACCAGTGAGTTATAATACCTTTAGAAGTATATCATTCTCGCCGGGTTAACGCATCCATCATGTCTACACTCAAAGTATATGTCAAGAGAACACTGAGGCATCGAGACACTCTATTCCCAACTCCCCAAACCTCCTCGTATATACCAAACATTGACCTTGTCGCTATCCGATTCCCAACTTACACGGGTAGAGTCTTGCACTGATTGAGTTTCTGACTTGCGTCTATCTCCCAATATCCATCCCCATTGAGCCATCGACATAGCATTATACCTACGGCGCTTGTCGATAATTAGCATAAGATATCTATTCAACAAGTTGATCCGTCACTTCGGTCGGTCTACTCATCGGTAACGTAATGGCAGTCGCAGCGAGTGGCAAAACACATCCATCACCATCCGTACTCAGTCGAGACGAACAGGGCATGACAAAAGAGTAAGAAAAAAACAACACAAAATGATGAGCCTACATTCCTACTGCATTCCGTTCCGTTCCGTTCCATCTCATCCCCGTCTCTTTGTTCCCTCCGCCCGAGAACCCAATAACTACTCCTAATCTCCTCAAAAAAAGTTCTACCTACCCAGATCCCAGCACACACAAGACCGTCGACGGGAGCTACGGGGATAAGAAGAGAATAACAACAAGCCAACAACAATCTAACAAGCGCAGAAGCGCGCGGAACCAAAAATGACGACGATGGCGAAAATGACGAAATATGTCTCCGCCTCCCCTACTCCGAGCGGGATCAGGTTCCGCGCCCGTGGTCTGTCTTCCTACAGTACGTAACCTAACCTAACCTAAGCGGTATTCCCGGGCCCGCGGCGGAAATATCCGCTGCTCGCAACGCACGGGCATGACTCAGGCGTACGCATGTGTATACGTGCGGTGCGGCAGGAACGCCGCTCATGACGGACGGACCGCCCGAACGAAACACAAAAACTCGCCGAAGATCTCGCCGAAAAAAAGGGGGGGCGATGGCGATGGCGATGGCTACGGTGGAGCTTACGTCCGGGCTTGCTTGTTTCGTCTTCGTCATCCGTTGGGATCGCGCGCGCGCTCGGAGAGACGGAGACGAGGCGAAATAGAGAGAGAAAAGGTTGAAGGACGCGAGTCGCCGTTTGTTTCTCGACATCACAGCGCGTGGAAGTTCGAGTCGGATTCTGGGTGGCGATGTGGCGTGTGCTGGGGAGGAAGCATGGGGTAGAGGTAGAGAGAAGCGCAGATCATGGCGACGAAGGGCCCAACGCCAGGGGGGTTGCGGGCGCCGAGGTATGTGAGGTAGGTAGGCATGTGACGAGTGTTGTTCTGGGGGAAGAGAAGCCATGCCGAATTTGTGCTTCGGTTTTCCAGTTCCAAATTTCTTGACCCTTCCCTGCTGCTGGAGGACAAAGAAGTTAGTTTACTTGCCGAGCCTCGCTGCAGAGCAACTGGCTAGCGGTCCAACCTGTTGGAAGCTAAGAGCCGATACATGTCACCGTATGGTGTCTCTTCGAAGCAGATCAAGAGGGCCGGGCAAAGGGATAGATGGATATCATTATCTATATTCATTTTATGAATCAAAGGGATACATCTTTTTGATGGGTCGAGATAGGCAGAACGCATAGAGGCTATTACCCCCTGGTTCATCATAAGGAGAAAAAGATTCAGTGAAGGGCGTATCGTATCACTCCAGACTGATCGATTGATCACATTGGGCCAACGGAAGATCGCCTGCGAGCCAAGAATATGGATGGTTCTTCGTGCTGGTTACACATTGGATGTAGTAGTGAGCCCGCAAATGCCCTGGCGGAAGGGGGAGCTAAGTTGAAGTTGAAAAGGCAATTTTGTGCTTCTAGTCCAGGTGCGAATGATCGAACGCCGCAAATATGTACAGTCCCCTCGACAAATGAAACGGTTGCTTTATCTGGTATCGGCCTTTGACCTCCGTCACTCTACTTCCTATACCACATCCGCGTGATCTTGGTTTGCCTCATCTTTCGCTGCAGCTGAAAGATACCGTACATCAAGGCCTCGCTCGTAGGCGGGCAGCCGGGAACGTAGACATCGACGGGCACGATGCGGTCGCAGCCCCGGACGACACTGTAGCTGTAGTGATAGTAACCGCCTCCGTTGGCGCAGCTTCCCATGCTGATGACCCAACGGGGCTCGGGCATCTGATCGTAGACCTGGCGCAGGGCGGGGGCCATCTTGTTCGTGAGCGTGCCGGCTACGATCATGACGTCGGACTGACGAGGCGAGGCACGGAAAATGATGCCTAATCGATCTTGATCGTATCGTGGCGTGGACAGATGCATCATCTCGACGGCGCAGCAGGCGAGGCCGAAGGTCATGGGCCACAGCGAGGACTGGCGGGCCCAATTGGCGACTTGGTCGAGAGTGGTGAGGGCATATTGCATGACGCCCTTCTTGGGCTGCTGGCTCGCGAGCGGCACCTCTTTTCGTTGGCGGTCGAGGCCGGCGTAGGCTTGGGGCGTCACCGAGGTGGCATCTTTCTTCGTGGTCGTCGAGAGGGCGGCGACGGACTGGAGGGGGGCAATTCGCGAGGATGGGGGCACTGTGTATCCGTATCAGCTCCAGCATGATCCAAGTGAAGCGAAGGGGTCGTATGTGTGTGCACATATATATATATATATATATATATATCACGTATATAAATATATATAGCATATGCACGGTGGCGACGGCGGGGACGAAGGCGGGTTGCTGGTCACAAACCTCTCATAGCCAGCGCGGCTACCCTTCTGGAAGACGCCAGCATCTTTTTATCTTTCCTCGGCTCCAATGGACGGAAGGTCGGATTATGAGGACGCACAGGGGACGGCGTAGGATGAGGTCGTGGGATGGAGTGGAGAGTTGTCGTCGTGAAGGGAGGCAGGCGGGAATGCTCGAGGAGCTCCGACAGCTGGTGAAGCTTAGTCAATCGTCACTTGCACTTGCACTTGCACTGGCCTTGTCCTTGCGCGAACCGAGCCTTCCCTTTCGCTCAATTGACGTTGACGACTTGGGTCTTGGCCTTAGGGTGCTTTGAAAACACTGCACTCTGACTGGCCAGGGCCGATCGGTATACGTTTTTCCGGGCACCGATTCACGGCTTATGCTTAGGCATGTACCTATGTACCCAGGGCACCCCACCACGCATGTGTACTTCGTAAATCGTAGATAACAGCAGTTAGATGAAATAAACTCTGGCAGTACAACATCAAGCGCAAGACAGAATGAAGCAGATCTCGCCAGGCTGTTATCCATGCAACATGGTACCAGTACTGGGCTTTCCATTATACCGTCTCCAACGGAACCCTTGCAACCACGCCAGCTATGAAGGTGGTCCTCATTAATCCAATCGGGAGTCTGAGGCGCCAGGCGTCGGTCCAACAGACATAAGGCATAACATCCACGGTGCATCAAATCTACGCAACTGGTGTGCAAAGCGGTAAGACTAACCTAGCTTGGCCATATCTTGGACAGGACGAAGGTCCTCAGATAACATGATTTTCGCGTGGTCGCCAGAATGCTGGTGTGCCAAGAATACGTAATTTCTGTATGGTTTTTATATCCTGAGCAGCAACTGATACCGAGCAGATATGCAGCTTTCCGTCGTCTCAGCAGACCATATCCCGCGACCAACGACCAACGCCCTTCAGCCAGTACTGCAATCCAGCGTAGACTTGCGAGGTGGGTGCCTAATCTAATATTGCTGACGGCCTGAGAGGGACGTCGCTAATTGGTTCATGATACTGCATAACAACTCAATATGCACTTGGTGTGGTATATACCCTTGTCTCTCGAAGCAGCAGCTGTGGTGAATGTTACAAACAAGTATGATAAAGTGTCTGCATAGACCAGGAACTTTCATGTGCCGTCGTCACTCGGTGTTTGCTATCACCTATCGAAAGATTGGCAGTTATCGCTATCAAAGCGCTCACCGAACACACTCATTGCCGTATGCTGACAGCCGGCGATGACTTGCAGTTGTATTGGTTGGGTAATATATTTAAATATGCCCGTGTGTAGCGATCATAAGTGCAATTCTAGGACTGGTTGGCTCGCGACAACGGGGATGAGCGGATATGTGGCTGGCTGAATCAGCATCGACATTGCAACTCAATTAGGATAGGTACTTGAACCTTCGATGGTGATCTAGACTAGGCAGTATCTACCCAGGTAGGCATTTAAGGGGTTCACCTATCGTTTTATTCCACACGTATTCATACATGTTTTCCAAATTACGTAGTAGCGGCTCTCCTAATAACGCGTTTCGCTGTTGGTACGTTGAGAAAACAGCGTTGGTTGACTAAATGCTGGAACTCATTCTCATTGGACGCGTATACAAGCGGTGTGTTTCCAAGTTTTCCTGTAAGCGGTGCTGGTAAGGCATCGTTCAAGATACTTACCTCTTAAATTCACCAGACCTTGCAGGTATTCGAAACGCAAAACGGCTGCTGTTTTGCGTTTCAGCTGGGGAAATATGCGACCGTCAGCGGCTCGGATTCCGCCCTTCGTTAGCCACACTACCTACATATATATGGTGAAAATGGAATTATGGATCTACAAAACAGACGGGAGTTTAGTTTTACGTGTAAAGATGTAACAAAGAAAAAAGCAGGGAGGGAGTGCGGGTAAATTTGCAGAACCTCTCCGCCTCGACAGTCTAGTGAAATCCGGGGAAAGACAAAAGAGGCAAAAGCGGGCTTTTTATATGGGCCAATGGGAATCGAGCGGTTGGCAGGCGTGATTGGACCAATCACAGGCAGGGTCACTCCACGCTAGTGTATGTGGTGTAAGGGTGCGGCAGACCTCGAGGGCCTTGACGTTGCAACATACAGCAGACACAACAATGTCACTGCCTCTTGTCTCTTTCTCGCCCCGATCCATTCAATCCTTAGCTCGATGACTGGCGGCGACGATCCCGTCCTCTCATTTGAGTAAGTAGGTACGAGATACTTAAAAACGCATGTCAAGGAGGTACACTTTATTGCTGACAGTGAGAGCAATTCCCAGTGACTGTACGAAGTTCTTCGCACGCCGCGGTAATAACTATCCCCCCATCCCTCTCCACACAGTATCTCTTCTACCAGAAAACAACACTTCCTGACCCACATTTTCTTCGGGTCAGTACTTACCTACATTGTAGGTTAGGTGAGTGGTGGATGATGATGGATGGGCGCTGTTTAAAGCCGTGGGAAGTGGAAGTAATCATCGTCATCAGCCACGACGCATGCAAAGCATTGCTGGCTCGCTTGGCTTAAAATTTTCCACGCTCTCCCAAAATATCTATCTTCCCGAATCCCCTTGTCGCACGCCTGTCGCAAACGCCCGCAACCACTAGCGAACCAATCACCAATCGCGACAGCTCCTCTCACGGGCCTGCTACGTATTAGTGTCGGGTTTAGTCCAAACTACCTTGGAACCTCATCTCCAGTCAGACGTCATGTGGTCCGCCGTCATAACAATAAGACGCAGGGAGCATACCTACTTGCACTGCACGTGCAAACTCGATGGCGATATGCCTATGAACAAAGAGAAGACTCGGCACTCGATTCAGAATTCTATTTTCCTCGAGGCAAAAAGGAGAACCACTTTGAAAACTTCGATATACCGCGCCGTCGTCACCTGGTAAAGGCAACGAGTCACCCGAACCAATTAGGTAATAAATAACATCTGCTCCGGAATACCGAGACCACATTTCATTCGCTGCGTAGGCGGCATACTGTATACTTCGACACCAGGTGTGCAGTGTACCTATGCGCCTTTAATAGCCATTGAAGTTAGTGTAGGTGGGTGTACTTACTAGGTAAGTTGATGTAGTGTATTGATCTCGTGTGTAGGATGTAGGCATTACACGAATCTACATGTCTGCTACAGGCTACAGCACAAGGTAGGTATTTGGTACCGTATCGTCGCCGTGCTGCTGACATCAGCCGCACTGCCGACGTTGACATCTGGCGACTCGACGATAGTGTAGGTCCTTTGTTGTGCCGTGGGCAAGATGCCGACCGCCCCCGACTTCTCCTCACCGCACCGGCCGTTATTAAACTACACATACTGGGTAGTGCCTACTACCCTGTAGTTATGGCCGAGGCTCTCGACTCGAGTAGTCTACCTAAGTGAGGTACGATATACCTACCTCATCTTGCGAAGCGCTACCCCATGTAGTGTAGGTAGGTATTTGTTAGTAGGAGGTCGAGAACATATTGTAAGTTGACTTACACTGGGTTCTGGAAGTTGAATTACACCTACGCCACTCAACCCACTCACTCCTCCACCAAAGCCTCACATCCAGCTCTTTCTCAACGTTGGAACTCGGTAAACCTACCACCGACTTACTACATAGTACCTACCTCTTACACCAACACCACCCAGGGTGCTTACAACCAGCAGGTAGAGGTAAGTACCTGTTTTAGGTGTACTTAGCTTACACTTACTTACAACACCTGTAGGCTGTACCCATTGTAGGTAGTATCCTCGATCCTCTTCTGCATATGCATCAGGATCATCACAGAACATTTACCTGAGGTATTGAGACGTACTATCGAGGCTCCCTACTTAGACATGATACCCAGACACTACATTCATGCACACTTACACTACATTCGAACCCCGACAGCCTGACAACCTAACTTGACATCCTCGCCGTTCTGATCCCTGCATTCTGACCGCCTGCTCGCCCTTGGCATCCTTCCCCCAGCTCGTATGTACCGGCAGCAGATTCAAAAATAAAAATAAATAAATGAATAAATAAAAAATAATACCTACATATGCACCTGCTTACATACGCCATCTTTTTTTTTCTCGATCGACATACCAAGCGGAAATCGAGTGGTTCCTCTCTGCCGTCTCGTCTCTCCTCGCTTATCCTCACCCGTCTTGTCTTGTCTCTCTCTTACACTATTTGCCTCCCCCCCCCCTTTCCTCACCTCGACAAAGATTGTGTCCTGTACGTGCCGTGCTAGCGAATCTACTACCCGCTGGTGCCTGTCTAGTGTAGTTCGTCGAGATCCCCTCCGCTGGCGCTCCTCCGGCTCGACAAGTGCCTGTTCGTGTCGGTGGGCCAGATTTCCCCCACTCAGGTTGATCCAAGTCGCCTCCTAAGACCGAGTTTCGACCCCCTGTCGCCGCACTACCTACACTACCTTTACCTAAGTCTTGATAGTCTAACCTCGCCATCTCGCCTTAGCGCTGCTATCCGCCTTGAAATACGCACAGGAGTCCCGTGTATCCGCCGCCGCCGCCAACTCTGGTTCCTGGTTCCAGGGCTGTGAGCAGCGCGTCTGCAGTTTGCTCGACTCGTCGCCTTTGAATATGTCGTCTCTTCCTATATGCGCTCTCTTGCCCGTATCATAACGACCGCTCTTGCTCTCGCTCCCTGCGAGCCCCCGGGCTCTCTAAACGATATATCGAGCCGACCGGTTTCGATGCGGTCTTTCGAATCCAGGCATGAACTGATCGCATCTCTCGGCCGCGAGGGTCGTTATTCAGTATGAGTTCGCATGTGTCAGGAAGCTTACTGGATGGTGGTCATTATCCTAACCGTGGCCCTCTTGTGTTCGCTGTAACCACGGGCACTCTCGTCCTCGCTACCGTTTTCGTCGCTGCGAGGCTGACCTCTCGCGCATTCATTGTTCGGCAAGTGAGCTGGGACGACTATTTTATCATCATCGCCTGGGTTCTTGCTTTTGGCCTCAGCTTCGCCATCGACTATGCTGCCACTCGAGGACTTGGTCGGCACGACGCCGATATCAATATCGATAATTGGGATTCTCTCAGGCGCTCGGAATATACTTTCACTGTTCTATATGTGCGTCCCCAACTCTAAACCCTCCAATTGTGAACGTTTGGCCTGATATCTTGTAGAACCCGGCCCTTATGGCTTTTAAGACATCGGTGCTCATCTTCTACCTTCGCCTGTCAAAAAACACGCAGAAGGTGCTTCGGCTGGCCTCGTGGGCTGTGCTCGTAATCGTTAATCTCGCTGGCGCCGTCTTGACTCTGCTCAACATTTTCCAATGCAGTCCAGTAGAGGCTGCTTTCATCAGGGGCCCAGGACGGTGTATTCCCCTGTTGACCGAATTTATTTGCTCGGCTCCTATCAACATAGTCACCGATCTTGCCATACTCGCGTTACCTCTACCTGTCTTGACAAGTATGAGGCTGCCCCAGAGGCAGAAGGTCATTCTGGTCATGACCTTTGCCTTAGGTATATTCGTCACTGTTGTGGATGTGGTTCGGATCTATTACCTTCAGACGGCAATCAACGATGCCTCATCCAAATCCTCGAGCGACCCTAACGCAGCATTTGGAGGATCGCCTCAGTTTGCTTGGAACGCCTCGCTGGCGCTTTTGTGGTCCGCCGTTGAGGTGAATGTAGGGATAACATGCGCCTGCATTCCGACCCTAAAGCCCCTAATCATTCGTATCCTCCCTGCGATGCTCATTGATCCAAATGGTAGCACCCGCCGAACCTCCGAGACGGCTGATAAACCACCCACCGTGCAATCCATGCACAGCCATGAACCCACAGTTGGCGCGTCAAGTGCCGACAACTCTCTCTCTCCCCCCGGGCAGACTCATCAAACCGAGTCCGATTTTGAGGCGCAATATACAGCCCTGGAGTTCCTCACTACGCCGGATATGCTCAATGAGGGCAGGTCTCACCGGGATCGTACTCCCATGCTAAACACAGCAACATCAGGCAGTCTCGAAACGTCGGGAGTTTATTTCGGCTTTGTCAACCTGCGTAAACCAAAAAGCTTGATCCGAATGTCGACCAGGGACTCGCTCAAGTACTGTACTACGGTTTCGATTCTCTTCCTGCTTTGGGGATTCTCATACGGCCTTCTGAATACTCTCTCGACCGCCGTGGCCCAAATCGCTAATATGACAGTTCCAGAGACATTGGGTCTGACCAGCGCTTACTTTGGAGCTGGGTACTTCTTCGGGCCACTTCTAGTAGGCGAGTGGATCTTGAGACACGATGAACATCGAAGACTCGAAAAGAGAGCAAAGAATAGTCAATTCGATGATAGCATAGGCGGCTTTAAGGCGACTTTCAGTAAGCGCGTCCCTGGCTGGTTCGAATGCTTTTGGAGGCAGAATAATTGCTGACATTTCTAGTGATTGGTTTGTGCATCTACGGCATCGGGACCATAATATTCTGGCCGAGCGCCGTGCTCACTTCGTTCCCCGGGTTCCTGATTTCGAATTTTGTTGTTGGCTTCGGGTTAGCTGTTTTAGAAAGTAAGTTTATGGATTTTTGAACCGGTTTTGCTCTCTCCCTGCTGATTTCAGCCTTCTTTTCTACTCACACGTTCAAATGGACTTTGTCAGTAATTGAGCGACGCATGACAATTACTAACTCGATAATCTTGGGCAGCTGCGGCGAATCCATTCATAGCACTCTGTGGTCCCATGGACTACGCCGAAATGAGGCTTCTATTGTCACAGGGCATTCAAGCCGTGGCAACTGTTATCAGTAACGTCTTGGCTCAGAAAGTATTCTTCAGGCGGCTCAGTAGCAGCGATCATATAGAGTCATCGACTCTCATTGATGTGCAGTGGACGTTTTTGGCTATTACGCTCCTCTGTGTTGGATTGGCTCTATTCTTTTACTGTGAGTCCCAGTTACCCAGCCCTTTTTTCTTCTTGTCTAGACGGATATCAAGAGTACAAAGGCCGCGATTTAGGTCGAAATGATCTAGCAGTAGCCCCTTATAGTTTCGAAACACTCACGGATCACACCCGAAATAGCTATAACTGACCCTGAGAAATGCAGACATGCCGTTACCGGAAGTTACAGATGCAGAGATGGAGAATTCAACGCGATATCTACCCGTTGACCCTAAGAAGGCCAGCTTTTTCGGCCTTCAACTGAGAACCTGCACCCTGGCCCTGGCGGTCCTCGCCCAATGGGCCTATGTCGCGAGTCAAGAGACAATGAGCATCTTTTTTCGAAATATTCTAACGCCCCAGTTGAACGCGCCTCCCAGAACAGGTCCATCCAGTGTCATGCGAAGCCAGGCGAAGGTATCAGACGCAGACAGTCCAGGCCTAGACAGCACTGACTACCTTCTTATTGCCCACACTGCTTTCGCCGTATCCCGCTTTCTCGCAGCATTCCTCGCATACCTATCAACCACCCACTCGAAGGTACCCCAACCCCGGACTATCCTCAGCCTCTGCGCAGGTCTCAGTGTTGCTTCCGGCGTCCTAGTCTCGGCGCTCCGCCCCCGAAACCCCGACCTACTCGTCATCCCGGTCATGCTATTCTTCTTTTTCGAAGGGCCCATCTGGCCCTTAATATATACACTTGGGCTGCGAGGCCAAGGAAAGCGTACCAAACGAGCGGCTGCCTTTATTACCATGGGCGCATCAGGGCCAGCTTTCTGGCCGTTTGTTGGTAAGTTGACATCTTTCATCACCCCCCTTCCAGCCTCACTGCCACGATCTCAAGCTGTCCCCTTCTCTTGCTGTATCTCGGCGGGCTGACATGATGCTCGGCAGTATATGCTATTCACCAGAGAGGTGCTAGCTACCAGACCGCCTTCGCGGTAGTCCCCCCTCTGATGGTCATTACCGGAGTTTTCCCCCTCTTTCTTGATCTGAAGCGCGACGCTCGGGCCTTGGTTGATTCTCGCGTCGGCCCCGAGCAGCAGAAGAAGATCCAAGACAGAGCGAACTATGAGATGGACTTGGACGCGATCCTCGCGGCCAGGCGGCGAGCGTCAGTGAACGGGCTTAGCGGATTTAGCCCGTCGGGCCCGGCTTACGACAAGTTCAAGTTCGTCAAGAAACTGTCGGATGCCGTGAGCCGGAACCGACAAGGCTCAGAGCCGTCTACTGCCTATATTGAGGGGTCGCGGAGCAGCCAATCAGGCTGAAGATAGAAAGAGGTGCCCAGACGCAAAGATACAAAGATGACCACTGCAATATAGGTCCTATAACATGGAAGGAACACGGGCGGATGGTATAGATCTGGTCCGAGATCCCGAACTTGCTGTTGACAGGAGGTGCTCAAAGCAGACGAGAGTCAGGTCGCGGCAATCCCAGGAAATACTACCGTGGTTGATTGAGGGGGCGAGAGTCAAATCGTCGGCGAAGAGCCACGAACCACGAACCACGAAAGTCCTGGAGATTTGATGGATTGGACCGGCATATAGACGGCCGGAGGCCTATGGCGGCTCTCAAAAACTCGTCCCTCGAGACGGGCGTGAGCCACTGATGATAAGAGGCACTTCCGACGACAAGACAAGACGACATGTTATCGCGAGGCGCAAGTCGTATGAGAGAGACGAGACCATGACGATCGATCCGCGGCATGCCGTTATATAGCTGGCTGCTTTTGATGATGGGAAAGCCCAGTCCCCGTTCGTCGTCCACGTTCGAGCAAGACGATTTTGCTCTTTTTGATGGTAGGATACGGTACGGCGGCGAGACGAATGCAAATGCATCATAGCGTTTAGTTTTGATACCCCCAGGTTTAGTTGCGGCGGCGGCGGCGGCTCAATTGATTTGTACAGGTACTTTAGTCTATGCATGGCATAGCTTCGCTAGGCAGACAGGAGGAAAGACGCGAATTGATTCTTACACGCGCGTAAGATATCCACGATCGCAATATGCCGCTTCGACTGTTATATAACTTAAGTACTCATACCATGGAGTACTGGCAATACCTTAGAATTAGACATACTTTCCAGCATTGATGGGCGATGGGCGTGATGTTGTGCAAATCCCAAGTGTAAGTGTCTCGTCCAATCTACATAAAGTACCTACTTAGGTACACTGTACCTAGAATACCTCTTAGACCTAAAATGGTAATTATCCGGGGCGTTCCAATTAATCGGATATCAGGGCGGCCAATGACGAGGGCCCGTACTTCTGAGCTTATCAATCACTTGGGACCTCGTCCACCATGATCGTAATCCCGTTCACTAAATCAACTAACCTAGGCTAACTTCTCATCTTCTTGCCTATTTTCCCTAAGCTTCTCAATATGTTTTATTAGCCATAATCTGCTATTCTCTATCTGAACTGCTTTATGCCTGTATTGGCCCAGGTCATGGTCGAGGTCAAATGAACGTTGGCATTGCGCAATTCCATAATAATAGCCATCACACGACCTTCAATGAGAGTGACAATGGCCGCCAGGGAACAACACCACCACCGTGACGAGGCGTCGGTAATACCGGATGACATGACATCTACTACGGCCACCGAGGACACGCCGCTCCTGCGATCAGAGGGAAGCAGCTCCAGTCTTGGCACCTCGGATATCTACCCAGACGGCAGCATCGAGGGACCCAAAGATGATGATCTCGATGTTCCGAATCAGTCCGTCACTAAAAAGAGGGCTGTTGCTATCATCCTAAGCGTCTATGTCTTGATTTTCCTACAAGGTATTATGCATTCTTATTTATCTTGAATAACGTGCCATGCGTTTCATAAGCATAAGGACATGGTGTGATCTCCTAGGCTGGTGCGCTGGCCTGGCACATGTCCCGTTCTCATGGCCACCATAGTAAATAAATGTGCCCTTATACTAACTTAACCAAAAACACTAGCCATGAATATGAGCGGCATCACGATGGCCCAATCCACCATCGCCGCCGATCTCGACGCCTACGAGAACGCCATGTGGTTCACGACGTCTTTCCTCGTGGCGCTGTCGTGCATGTCGCCCCTTACGGGCAAACTGGCCACCATCTTCTCACCCAGGAGTATGGTGCTGGTCTCGTCTGTGCTCTTCGCCGTCGGGTCCCTGGTCACGTCCCAAGCCCATTCATTCGCCGTCTTCATTGTCGGACGTGTCATCACCGGCTTGGGCGGTGGCGGGACCATGGTTCTCGCCTTCATCCTCGTTCTGGAGCTCACGACCAAGAGAAACCGGGGACTGTTCATCGGGATTACGTGAGTGTCGAATCCCCCCTTCGCTCTCTACGCCTGCAAGCCTGGCGCCTAGGATAAATGAAGTGGTAACATGGGAGATGGAAAGCGAGATCACCTCACGTTGCACAAAGCCCCTTAATGGTCACAGAAAACCGAATGTCGCTAACTGAATATTCAGAAACGCGGGCTTTACCACGGGGATTTCCCTCGGAGCAGTTGTTTTCGGCGGCTTGATCGGAACAATTGGATGGGTGAGGAGCCCATTATCCAAACAGATGGATCATCATCTCGCTCGCCTTGCTTACTTACACATTCCATCCTATAGAGACCCCTCTTCTGGGCCCAGGCCCCCGCGAGTCTAGTCGCTGGTTGTGCTATTTTCTTCAGCATACCGAGTAGCTTGAGCTCCCCAGCTCACGCAAAGGACAAGGACGTGTCGCTGCTGACCAAGCTCAAGCGAATCGACTACCTCGGCGCATTTCTTTTGGTATGCTAACCTCACCTCGCCTCATCTCACCTCCCCCAAGACGCCCCTGCCGTAGTGTACTGCACAAACCAGATATTGTCTGCATGAGATCTAAGCTTACACGAATACACGACACCAGTCCGCCACCGTCGTCCTCTTTCTGTTCGGCTTATCGGGCAAGATCGAGCCCATACCGCTCGCGTCGTCCATCGGCACACTCGTCATCTTCGTCCTGGTCGAGAAATACGCCGCGGCCGATCCCATCATCCCGCTCGCTGTTCTCCAGAACCGGGGCGCGCTGCTATCGTGCTTCGCCCAGCTTGGCTTCAGTAAGTCCATGTCATATCATAACTAAGTATTATACTGCCCACAGCCGCATTGGCTGGCTTCGGGAATAGGTCAGGTCTCTACCGTTCTGACTAGACCCGTTGGCCGTGGCCGCGCGTTCTCCCAGCACGCGATGAGAGAGGACTTATCTTACTCGTAAATAACTAACTCTCGACTTCAACAAGTGGCCGCGCGATGGACCGTGCTCTTCTACACGCCCATGACGGCCCTCGCCGTGTTCGGCTTCAACCCCGCCGTGAGCGGGAGCATCCTGATCCCCACGAACCTAGGCTTCGGCCTCGGCGGCCTTCTCGTCGGCGTGAGTCTTTGCTTCGCTTTCTCCTCTCCCCGCGTTTCCCAACCCCTCTTACCTCTCGTCCCTTGGCGGAACCTTTCTACCTCTACTATATATACCTAAACCCATCAACCATCCCGCTCCACACGCACTCACACTTACTTCCCCCTCTAGGCCTTCCACATCCGCCGCGCCGGCAGCTTCTGGGGCCCGGGCCTCATCTGCATGGCGCTCTTCGGCCTCAGCCTCCTGGCACTATCGGCGTCGTCGACGCGGCAGACGCCGTTCGGCCTGTACGCGGCCGTCGTCTTCGCCAACGGGCTCTTCACGGGCGGCGCGCTCAACTACACGCTCGCGCACCTGCTGCACCTCGCGCCCGCCGAGACGCACTACGTGGCCACGAGCCTGCTGGGCACGTTCCGCGGGTTCGCGGGCTCCTTCGGCAGCGCCATCGGCGGCGGCGTGTTCGCGCGCACGCTGCGCGCGGGGCTGGAGCGCGGGCTCCGGGATCTCGACGGCGAGGATCGCGAGGAGCTCGTCAGGAGGCTCGTCGGGAGCCCGCTCCTCGTGTACCATGGGGACTTGACCCCCGAGGAGACCGAGGTCGCTGTGCGCGCGTACAGCGATGCGCTGCGCGTCTTGTTCCAGGCCGCTGTCGGGCTGATGCTCGTCGTGCTCGTCTTGCAGGCTTGTACGGGGTGGAGGGGCCCCGGGGATAAGGCCCGCGAGAGGGAGGAGGGGCCGCTAGAGGAGGGGGAGGAGGAGGGGACCAGGGAGTAAGTAGTCGGGTTTGCTATAGATTGGTCTCAGCTTTTTATGTCACGTTATAGCTGTATGAGTTTGTGGGTGTATATATAAGGTATGTATGTTAGACGGCTAGGGGTGGGCAACTATCGTATATATATACAGGTACTGTAGAAGATAATGCAATGTACGTAAATAGTTGATCTAAGCGATACAGGTGGTGTGTACTTGGTAGGCAGTGTTGGTGAGATTTGTGAATTATTGACTTAAATGTGTGTGTTTAGACATGATTCACCTTTCCCTCTCGTTTCCTTACTAATTGATTCGTCTGGTGTTTACTTACGATTCCTCTTTGCTATGATAAGTATAGTTGCAGTTTTGTCTTCTCACCTCAACCTTTTACTGTTAGACGATATGTTATAACTCAATGCTGATCTTAGATTCTACCCTACAGCCCTGGATTATATATCGGTATTCATGCCCTTTGTCGCAGCTTAAATGATTCTGCAGGGAGTCGAGGGACGGACCGCGGTGCCTGGACAATGCGCTGCCTAACTCAGTAATTACCTATTTATCTCATCTTCTCTCCCTGCGGCATGAGATCGCCCTTGTAGGTAGGTATAGATAGGTATTTGACATCTTGTGCGCTATAATATATCATGCATACTTGTTGACTTTCACTTTTGGCCTCAGGCAGAGACGGTGTAGGCGTGTGTTCGGCTATGAGTTACTTGCTGTTATACACATATAACCTCACTCTCGGTCTGAAGCTATCTGCTTCACCGGGAGTGAAACCCGGCAAGGGAGATTGACAAGCTGATGAACGACTTTCTTTGGTTGGTTAAGAGGTAGTACTTAGTAGGAGGCATTATCTATGTGGCTACACTATCTATTTGGAACTGCGGGTTTATGTTGCTTACTAGGTCATTTATTTTACTTACTCATTTTCAATGATACGCTCGCTGATGGAGGAGTCGAGAGCTGTTTGTGCTAGGGATCTGTTGTCGGTATTAATAGGGTAGCAAATCCTAGGCTACGCGGTGTTTGGAAGTGGAAATGGAAATGTCATATATATACTTAATTATCAGCGCTCATATTTATATGCTCAACTTGATTCAACTACTAAATCCATCAGTAGTACGAAGTAAGAAGATATCCATACAGATCTACCTACCGACCGAAGTATCCCGCATTTAGCTTGCCATATCCAGACAACCTCAACTTATTTTGGTAGGTATCGTGGACGACTGGCGTGGCGGTGTCCGCAGCGCGAGGTGTTCAGGAGTCCTTCCTCGGCACTATACAAGGCCCCCTGCCCCTGCTCGCCCTTTTCACATGACACGCAACAATTTTTGTGGTAAGATACCTACCTACCTACCTAGTGTACACAAGAGAGCATCAGCCTCCAACAACATGCAGCGGCAACGCCTTCTTCTCCCGGCCTGTCTCCCTACTTTGTTTCATACGAACAAATAGATATCCCCGTCTACGACGACATCTATTACCAGAACAACGGGTTCGCATCTCGCACTTCAATCCCGTGTGCTTAAGCGGCCTCCGATCTCAGACGCGATCCGCATTTAGGTACCGGTACGTCAGTGGTGTACCCTGTGGGCTGTCCCTAGGCGACTAATAACAAGTGCAGGATAAGTGGGATGGGATGCGGAGGGGTAGTTTTCGTGGGGGGTTTTGACTGGAAGGGTAGCATCAGCGACTGGCCCAGCCAGGATGATGCTCGCGAGGGTGGCGAAGAAACGGGGATAGCCTGGAATAGGTCGTGGAACTTGTACCTTACTAAGTATGCAGTGGTTGCTCTCGTACCTGCTTTTTGTTCGAAGAAGCGAGAAGAGAAGAGAGCGACAAACATGGTCCCCCAGCCCAGCCCCGGCGCTCCGGAAATCTCGCGTCCCCCCCTCATTGCTGGCTCACCATTCCGCGATTTTCCGGCTCGGACAACACAGTGGCGGCGACAGTGTCTGGTGGGTATCTACACTAAAGTCTACAGTATCTCCATTCGCAACGATGTGACTCGGTGGGTGGGGAGTGGTAGTGTTTAGATATAGATTGTTCTCGCCCTGTGATTCAGCTAGAGCCTAGATCTACACGATGCTTACACTACTACTTACAAGTACCTACCCGTCTAGGTATCCTGAGTACATGGCAGAGGACGGGTCCAACTACCTAGTTAGTAACGAGTGAATATCTGAAGAATAGAGCACGTATATATAATATAGACGATGAGGAAGGGTGTTGGTGTGCGCGCACTGTCCGTTATCGCGGCAAGCTCGCCGCGGCACATGTCGAGCGCGGGTGGGCGCCGACACTACACTACTACACTAAGCCCGTCGTCTTGTTTCTACATGTAGCATCGTGAGTAATCCTCGCCATGCCCGAAGCAGTCCAACCCAACCCACGAGCGATGCAGTGCCATGAAAAGAGAATAGAGAGCTACATCTCGGTAGTTAAGTAGTTATTCAAGTAGTCGATAATCATAGGGCTAAGCGAGGCGAATAAGTGGTTCGTAGTTTGCAAGTTTGTCGTTTGTTGTAGTCTTAGGTCCCTGTCTAGTTGCCCGGCGTGGTGGGCGGTGGTCACGCCCACTCCACCATGCTCCAGAAGTCACGATAGTTGCTAGGCCGGAGGGCGACCGAGCTGGCAACAAGTGGACCATATCCACCAAGAACACTCTTTTAGCGTGATGCTACCTACTTACCTTGGCCGCCTCTTCGGAAAAGCGAAAGTATTTTCGCAAAGCCTCGTTCGTATATAAGAAGCAAGCGCGTGACTGACATCCCCCCCGTCTTTTACTACTACCGGATCCTTTTTGTCAGTCGAGTTACCTATCGTGAAGCAATCATAGCCCTATACGTTTTCCCGCGTTCCGCACTTGAGATTATTTGGCTACGTCCCATCTGGCCGCCGCTGACCGAGGTTAATAAAAGCCTGACCGTTCGTTAGTGTGTTCGTCCTCGCGACCTTACCGCTAGTCCTCGGGAACCACCATATTACTATCGTGAGGGGGAACCTCCTTGACTTGAACCTATAACTCACGTGCCCGTCTCGACTTATCGTTACTATCAGTAGCGTACCGCTGTAGAGACTTGCTTGTGTGTGCCCTACGGCAATTGCTCAACTTCGCCCGAAAAGGGAAGAGGCGAGAAAAAAAAAAGAACGAGGGGGGGGAATAGGTGATCGACAAGCGATCATTCCTCCTTCTTACACCATGGTGGACGTCATGCGAATCCCGACTCGGGAGCAGTACGGGCCCAACACATTGGAGATGGATGTGACGGACATGTCGAGCCGGCTAGCGACGACGACGCTGGGCTCGATCCATGAGGAGTTGAACAAGGGCCTGACGAGGGACGACGGCTCCAGGAATGGCAGCGGCGGCGGCGGCTTACACGTGCCGCCTCGACGAGCCTTCACCACATCCGACTACCTACTCCCGACGGCCCCGGTGTCGCGTGCCGCCACGCCCAGCGCCGGCTCGCGGGAACCAGCGGGCGCAGACTCGTATTTCCCACCGCCACCAGCGACGCACCTCCCTCCCTCGCCGCCGCCATCTTCTTCTTCTTCTTCTTCTTCCTCCGCCTCTCCCTCCGCCTCTCCCTCCGCCTCCCCCTCTCCCCCCTCTTCGTCGGGAAAAGGGCACGGCGGGCTGAGGTCGTACTCGGTCATGGACTACGAGCCGGTGCCGTTCACGCACCAGCCGGGCACGGCGCTGCAGCTCGCCCACCTGCCGGCGGAGCTGCACTACGCCATCTTCGACTTCCTGGACC
This sequence comes from Nemania sp. NC0429, assembly GCA_022578495.1. Classification (NCBI taxonomy): domain Eukaryota; kingdom Fungi; phylum Ascomycota; class Sordariomycetes; order Xylariales; family Xylariaceae; genus Nemania; species Nemania sp. NC0429. The sequence goes on along the minus strand of MU392167.1, from coordinate 391,795 downwards.
CCATCGACAGCGTGTGCCTGGCGCTCACGAGCCGGCACTTCTACGCCGTGCACTGGGCGATGCACGGGCGGGTGTCGCTCGCGGCGCGGCGCGAGGGGCCGAACGACATGGAGTGGGTGTGGCGGCACGCGGGGCCCTTCCTTCTCAGCAACGGCAACGGCAACGGCAACGGCAACACGGGTGTGGTTGGCAAGCAGAAGCAGAACTCGCTGGCGATGCTGTCGCCGCGGGGCCAGGTGTACTGCCGCAAGTGCCGCACCGCCCGCTGCGAGCTGCACACCCACATCAAGGAGTGGATGGGCCCGGGCCTCGAGTACTGCGTCGTCACGGCCAAGTACGGCGCGCCCGCCCAGCCGGGCTCCAAGGCCTTCTGCTACCGCGCCTCGCCGCGGCATCCGAACCGCTGCGGCCGCCACACCCGGAACCAGCGGCCCGTCCGCCTCGCGTGAGAGATTGAACGGACAGACGGGACGATAGACGGATAGACGGATAGACGGATAGACGGATAGACGGATAGACGAACAAACAAGCCCGTGTTTGTTTTCTCCGCCGTCTCTCACTCTTACTTTTTAAGTACCTCTTACACTGGGTTGTCGAATCCCAAATCCTGCTCTCGGTCCCTCCTCGTCATTTCCGTGCTCTGCGAGCAACTTGGGAAAGTGCTTAATCTAGGCGGAGCCCACGGAGGCCGGGTGCTGTGTTGCTCCTTTTTTTGGTATCGCTTGCTTGGGCTGGTGTTGGTGTCGGTATTCGGTAGTTTTGAAACTCGTCCCGAAAGGGTGGCGTGGATGAAGTTTTCGGAGGCTGTGAGGAAAAATGGACGGAGATAAAAACGCCACAGTGGAGGGCAATTGGCTGGTTTTCACGACGGGATAGAATGATTGGAAATCCCCCTCTTTGGAGAGCGTTTCTTGTCAGGTCGTTCAGGGCATTTCTCTGTGGCAGGCATTGGCCATCTGGATTAGCGACTTGTATCTTTTTATATCTTTAGAGAATCGTCTATTGATAAAGAACTTAGAACGGGGATAGGCTTACTATATACGATATTATTTAAAGATATTTATGAGGTCGTATCTACAGTAGAAACTTGTTCCCTACCTACATCCTAATTTACTCCAAACTCCAGGCTAAGTGTAAGAGGGACGTAGGCAGACCGAGGTATACTGGCCCCAATCTTCGTAGACAGTTCAACCTAACAAGTCAACCCAACCTCGTAGGCCTTGATCGGTATCGCACTGGATTCACGGGCCGGACGAGGCGTATCAGTGATTTCATAGCAATACTAAACTGAATGTTTGCATCGTGGCCATTCTTCACCAATCCCCCCTTGAAGGATGCAAAGATTCACCTCCGCCTTTAACATGGGTTGCTTGGCAACTCCACTTAGAACTACCAAGTAACCAGATGCAGTATCATGTGCCGCATTTAATCTCGTTTGCGTCCATGCCAGAACTAACAACAGGAGCTAACAACAGCACGCCAGAGACGAGGCAGAATCTCGGTCACTCGAGACCGAGAGGGTAGTCGTATTTGCTGGATTTATTTTATATCGGCCACCGGCCCCCGTCACTCATTTGGTTCTACCTACTCAAGGCCTAATAATACTATTTTCACTTCAGCCGTCGCTCGTTCTCAAGGGGTCTCCCTCTTTTAGCCACACACATTCAAGATGATGGCCGTTCGTTTCTCAGGCGTGGCACCCGCCATGCTTATGCTTGCCGCATTCTTTCTTCCCACCACAACGGCCCAGACGCCTACCCTCAATATCCCTACCGGTCTGCCAGCATCTTGCACTCCCCTCGCAACTCTTCTCAGCAAATACCCCCCACCTAAAGATAACGAGGCCCTGGATGATGCCCTGAATAGCGGCGTCGACGCATTCCTCTCCAGCTACAGCGCAACCGCGGCAACCGCGACCAAGGTGTCCCGCCTAAATACCACTTCCTTATGCGAATTTATCATTACCACCCAAATCCCGTCCGCTTTGCCGTCCTTGACTGCTTCGTTGTCCAGCTATGTCTCGGCCGCCGGCATCTGGATAGAGGAGCACGGATTGGAAGAGGCGGCGTCGCTGCTCGTCGGCGACTGCACCGCTGTGGTTCAGCCCGGGGACGAGGAAGCGAGAGGGGATTTGGATTATGCGATTGGTTTTGGACAATGTTATAAGATCTTGGCCTGGGACCAGCGGACGTCTAGTCACCCCGGCGCGACGACGACCAAGGCAAGCTCTACCTCGGATGCAACCCCTGGCCCATCCGGGTCTGCGGGGAGCGTAACTTCACCGACTGGTCAGCCGAGCGAGACGGATGCGGCGCCACCCAATGCTGCGGGCAGGAGAGAGGGAGATTTGTTCTGGATTCTAGTGACGGTTATGTGCGTGGCGCTGTTTTATTCGTAATGTATTAATGCAAACAGCCCCCAAGCCCGATTGTTGGTCGCTGAAGCTTGTTTGCAAGATTAGCCATTCGTGCCGGAGGGCGCGCGGATAACTACGAAATGTGGATGCCTGGTTATCGCCGCTTATAATTCAACACCTCTAAATATACAAATCTGTCATTGGCCAGTTTGTTGGACATTGGCTCCGGTTGCTCTCTGTCAATAAGCCATCTACCAAACTACCTAGACAAAAATTATAGATGCCTAGTTTGGCCGCCTGTCAGCGTGCCAAGCATACAAGGCACATTTTACTGATGGGCTGAATGCCTAATTGCCTAATACCTAGTATACTACCTCATACAGCTTGTGGTGTAGGATATATGAACGCTTAGGTTGTTGAAAGGACAGCAACGTGTTTTGTAGTAATACATGGTTTGCTCATCAGCCATTTGTTCATCAACACCGCACTCAATTCACCAGTTTGGCAGTGATAAGCCTAAAACTACACCTTTCAAAACCACTCCCCCCCGGTAACGGGCGATTCGGCCAAACCATGATCACAATGACTGGAGAAATCACTCATATGCCTGACAATACATCGTCCAGGGAAGACTTCTTTGATGGTTCGGATTTCTGGACAGTGGAGGAGGAAGACGTGGTAGAGCGACCGCTTAGCCTCTTCAGCAATAGTGCGTCCAAATACCGAGACTATTAGGGCGAATGTCAGGCTTAGAGAATTAGTGTATAGCTTTGACATGAGCAAAATCACGGGCCTTGAAGTCCACGATCGTGATCATTCCAGAATCCTATCTCAAGACGACCTCGACCTGCTGCCCGACAGGTCCAGCCTCTCGGACACAAGCCCCAGCAGCCCCTTTGCGAAAGATCCGGCCGATAACAATATCCAACACTTTACTTGCAAGTGTCATGGCTCGGCTTCTATCGACCAGCAATCTGGATCCGGTGATCCCAGTGCTCGCCATCCGTCTACTAATCCACCAATCCACTCGTCGTTGCTCTGTTGCTACAATGCAAGCAGGCATAGCACGGTTCGTAATATGTTCAGTGGCAAGTCATTAGCATGTCGGCAACAGCTATACGAGACATTGCCCTCTGGCGACGCATTTCGCATCGTGGAGATCCTACCTGGTTTGTATGACGATCCCGTCATCTGTCGTCTCCACGTGACTCGCATCACAGACGCACAGATGTCTTATTCAGCTCTGTCGTATACCTGGACTCTCGATGACGAGGATAGATTCATGCGGAGAGCTAACATGCCACCGCCAAAAGAGTCAATCTCCTGCAACGGCTTCGACGTCTCCATAGGTAAAAATCTCTTCCAGGCCTTCAGAAGAATCCGGCAGCCGTCAACGTCCGAAATGATTTGGGCGGATGCGCTCTGCATAAACCAAGAAGACGTTCGAGAGAGGACGCAGCAAGTGCGCAAGATGAGCTCGATATACAAGAATGCATTTCGGATAGTGGTCTGGTTGGGCGAGAACAATCGCTATGGTGGCGATCCTTGCACGGAGTTCTCCGGATTATGTCGGATCGTCAACCGTTGGAGGGAGAGAGGAGCTCAATCGGTCCGGGTTCCCAGAGCCTCGTACTCGTCTCGGTATACAGGCCGGGTTTACGACACGTGCGACGAGCCACTGGACGCGGATGATGATATATGGTCGGACATTCACCAATTTTACAACCTGAAATGGTTTCGCCGTGTTTGGGTCCTCCAGGAAATTGCGTTGGCCCGGTCCTCGATGGTTCTATGGGGCACATTCGAGATCAATTGGGAGTGGATAGGCCTCGCCGCCGCCATCATCCGGGTAAACTACCCTCGACTGACAGCTCTTCGTGAAGATAGCCAGCGAGTTGGCCCCTATTCATACAGGCCAACACTGAATCCTCGGGCCGTTCCCACCGGCATCTTGAACGCCTATTTCATGTACCGTATATCACGCTCCCAGGTGTACTTCGAGGCTCCTCGCTTTATATTCCATCAACTCTTGACGTTGACGCGACAGTTTAAATGCAAAGACCCCAGGGACCAGATATTTGGGATCTTAGGCATACCGACAACCGACCAGTCGCCTGCCCAAGAAACACCCTTCATTCTCCCGGACTACACCAAGTCCATAGCTGAGGTATATCAAGAAGTGGCCAACAGGATCATCGATAGCTCGGGGTCCTTGAAGCTCCTGTCTAGCATCCAGCGCCCGGCGGCGCACCGGATGTCAGACCGTGATGAGAGTGATGGCTATGATGACGGACTACCATCTTGGGTTCCGCAATGGCGCTTCCTGATCACCGAGACCTTGTCTCCCATGGAGCCGAGCGCGGCATTCGACCCCGCCGGTGGGCAACCCACAAAGCGCAAACACGATCGTGATGCCGGCGCCTTAGTCATTCGTGGAATCGAAGTTGACAAGATCTCCTTCGTGAACAGGCGTCTCAATTACCTCCATTTTACAAAGCAGTTCAACAACCACGACGAACTAGAATCGAATGAGCTGCAAGCGTCCCACTATCTCTCGCAGTCGGATCTCGAATACCTCGCCTTGACGTTAACGGCTGGGAGGGACTGGTACGGCCTACCGGTTCACAACACGGCGAATCATCTCGCCGACTTTGCCAAATGTCTCCTCGATAACAGTCTACGGTGGTCTCTTCTGGACTCGGCGTTCGGAGCGGAAGACGGGGACACCACACCGACACGGGGACTCGATCGTAGCGCCAGCTCAACAGACGGGGCGTCTGGCCCCGGGCACAGCCGTCCTCCGCCTGTGACGGAGGAAATGCTCCAGCGGCTCGCACGCAACGGCCGCGCAGATCGCTTCCGAGATTCGGTGGCTACGACAGTGGGGAGCCGGGCTCTGTTCACCACCGCATCGGGGCTCCGAGGTATCGGGCCTGAGACAATGGACGAGGGCGACGTCGTTTGTGTCCTGTACGGAGCTAACGTGCCCTATGTTTTAAGAAGGCATCACGTCGAAAGTGACGGCTACCGCGTAATAGGGGAGTGCTATGTTCACGAGATAATGCGAGGAGAGATGGTCCAGCGGCTCTCACAGCCCGACAGCGGGGTGCGGGAAACGTGGATAAAGCTTGTATGAAAGCAATAGTGACTGAAAACCTACCCACTCCTTTCCTAACATGGATAACTTCGCCATCTTCCAAAAAGTTGGGAGTAGGACGAAGCAGTCGCCGCGTCTTAAGTGCATCACACACCCAGATTATCGTGCCACCTGTACCCCGGAATATTCCCCAGATTAGCTGAAAATGCTGTTCAAAGTGCAGGATCATCTGGGCAAGTCTCTCTCTCATCAACATCGGACACAGTGATCTCAGCCCATGTTTGATACGCGTGATGGACCCAGGACTCTTACATTTTCACTGTGAAATGGGCAGCGCACTCTCTCTGAAAGTGTTACACGGCAGAGGTACGAGGTACAGCAGTAGAACCACCGTACTGCAAAAGACCCTCGCTGCCACTCCCGTACGGCTGGCCGTACTACTACGGCCTCCCGTCACGGCCGTACGGCACCCGAGACCTTGAGACCGGGCAATGCACTCTCCCTAGATAGAACTGATACTCATATGACCGGCAGTAGAAGTCGGCTCTTCTAGGGGACAAGTTATTCCAGAGAATTGGGAGATAAGTAGACGAGGCCGGCCTCCTTCGACAGAACGAAAGGAGGCATCGGACCATGAAGGACCCTAGAGAATTATAGCTGAATTGAAGCCTTATTCCAAGCCCTCACAGTAGCCCTTGTTACAGAAAGGAAACACCGGCGCGGGATCTGCTAATTCGAACTTCCAGACGATTCAGCCTCGACTTCGGTATCACATACCCAAGTCCAGCGTCGCTACCAATGGGCCGCTGAAAGTCGGGTCCATCGGGCGGAGCGCAACGGAGCCTCTAAACACGCTCCTTAGCATACTTATACTTTGAAGGACTGGAGAGACAAGAATGTGATCGTTGCTACACAACTTGAATAACTGTATTCTCCCGTCATCAAAAGCGATGGCTTTAAAATGAAATACCTAGGTAGCTTATACCGGTTTTATCTCAAAAGAATTTTGATTTGGCTATAATTCTAACAGGAACCTTAGTTCAGGTCGCTTGCGCAAGGTTCTCCGGACTCTGACGCCCCTATTTCCTCTTAAACCATCACCTTGATGATAATAGGGAAATACGGAATACGTTTGAGTCATATAGTGATACCCTCCGTATCAACCAAAGTTAATTAAAAGCGATCATACCGTGAAGCACCGGCGCTCCAACCAAGAAAGGGCTTCATAGGTTAATTAAGTAGTTAACGCTTTATAGCCAGATCTTGGTTCAGGCGATCTATTAAACTTACATATAACTTCTGACTAACTGAAGCAGATTAAAGAGCGTTTCTCTTTTCTTGATAGGGGACCTGGGCTCTACGGATGAACTGCGGTAATACGGTTTCCACATTAAGGCTAGTTATTTCTATGATACGTACGAAATATCTGGAGCCCTTTAATTCAGTCCTTTTGATACCTACACTTTCTCTTTTCACCCTTAGTCTGAGGCAACCAACCAACTTATTTTGTTTCATCCTACATTTTGTACCGTTACGTACATGTACCTACTAATTGGTACCTCTCAGACAAGAGGATGGCACGGTCCATGCATACGAAGTACACAGGTCGGAGTTCCACATGTCATGTGTACATGTGGGATATCTCGAGACTTTATTGGCCAAGACAGCTTTTGATGCTTACCTTGTAGACGTCATCTCGGGAAATTTTTAATTTTTTTTCTCCCGTCGCTTCTCTGTTCCCTATTGCCAGCACCGTCGACGGGCAGCAGGTCATCTCAATGATTTACTCAGTAAATGATACCTGGTTAATTATGACAGCGTATTGGGAGGCAATTGATTCGTCTAGTGTTCACAATAATGCAACCCAGGTGGCTCTAACCATCTATTCCAGTGTCTAGGCCATCGGCTCAGTTTAAACGATCAGCCCACTTCTTATCTCGCTCGTCACAAGCTTCCTTATGTATTGCCTACCGTAGGTACTTAGAAATCTAGTAGGTAGTACCTACCTAAGCAAGCAGCCATTAAAACCAACCGTAAGGAGGTACCTACCTACGAAGCAGGTTAATACCTCCTACTTAAAGCTAGGTACCGAGGTAGGTTAAGTAAGTTGTAGGCAGGTTCAATGCGCTGGCACACCACAGCACCTATTTGTGTACACTAGATAGGAGGTACCTCCCTAGGATCTGATAGGTAACTGATAACTGAATATCGACCTGTCCCTTTTCATTTCCCTTTCCTTGTCCAGCTCGGATTCTGGATTCTGGACACTACATCATACATTTTACATCATAAAGCACCTCATCCGGGACGCGACGTGACGTGTCCCCTCTCCCTCGTCCGCGCTCTCCCTCTTCCCAGCTACCCAGCCAATTTGAACGAGCCGTCATTTGCCATTCGCCATTCATCATTCCTGCCCCAGGCTTGATAGGTCGTGCCTCAAGCCAGCTGTACCCTCTCACAGGCGCACGCGCAGCCGACCAGGAAGCAGCCATACCAGGATTGGCGAGACCTCGATAAGCTTTTGACGTCGTTGGCCCTGCCCAGTCTCGACTCCGCCGCAAACTCAAAATGTCCTCGCCTTCTGGCTCCTCTCACGCTGGCAAGCGGAAACGTGCCACCACCTCCAGTTCCGCCATCATGGATGACAATCCGCTTCTGCAGCCCTCTTCGCGGGACGCTTCCGCCGAGGAGGGCGACACCACCGCTCCAGAGACCGGGAGACTGACCCATCGCAAGTCCGACGGCGCCGCGAGCGCCAACCCGGCCAAGCGTCAGCGCGCCAATTCCGAACGGACCTCGGCCACTTCGATTCTCGATCACGCAAACTCGCACGCCCACTCACATACATACTCACATGGCGACCACGTCGTCGACCCCGGCGAGCCCAGCGACACCACCGAGGCCAGCATCGACATAGCGGACCGCGTCACCCGCAAGAGCAAGAGGCCCACCGCCTTCGGCAAGGAGTCCCCAGATGACGGCCAGAAGCAGCAAGCCGTCGCCATGCCGCCGCCCCCTACCGGTCTCATACACCCTGTCGGATACAAGACGAATCCGCCTCCAACGGGCCGTACCATCAGAGTCTACGCCGATGGCGTCTTCGACTTGTTCCATCTCGGGTGTGTCTTGTGCTACGCTTAACTGGATCGTGTGTGACTTGCGCTAACCACTTTGCCCTATAGACACATGCGCCAACTGGAGCAGGCCAAGAAAGCATTTGACAATGTCTACCTGCTAGTGGGGGTCACTGGTGACGAAGAAACGCACAAGCGGAAAGGCCTCACGGTCTTGTCCGGGCGGGAGCGTGCCGAGACGCTACGCCACTGCAAATGGGTAGATGAGGTCATCGAGAGCTGCCCCTGGATCGTAACCCCGGAATTTCTCGAGAAACATCAGATTGACTACGTGGCCCACGACGATATTCCATATGGGGCTGACGAAGGCGACGACATCTACGCTCCTATCAAAAGGGAGGGTAAGTTCTTGGTTACACAACGAACTGAGGGCGTCAGCACAACAGGTATCATCACGAAGTAAGCTCACTACAACCACGCTACAAAATATGCCAAGATCAAGACATGGCAGCTTCTGGATCATGCTAACGAAGACCTACAGGATTGTTCGGGATTACGAAAAGTATATTGCACGGCAGCTCAAGCGAGGCACGTCTCGCCAGGAACTGAATGTTAGCTGGCTCAAGAAGAACGAGCTTGACCTGAAGCGCCACGTTCAGGAGATCCGTGATAACATCCGAGCTAACTGGACGACGACTGGCCAAGAGTTGAGCCGCGAGCTTCGCCAATACTGGCCTGCTAGTCGTCCCCAGAGCCCCGCGCCCGGCGGCCGTTTTATTTTCCCCTCGACCCCAAATAACTCAAACGGCGAGGCGAACCTACGCGAGGCGGCCATGACGGCCGCTGCCAGATCACCTACAACACCAGGGCCCGGCGAGAGGGCCCCTCCGCCCAATGATTTTATGACCGGTTACACACTTGGTCTCATCGGTGGTGTGCGATCTTGGGTACGTTCTATCACTCTGAATTCCTCCCATTGGCATGAAAGCGATAGTGAGCAGAATTCAAGATTGCTAATGATGCAATTCTGAATTTAGATGACAAGGAGCCGCCGTAATTTGCGGGATAGCAGACCTGCCAGTGATGACGAATCAGAGGAGAGCGACGACAAGATAAATGATCGCGAACGTGGAGTCGCATCTGCCAGTTAGCTCCGCAGATCGCTACCACACCGTCGTGTTGACGAAGACGGATATGACTCTGATGAGGGAAGAGAAGGGTCGGGGAGACACGTGACTACAAAACAGCAGTCGCAACAAAAGCATCCGCACCATCGTCATCGTCACGAGGGCAGGAGCAGTCCTTTCTAGGAAATAATCCAGGGAGAAGGAAGAGGCGTGCCTACTAATGGAAATGGGAAAGGAGGAAGGGAAAGGAAAGGGAGTGGGTGGCATGCTTGTTTCGCCTCTTTTTTCATTCTGAGGTTCTCGGGCTTTGGCTTTAGCGGGGAAAGGGGTTAGACCTTTTTTGTACGGACTGTTTCGCTTATTACTTACCTTACCTACTCTCTTCTCTCTGCTCTCATCCCCGGATTTTGCTCCCTTTTTACGACATTCGCACACACACACACTATACACACACTCGCTCTCGCCCCCCCTCTTTCTATCACTATTACTCTCTCTCGCTCTCGCTCTGGGTGTGTGTGAGAGTGTGAGTAGCGGGCAATTAGGGGATACATAAAATTCAAGATATACAGTATGAAACGAGACGCAACGCCACGATGTAATGGGAATTTCATGACTCTTTTTTTCGTCTCTCTTATGCGTATGCTATTTTTCTGGTGAACGATTTACGAAGCAGCGTTCTTTTGTTTGTTTGTCTTTTTCTCCCCCTTTCCCCTGTTTTTTTACTACTGTTTACAAGAGTAGGTAGGTAGGCATATTAGTTACAAGTGAAATGGAGAATTTGTCTGGCTGCGATTGGGATTAACTAAGTTCCTAAGAAGGGTATGTATTCTAGGGGTTCCTGGGCCGGGTACTAGGTATTCAAAGTTATAGATATATCTCTTGTATTAGGTAAGTACTTGACTTACCACGGAGAGCAAGGTTGTCAGCATCTTGGGGGAGATCCGGGCTAACCTCAGGTGCTTACGTATCATGTAACCTACTACCTTAACCTAGAAGTATTTATGAGTACCTTACCTACCTACTTAATACAGCATTAAGTGCTTACCTACTTTTACCACGCACAACACGGACGAAACGCGAGAGTAGAAGCGGGTGTAGCTTTTTCCCCCCCCCCCCCCCCCCCCAAAAAAAAGGACTGGACTCGAGCAAGGTGAAACAGCAACGAAATCGGATATTTGGTTTAATAGGTATCTACTTAGGTGGGTTACTTGATGATAATAGATAAGTGGTAGGAGATGGATATCAATTGACAGTCCCCGACTCCACCGCTCTACCTACTTACTTAACCTAACCCCCTTTTTTTTCCTTCCCCCCAACTGCACCTTGATCCTCACCTCCTTCTGCACCCGAGTCGCAAGTGAAATTCGATATAGACACGTGGTTGAGGTGGTAGTAGCAGGAATCGAAGTTTTTTTTCGCACCGCAATATACAAGGTTGGTAGATAAATAAGCATCCTCCTCTGAGAGGGTGTTTGAGGCCCCTTTCCACCTGGTCGACCGATCGACTGACCGATCGACTGATTGATCGGTCGATCAATCGGTCGGTCGAGTGATGGGCCGGGACTCTCATTTTCTTATTCAGGGGCGTGAGCCTTACATTCTGTGTGCCCTTTTTATTTTTCTCCCTGTTTCTGGCTCTGTCCTCCTCTTCATGCATTGATGATATACAGGCGAAGTTAGATTAGGGGAGAAAGGGCGCCTTTTTGGCGTTTGGCGATACGTCGCAGTGGCGGGCGGATACGTGGTATGAATGGACATGAGAATGCTGAGCGGCACATGTGGGTGGTAAAAGTGGTAAGGCGGAGTGCTTTTGAATGAATGAATAGGTGAGTGAGCGAGTGAATGAATGGCCATGCGTCGGCCTTATATGCCGATCCAGATGACGCTGACGACGACATCCATGCCCTTACCCTCGCCGCCGTCGTACTTGAAACTCCACATGCCATCTGTCTTCTCGTTCCAAAAGGCCTGGGTGGCTGAGTGCATGCCACGTCGGCCCACATGTGGCTTTCCATCGGTGGCCGTCGCGGAGGGACTGTCGCTGCTCGTGCTGATGTGGGGCTCGTCGGCCTTGGAATCACTGCCACCTTTGGGCTTGTTGAGGGCCGAAGTGGGCACTAGATGCTGTACGATAGTACTGTTGACGACGAACTTGAAGGTGGGCGCTTGCGAGCCCGGGGGTGTGGACTCCGAGATGACGGCTCGGAGAATGGAGTTCTGGCGAGGGCAGACGGGCACTCATGTTAGTATTCAACGTCCCCGATGTGTATCAGACGCAACGAGTGCACATTTGACATGCGCGTGCCTATGCGCTAAGGAGGAAAGAGGGGTAGAGCTGGTATGGTGGGATGGTATAGGATGGGGGGTGGGGTTAGGAAGGGATAAAAACAGATACCTTGAGGACAGGCACAACAGAGACAAGGAAAAGACGGACAGGAGAGGGGACAAGGGACAAGGGAGAGGCAGGCAGACGTACGATGATGATGGAGTTCCAGCCCTCGACTCTGGAATGCTCGTAGTACTCGGCGCTACCAACGGCTGCCTGGCAAGCCTACATTGCGTTCATTTTCCTTAGCGAGCTGGCGCGGACGAGATGGCGACGCCAGTGACGATGGCGACGGGAGGAGGAGGGGAGTGATGGGGGACCCGGTCCCGGCAAGGACAGGGCAGGGCGATCAACGTACGTCCATGGCGATTTGCCTCAATCTGGTAGGGTTGATGGGCTGGTGCCTGTGGTCAGCCAACCGGAGACAAGAGCTGCGGCGTGGTCCGCTGGTCGGGGTTGCTCGTACCGTGTTCGTTGTCGAGGCCATCTTGTAGGGTGAGATGTAGAAGGAGACGTAGATGGATGGCTGCTCTCTGCTCTCGCTGTTGTAGGATATGATTGAACAGACACTCGACAGGCCAGATGAGGGGGTGTCGAAGAGGTGTCGAAGAGTGTCGAAAGGGTCGAATATGATCTCGCAGCAGGTCGCGAATTGGGAGGGGTTTATGGGTATGGCGTGTGGCGTTGGTGGTATGTGTCGGGCGAATCTCGAGAGGTAGCTAGCTGTCGAGCAGGTAGGCAATAGCAAGAGAGGGGTGGATTGGTAAATGGGTGTGGCGTGTTATGGGCAGCCTTGTGTTGAGGATCGTTCAGCCTTCTCGCGTGGTGAGGATTCTGGGAGGATTCTGGTAGTGTCCAAGGTTGGAAGCAGTTGGGTTAGGTAAAGTACCTCGAGGTAAGTACCATATGGACGTGTAGGTTGGTTGGTGCTAGTCGCAAGTAGGTATCGCGTCGAATGCGCAGTTTTAGGGCATGCCAAGCTTGGTTCTCATTAGTCATCATGTCGTAGGGCTTCTGCGAAGTACGGAGTACCTAGGTACCTCATATAGTACATACAGCGGGTACAATATTGTTTTGTGAAGCTCTTGGGAGACGAGGCTAAGCCTATTATGGGCATCTACATAAGCGATGCTACGGGAGCGATAGCTTTTGACAAGAATTAGGGGGGAAAGAAAATAAAGTTGATCACCGATGTGTGTTATCTCAATATGTATCTGTTCAACGATTTCCTAAATTATAAAGGCAAGTAGTGATCACAGTATTAACCTCATTATGTTTAATAGAGAGGGCTAACTAATAACTTCGTAGTTAGGCAAAACCTCGGTAGTTATTAGGTAACCTAGGCGGTTAAGGCGTATTAAATCTCTAAATATCCAGTCAAATTATGGACGTGTTTAGCAGTTCACCTTACACTATTATCAGGCCTCCTACATAGCTACACTAAGATATTACATTACCTTAAATAGATCGATCATAAGTTCCACCTCACACAAGTAGAACATGTCACCTAAGCCATACCATCTAGAGATATCATTCATTGCCTTCTTTCGGCCCGCGTCCTAGCGCTGACCTTTATATCCATTTGTGACCCGTCTGGACCGTCTGGTCTGGTCATACAGTGACACACGATACCTAAACCAGGGCCATGAGCGCGACTAGTCTGGGATGAACTCGTACTACCGCAGAGGGCCCGGGTGCCTTATAAGTTATACCTATCCTATGGCATGCGAGATACTCATAGGCTGAGTCGAGTCTGCGTTGGCCCTACGGAATGAATTGGCGACGCCAATTGGCTGCGTCCGGCTACCTTGGACCTAGGCAGCTTTCCCCGTGTCGGGGAAGTTTTCTCTTTGGACCGTGCATGCATGGATGCATGCATGTCAGAAGAGAGGCTTACGCCCTGCCTCATCACCGGATTTATGTGCCTAGGGCTGCATAGTGTACTCCGTCTTCGCGTCTCCGCTCCGTACGCCGTCGCTGCTGGCCTGCCCGTCTCGGTGGAGGATCATCGGTCAGGCTGATAAGTTGTGTGTCTGTCTGTCTGCCTTGTATCAGTCACGCCTGGGTCATCATACGAAGTAGGAGCCATCGATCGCTATAATTAGGTATATATTTTATATACCTAATTAAGTAGTAGCCTGTAGGTACTAAGAAGTAGGTATATATATCAGCTGCTGCACATCCACAGAAGGCAAACAGACAGACAGACAGACAGACCGACAGACAACCGGCGTGCTTTCCCACAAAAGACAGGTCGCGTGGCTGGCTCTTCCTCGTCTAGTCTCATCAGCTCTCAGTCGTAACGTACTAAATCTTAAGTACTTTACAATTTCGATCACTCACTCGTCATCCACGCCCGGCATCTGCATCTGGCCCTATAAAGGAGAAAGCTGCCCGTCATGTCCGTCTTCTCACCCGACGCAGCCTCGGAGGCAGAGTCTTACCTAGGACGAGAGGACGGAATAGCACACACCATCATGGCCGAAATACCGATTACGTTAACCTCACACCCTAAGAAAACCAAGGAGAAGACGCCCCAGCAGGTCATTGACGAGTTCTGGGCCAAGTTTACTACCAAGGCACCCGGCAAAGGTGAGTTTTTTGTTTGACTGTTTTGACGCTGGTGGTGGTGGGGGTGATGATGATAAGGAAAATGATGTGGTGGCCTCTCTTGTCAAGCGTAGAAGAATAAGAAGAGCGGATGGCTTAGTATGGATGATAGGGGTTTGATGGATAGATGGGTGCATGCATGCATGCATGAATATTCGACACCCTTGAGCAAACAAGCAAGCAAGAAATCATAAGGCTAACAGTCATATAGCGACGACGGTCATCCCCTCGAACCCATATGCCGAGCGGGCGGCGCGACAGTCGAACAGGCCCACGGGGACGACGACGCAGGCGTCGTACGAGGAGGCGGCGGCCATCTGCAAAGCCAAGGTGGCCAAGATCGTCAAGGAGTGCCGCCGCGTGAACCAGAAATACCGGGACCCGCACTTCGACCTGGAGCTGGACCTCAAATGGGGCGTGCGCGATACGCTCGAGTCGCTCTCCAACCGGGGCGACGACGAGGGGACGCCCGGCGAGGGCCCTCAGCCGCCGAAGCCCGGGGGCTTCCACCCGCGCAGCGTGAAGCGCGTCATGGACGTGTTCGAGTCCCCGCGGTTTTACATCGACGGGCCGACGGCGAACGACGTGCGCCAGGGCCGCGACGGCGACTGCTGGCTTCTCGCGGCGCTGTGCACGCTGAGCAACAAGCCGAGCCTCATCGAGCGCGTGTGCGTGGCGCGCGACGAGCAGGTCGGCGTCTACGGCTTCGTCTTCCACCGCGACGGCGCCTGGATCTCCGAGATCATCGACGACAAGCTGTTCCTGACCAAGCCCGACTTCGACGAGAGCGTGCTCGAGCGCCTGCTCTGGGAGGACCGCGAGCGCGTCGACTCGGAGGAGGCCTACCGCCGCGCCTACCAGAGCGGCTCCGGCGCCCTGTACTTCGCCCAGTGCGAGCACGCCGACGAGACCTGGCTGCCGCTGCTCGAGAAGGCCTACGCCAAGGCCCACGGCGACTACCGCGCCATCGAGGGCGGCTTCACCGGCGAAGGCATCGAGGACCTCACTGGCGGCGTCACCACCGAGCTCTACACCACCGACATCCTCGACCGGGAGTACTTCTGGCGCGAGGAGCTCATGAAGGTCAACGACGAGTTCCTCTTCGGCTGCTCCACCGGCATGTGGGGGGCCGTCTGGGGCGAGCGCAAGGGCATCGTCGAGCTGCACGCCTACTCCATCATGCGGGCCGTCGAGATGGACGGCCAGCGCCTCGTGCTGCTCAAGAACCCCTGGGGGAAAGGGGAGTGGAGGGGCCCCTGGAGCGATGGCTCTAAAGAGTGGACGGCCGAGTGGCTGACGAGGCTCGAGCACCGCTTCGGCGACGACGGCAACTTCTGGATCTCGTACTCCGACCTGCTGCAAAAGTACCAGGTAAGATAGGGGAAGGTGTCAAGGAAGAAGAAGTTCTCACTCTTTTAACCGTAAAATCTTCCTAGGCCTTCGACCGCACGCGGCTTTTCGGCCCCGACTGGAAAGTCACGTCGACCTGGACGACGGTCTCGGTGCCGTGGACGCTCGACTACCACGACACGTACTTCGCCCTCTCGCTGGCGAAACCCGGACCCGTCGTGCTCGTGCTCTCGCAGCTCGACAGCCGGTACTACCGCGGGCTCGAGGGCCAGTACGAGTTCGAGCTCAACTTCCGCCTGCACCGCAAGGGGCAGGAGGACTACGTCGTGCGCAGCATCGCGCCCTACCGCCAGACGCGCTCCGTCAACGTCGAGCTCGAGCTCGAGGCCGGCGAGTACACGGTCCTCATGAAGATCAACGCCACCCGCGACCTCGACGTGCTGCCCATAGAGCGGGTCATCCGCAAGTATGCGCGCGACCGGAGAGACAAGCTCGTCGCAGTCGGCATGTCGGTGAGTACCTCTACCTACTTACCTAGTAGTTGAACGGGTTGAATCCGAGTTCCCCTCCTCTCTCCTCTCTCTTTCCTGGTCAACATTGCTAACGTTCGTGTAGTACGTATCTTACATCCTTCCCTCTTTGGCATCTTACACAACGCAGACCAGTTAAGTCCCCGCGGGGCGGAGAGTAAGGCAACTAACATGAAAATAACAACAACACAGATATGATCTAGCTCACAGCAAGGGGAAGGCGATCGAGACGGCGGAGGAGAGGCGGGCTCGGAAGGCGGCCGAAAAACGCAGGCAAGACAAGGAGCGGGAGGCGCTGAGAAAGGAGATCATGGAGGAGCGCCGGGACAATTATTACCTCAATGTCAAGGACTACAACAGCCGGAAGGAGAAGAAGGAGAAAACCAAGGCCAGGCAGCGCGCGAAGAAGGCCGCCAAGGCCGCTAAAGCCGCGGAGAAATCCCAAGCGGCGGCGCAATCCCCGGAGGAAACTCCGAGTTCGGAGACGGAGGACAAGAATAAGTCTGTGCCGACTATCCTGCCGCCCGTGTCTCCTGAACCTGACTCGGGGTCCGCCGATTCGCCGGCTCCGACGCCCGCTGCGGAAACAGCTGATGCCACCAAGACTGAAGGGCAAAGTGCTGACGCCGGCGAATCGTCGCCGAAATCCGGAGAATTAGAATCCGAGACGGACCATGCTGTCTCCTCGCCACCCGAGGTCACGGACCAAAGCGCCGAGGGGACGGATAGCAAGTCAACCCTGGACGCCTTGACACCTGTGAAGGGAGGAGAGGGGCCAGAGGCAGAGGAAGAGGAGGAGGCAGAGGACAGCGAATCCGAGATATCGTCCGTGTCCGAGATCAGCGACACGGAGCTCGAGATCCTGTACAGACAGCGCACCACCGCGGCCGCGTCTCGGCCGGCGCCTCCCCCGGCCCAGCCCGCCGTCGCCGCCGTCGAGGAGGACGAGTTCGAGAAGGACCCCTGGAACGCCGTTGCCACGGTCGGGCTACGCGTCTACTACAAGGTCGTCGGGGAGGCGGCGGACAGGAAGGAGGAGGAGATTGTCAAGCTGCGCGTCGTCCGGCCGAATCCATATGCGTTTAAGAAGCGCGAGGAGAAAGTCGTCGGGGGCGCGGGCGGCGATGATGAGGAGAAGGAGGGCGAGGGCGAGGGCGAGAAGACTGAAGCGGAGACCGAGACCGAGACCGAGACGAAGTCCAAGGGGCTGGATGTCGATGACAGTGCCAAGGAGTGAGTCCTTCCCCCCTTTTTTTTTCCCTTTCCTTTTTTCCCTCCTGATCTCTTGATTTTGCTCCCCATATTGGGCATGGTTCCTGTACTGCACTGTGATGTTACGGAACCTGTCCCGGAGGAAAGGAGACATTGCTGACTTTTGGCTTTCTCTATCTCTAGTGCTACGCTCGAAGGGGACCAAGAACAGAGAAGGAAGAGCATCCTGTCGCTTGCGCCTCGTTGAATCCGGTACCGTGCTTCTCTGCACAATCTTTGCCTCGCTGCTCGCAACGACAGACTCCTGGCCTACGATGAGAATGAGGGGAATGGAGAAGAAGAATACCTGGAATAGGAATCGTCGTTTGGACCGGTGGTCTTCAGCAAGACCGTTTATCGTGGCATACCTCCTCCCCTCATCTCTCATCCCCCATCTCTCGTCTCACCTCGATCGATATGCACGCTCGGGCGAATGATTGCCTAACATACCTACGTACCTACATACCTAGCACCTGAAGTTCTAGACGCGGGATGAGCCACAGCTAGAGACCTGTCATTTTATATATTGATTAGATAGCACGCATACTCAGAATCAGTAGTCTTGAATTAGCAATCTCTCAATGCTCTGAAGCACGTGCACACATATGCACACACACACACACACCCATTGCTCCCTAAATAGTTCGTCCATATTTTCCGACCACCTACTTGGTCATGGCTCGTTCGGTTAAGGGGTATCTCCGGGAACAGCCTGGCCGACCAATGAATGCAGCATAGTTCCAACTCCTAGAAAAACATATGCCTGTCTTTTCCGAAACGCCAACGCTTGATATACACGGAAATCAGATAGGCCCACCCCTAAGACTATACTATACTATACGGCAACCGCGCTCTCGCATCGCATGGCAAATAAGCCAGCCAAAGACGACGAGAGGGAGACGCCAAAGAAAAGAAGAGGACAATAACTTCACAATCGATCCAGTAACTTCCCAACCTTGTCCCGCTCCAAAAATTCGAGATCCGTAGGGTCCGCGAAGCTATTTTCGTCATCATCAACCGGGGGCTTCCCGGCCGCGGGCAAATGTGCGATGCGGCCGCGGACGCGCGCGAGGAGCAGCCGCATCCTCTCGAGCTCGCGCTCCACCTCGCCGTTGCGCGTGACGAGGTTCTCCTGCACCGGCATCCTCGGGCGCGCCTCCCCCTCGTCATTGTCGTTGGCTTCGAAGGGCGCGAGCAGCGCGGCCATGCGGCGGAGACGCTCGACCCGCTGGCGGACCTCCTGCCGCCTCGTCGAGAGAGACGTCAGGGACGCGGCCAGCTCGGCGTAGCGGCGTGCTTCGGGCGGGTGGTCGGTGGCTTCGCGGGGCCTGTGGACGTCCCAGGTCGGGGGCAGGGCGGCGATGGCTTCGTCGGTTGCTTTTGGGCGCGCGCGCGATGTGTTAGTTAGGTAGGTAATTGGCTAGTTTAGTTCATCTTGCACCGTCTCTGTCGGGCCAGGGATTCTAGCTGGATCGATGGACACGGTGTCGATCCAAGGAAGGCACGTATGGGGGGGACACTACTGGCGAACAAGTAGGATGAGGAATGAGGAATGAGACGGCGGCAAGACGTGAACATACTGAAATCGGTGCCAAGCCCTAACCGCTGCCTCTCGCCGTCCGCCTCGCCGTCGTCGCCGTCGCCGTTGTCACGGCCGCCCCGCAGCGCGCGCTCGGCGTCGGCCTCGAAGAGCACGTCGATCTGCTCGGCGACGTGCCGCGACGCCTGGGGCGCGTACACGCGGCGGGCGTGCTGGGTCAGGGCGTGGTTGAGGCGGTAGATGGCGTCGTCGACGGCGCGTGGCGGGAGCCCGTCCTCGGCGGCCCCGTTCGCCGCGCGCCAGGTCGCCGAGGGCGCGAGGGCCTGGGAGAGGCGCAGCGTCTGGGTCGTCAGGAAGGTCGATTTGTGCGCGATGATGGTGGGAGGCGCCATTGCGACGGTAGAGAAAGATGTTGGAGGGACGGGAGCTCGTATGGTAGTGTAAGGTACCGGGTGGTGTGGGTACTGAGTGATTCGAATACCCGGCACAGTATGAAGTAGAAGTACCTACTTCGTACCTGGCCTAGTATCAATCTGTGGTGGGGTAAAGTTGAAGCTCGACGCGACAACCGTGCCCCGCGTTTCTACCCGCGTTTCCTGAGAACGAACCTTGCATGCGGCATGCAGCCCTAGTGCGATATACTAGTACTAATCCAGCTATACTGCCCCACTATATATACGCTTGGACAGAAACGGTATAGGCTGTATTAGAGCACTCCATGCCCCGCTTGTTCATCGTATATAACAGACTCGAGAGCTTCAGTTCAAAGACGGAAACTTAACATGAGTCTACATTTTTTGAACACTATGATGTTCTCTCTTTCTTTTTATTTCTTCATGTTAAGCTACTTGTAGCTTTTGATATTCCTTCCTACATAGACATTGTCATTGTGTCGTTCCTCAAAGAAATAGATAGTTGTGACACCCCTCCTCCGTATGGTATATACTATACACCTATATTAAGACTAAACCGCCTCACTGCCGTTCCTTTCCATGCCCGTATAGCCGGCGGTTATATAAGGCTATTCCAACTTTTTTCGCGCCGCTGTCCCAATCAATCTGCCGCAGTCCTCCGAGACTCAAAGGCGAGCTATAGTTTATAAAATCTCGAGGGACCCTCGTGGAGCTTGCAGCTTCCCCGCAGCCTGTCTCCTCTGATCTATATAACGTGTAACCCATAATCTATTTCGCCCACTGAATTCTGACCATCGAGCACGAGCGTGTAATTCCTTTTGGTATTTTTGGGCCTCTTTTTCGTCTGGGCAGGACACAAGAGCTCTGCAAATCCCATTTCGCTATTTTTGTTTCGCATTCGTTCAACTATTCCCGTCGGGTCTACGGACTTCACGAAACCGCACGCGGCTAGAAAAGTGGGATCGACGGAAGAAATAATATATATATATCTCATCATGGCCGCGTATACGATACAAGACGAGGCGGCGCGCATCTTCCGTTCGGTGCTGCTCGCCGACGCGCGGCTGGGGATACCGGACGAGGTCCGCGCGGCCGCCGAACGGACGTCGTTCGACCTGTCTGCGCTCTCTCGGCCGTTCCTACCCGCGCCGGTGAAGTGCACCGAATCGAGCGCGGCCCTGGTAAGTGTCATGTACGAAAATAAGGGGCTGTTTCTCCCGCCCTCTCCCCCGGTGCTGTCTGAGATTCCATATAGCGGTGCAGGAAAGTCCAGTTCCTGTTAGAGAGGCTAGGGTGTCTTGGATGGATAGGCATATCGTGGCAAATGTTCGTCAAAGGGGATATCTAATGATTAACTGAATCTGTCCCCCCTAGTGGGCGCTCCTGGGCACGTTCGGCAACGCCATAGCCCAGCAGCGCTACGGCATCACGCAGCAGTCGTGCGTCGTGAGCAGCGACGTGGCGAGCCTGTTCCTCTTCTCCTTCCTCCTGCTGCGCGTGGGCGGCAAGGCCGTGACCGACCCCGCCGTCGCGGCGCGGTATTCGGTCTACGACCTCACGGCGCAGATGACGCCGTGGCGCCGCCTCGTCACCAACGTCTACCCCACGCGCGACGGCCGCTGGTTCCACCTGCACGGCGGGCTCGACTCGGACCGCAGCCTGCGCATGCTGGGCTTGCCCGAGCGTCGGGACGACGTCGCCGACGAGATGGACGCCATCCGGCGGCTCGGGGAGGCCGTGGCGGGGCGCGACGCCGAGTGGCTGGACGTCGAGGCGAACGAGCACTGGCGGCAGGCCGGCGGCATCTGCCTCACGCCCGAGGAATACCGCGATAGCCCGCACGGACGCGCCCTGGCGGATGAGCCGCTGTACACTATCGAGGAGTTCCCGAGCGAGCGGCTGCCGCCCGTGCCGTGGCCCGAGGCCCGGACGTCGACGTTTCGGCCGCTGGAGGGCATCAAGCTCGTGGACCTGACGAGGGCCATTGCCGGGCCCACGATCGCGAGGCTCGCGGCGCTGTTCGGCGCCACCGTCGTCCGCGCGTCGAACATGGAGCTGCCCGATCTCGGGATCGTGCTGTTCGAGAGCAACCTGGGGAAGCGAGACGCGCACCTGGATCTTAAGACGGAGGCGGGGCGGGCGGCGCTGCGGGAGCTGATACAAGATGCCGATGTCGTGCTGGACGGGTACCGGCCCGGCGTGCTCGAGAGGTTGGGCTTCGGCCCGACGTACGTGCACGAGATCGCCAAGAGGAGGGGCAAGGGCATCGTCTACGCCCGCGAGAACTGCTACGGGTGGAAGGGGCCGTGGAGGCACCGTAGCGGATGGCAGCAGATCAGCGACGCCGTCACCGGCATCGGGTGGTTGTTCGGTCGCATGTGGGGCCGGGACGAGCCCGTCATGCCCTTCCTCCCTAACTCGGATTTCCAGACGGGCATCGTGGGATGCATCGGGATCATGAACGCGCTGGACAGGAGGAGCAAGAAGGGCGGTAACTACCTCGTCTCGGCGTCGCTAAACCAGCTCAACAGCTTCTTGATATCCTTAGGCACTCAATCCGCTGAGATACAGCAGGATTTGCGTCAGAGGTGGCCTGAGATGCTGCAGTTCCGACACTACGATGATCTGCATCGTCAAATGAGAGTGGTATGTCATGTTGCGCCTCGCCCACGATATGGCCAAGCTGATCATGAGTGCCGGGTAGCTCGCCAGTTCCTTGCCGAAGGTGGCCCCTGAGTTGTTCCAGCCGAAGAACTTTCAAACCCTCAAGGCGGACTTGGGAGTCCTCGATGAGGACATGGTATTTCTCGGACCGGCCGTCACTTATGATACTACTGTCCTAGGGTACAAATCCGGTAGCTGTATGCGGGGCACACATAGACTGGAATGGCCCCAAGAGGAGCAGAGTGTGTGAAGAGGCCAGGATATGGATAAGGCAACGCTGTAGAAGGTCCTAGCTAGGACTGTATAAATCTGAACCTAACTGTAAGGTAGCGTTAGCTTTTTATTATATACATATATATTACAGGTCCCGTCTCAGATTCGATAATTTTGTTCCAAGCCCTTCACCGTGGCGGCTTGACCTTGGACACCGTGTGACCGGGGCCAATCCATGGACTGCCCTCGTACTCTCCCACTTGTTCGTCTTCGCCCTCGTCTTCATCCATAGGGTCGTAGGCCTGTTCTGCGCCATAGCTAGTGTGCTCAGCTCCTGCCCGACTTGGTGGGAATATGGGTGGGTATATGGGTGCCGCGAACCTGACAGAAGAATCTCTGACAACGGACGATGAGGCGGCTGGGGGGGCGGGCTGGGGGATTGTGTAGTTATTAGTAAGAGAGGTATACAAGGGATTGCCGTTTGTGGGAGGAGGGGCGGGCTCTTCCGCTTCGACCGTTGCGAGAGCGGCTTGCCATTGTAATGCTTCAGCCGCCATTCGCCGGCGGGATCGAGGCGAACGCGCACGGACATGCTTAAGCTTCTCATCAAATGATTCGAAGTTGGCGCCCAAGGCCAGGCTCATGCCGGCTGATGATTGAGTGGCGGATACGTTTCCCCGCGCCTCGAGGCGTTGTTCTTGGGGTTGTCGCTGCAATTTGAGTGATTTCCTCTCATGCTTGCGACGGACTGTACCTGTTATCGCAGGCCTTTTCACAATAGCTACCGGCCTAGGGGCGGCACTCTTCGACCTAGCAATGGATCTGAGCAGCTCGCTCCGAGCCTTCTCCTGTTCAGTGAGCGGGTCGTTGGTGCACCTCTTGTACTGCATTTGATACGTGCAGTTGGCGCAGGCATGCCTCAATGTACTGACAGCTAAGACGGCAGGCGGCGCGACTACGCATCGCGCAAAGGGGCCGTTTCTCAGCAGGCAGTTGCGACATGGGTTCGGGTTCACCACGCCCGATATGAATATCATGAGAGAGCTGTAGTCATGGGGCGTCCGCGGCACAAAGCTGCCCTGCTGGCGGTACGCGTTCCACTCGACAGGTCTCAACGTTGGCTGGTCGGCGAGAGCTTGAGCCAGCGGATGCGAAGGTAGCGGGACGGTGGGAAACCCGGGCGGTAGGCTCTGTAAGGCGCTTTGCCAGGCTGTGATGTCACTGTGTATATTTCTACTTGCTTGAAATTCACCGTCTGTACGGCTAGAGGTGGATGCTGATCGTGCCGATGGTTGAGCCGACGCCATTGGTGCTGGTACCTCGGCCAGAGGTGGGTGCACTGATGATGGCGCAGGTGATTCTGATACTGAATCCGATTCTGATTCCGATTTTGATTCCGACGCTGATGCCGAGACTGAGCCCGATGGTGATGCCGATGCCGCTGCTACTGATGCCGGTATTGATGCCGGTATTGATGCCGGCGTTGATGTCGATCCCGGCACTAACGCTTGCATCGATGTTTGTCTCTGTGAGCTATTCGGAACTACAATACGGTCAGTTCTGCTCGGGCTAACTGCGATGCTCTGTTGATATAGCTGTTTCCTTACTGATCGGCGTTGATGATGGATGCTTTGAGCTCGGCGTCGATGCTCGATGAGCAAGCCAACTTGCCGTGGCAGCTTCAGCAATAGATTGAAAGTGGCGGCCTTCCTCCATTTTTAGACTACGCGATAAACTAGGTAGGTGAGGTACTGAGACACTGAGACAAAGAGGGCGCGTGGATCTACAGATGTAGGCATGCACGCGACGAATAGCTGAATAGCGACCCAGAGAGATGACGAGATGACCCGTTGTAGGTGAGCAGTCTGAGCTCTAGACGGTGCCAAGATGGTGTTGAATGGCTCGACAGTGCTGTAGATACCTAGTCTAAGTCAATCAACATCTGCGAGCGCAGTGTCGCCAATAGCTAGCAGAGATGAATGGTTTCTTCATCTACACGGACGGGATCACGCTGCTCGTGTTGATCTGCCGGGGATAGTAACGCAGAGGTAACGGGATAAAGTGCAGATTTGGGTGGGTAGGGGTAGATACTGTATAAGTTAAGTACGGCCTAACCTACCCTGGCGGCCATGGAATTGCACAGTGATTCAAATAAATGCACAGTATGTACCTGCGACAACCTTTACATGTCTGGAGTGGCTTGGCAGGTGCGTGGCAGTGGCGGCCTAGAGTTGGTAGGTACTTTGTTTTTGCTTTCCCCTATTGCCTTTAATACCAAATGTTTTCCCCTTTACAGCACCCTATCTTAACAACTCCTGTCACGTCTTTACATACCTAAGTAGTCGCTTCCATTGATTGAAGCTTTTATTGTCTACTTAGTAGTACGATTCACATAGAACTGCACTCCCCTTGCATTTTTATTACCCAGGTATAAGTTAAGACTCATGGATACTTTGACCTACTCTATTGATTCACCCATAGCTTTGCTGTGAATCTCAGCAGCATCCTCATGTGGTTCATTCGTGTTACAGTACTTTACTATAAATTTAAGCGTCGTAGCTGTGTAGGTAGGTACTAGGGAGGCTGTAGTAAAAGAGTTGGCAGGCAGCATACTTGATTCTTTCCATCTACGAAGCTACAAACGATAACACTTGGGTAGATCATGCCCAACTCCTTCACTGACACCAGGGTAAGGACTCTCATAAAACTTTAATAGACAGGTTAGTACCATGAGCCGGTGTTTCAGGCATCCACTGTATGTGCGGTTGCTCTTTACACATGTGAGCACCTAAGGTATCAACAACATATCAAGTACGTAAGGTATCGTGTACATATTAGTTACATCTATCGTTCGATGAAGTATCTGAAGAAAACATGAAACAAACCCTACTTTTAATATCTCTGAAGTAGTACGTACTATATCCGACCAGCAAGCATGTCCTGTGAGACTTATACCTCTCCTACTGGCGCTCCGCCGAGCGATCTCAGGCCGGCACCCCTTCGAATACCTCTTCGCAAATCAGTAGCATCCAGTCTCGACGATGATCCCGTAACCGTTTCCACCCAGCACAGGGACGTTCATCAAACCAACTCAGATAATATCACACGTGGTCTCTCACACAGACGCGGCCGGGATTCAAAGCTCGAGTCGTTGGTATCCCGATTCGAGATCCTCGATGCTGCAAATAGTGCAAATACCAGCTTGCCTCAACATCTAGATAGCACTTACGAAGCCGGGGTCGCCGTGTCAAAACAGAGCCATAATCCACCTGCAAAGTCTATATTGAATCGAGATCCGTCGGAACTGTGCCCTCGCCAGACTGTACTGTCTACAACATTTCAATATAAGTCGATGCTTCCTGTGAGTACACAACCAATTGCTGGAAAATCTATCGCAGCCCAGGACCGCTCAGATGACAATCGTCATTCGAAATGTCCAAAAATACTAGGTGATAGGGACGTGGATATGGACGAGCGGCAGACCTCTCCCCCTTCCTCGTCGTATCACACATCTCATAGCACTGTATCATCAACAAGCCAACGGCCAGGGTGGAATCCAAGTCCCATGGCGGATCGTCGAAAAACATTCGAAGGGAGTAGTTGTAAGTAGAGAGAACGTTGTGTCCCCGAGTTTGTCTCAGGCATGTACTGACATGGCTCCTAGCACGCCCATTTTGTGCCGCATCGGCCATTCCAGTTCTAAGACACCATAGGTCATCCATAACATCGAAAGACATAACAACATCAGGAGGGGTATCCGCACATCGCCTGCCGAAGTATAGGTCGCTTCGAAAGAATATCCCACCGCCTCATCAGCCTTCACCGGCCTCTGCCATATCTCTACAACCAACTACGAAGCCTCTCACGAGTAAAAAAGCACTCGATGGGCAAGAAGCAAAAGATACACCTTCGAAGCCAAGTAATGACTTGAAGCTTTCAGAGACAGTGTCACCGAAACAGAGATTAAGCGTGGCTGATCTTCGAAAATCGTTCGAAACGTTCTCTCAGGCTGGCGAACCATCAGGGCAGCCGGCCAGGCTCAGCTTTCAATCAAAATCTTCATATCATAGTGCACGGCAAAGCCAGGACATGCCACTTTTCGCGAGCTCCAAGCGCATCCCGGAGCTGCTCATAGAGGGGCCTCCTATGCCACCGACTGGGACATCATACCAACATCCGTCCCTAGATGGCACAAGAGAAGTCGCAAATATGAAGCCGGAGGACGAGGCGACTGAGAAGCTCCCACCCTTGAGTTTTGAAAACATTCCTCTGCTAGATTCACCGAGTCCACGTCTGCCAAAGTGCCACCGATTAGGTTTACAAGATGCCCGGCAGGAGCAGACTAGAATCTTGCATGATTCGGGGAGATTGGAGCCGTCGTCTCTGCCTGCCAATGAGAAAACGATCCAGGATTGGGGAAATAGCATGAATTCCAATATTTCCACGGATGGCCTTGGCAGCACTCTGTTCGATAAACAAGCAGGCGATACAGCTTTAGCGGGGTCCCCGAAGGTTCAACACAAGCGGCTGAGTAGAGAAGATGCATCGCGCCAAAGCCCGTTCCGAATCCTGAGAGTCCCAAAAGCCCTGTCGCCCAGGAGCCGGGCCGCGCACGGCAGCGGAAAGGTATCGCAGCTTCGGAAAATATTCGAGAGGTCGTCTAAGCGATTCTCTTCTCCACGATCACTGATGCGTTTGCGCTCAAGACTAAGCTCAGAAGAGCTTGCCGATGACTTGACGGGGAATGATGCGCCATCTTCGTGGGACGAATCCGACTCTCCGCTGTCCACGCAGACCGTTGCCCGTAGACAATCTATCGTCCCTTCGATTACGACTGAGATATCTGTTAATGACTTCTTTTGCGAGTTCGTCGGCGGTCTGGACCACGAGGAAACCACGATAGCCGCATCACCGAGTGAAACGGCAGCGGAGGTGGTATCTCAAAAGAGACGCGAGTCTCCCGTGAAGCATCGGATCCAGCAATTCGAACATCTCAGCCGCGATTCCCTCAATGTCGGCGCAAGCACTCGTTTTTTCGACAATGCCAATAAGACGGTGATTCCATTGGCCGCGAAAAATGGGAAGAAAGGAGGCAGCAAACGGACCATGGGTGGTGGCTGGAGACCTATTCACCAGAAAGGGGTTGCTATCTGGAGAAAGATTTCCAGCTCCTTGACCTTCAACCGCTCCATAGATAGCCGGAAAGATGATAATAGTGAACATGAGCCCATCAATCCCACGAATGAAACAAGCCCAAGGTCAAACACGAGCGTCGATCGCATACCACCACCGGCTGGTGGTGGGGGTGATGCGAGGCCGCTCTTTCGTCACTCCAGCTCGTTCGGCTATAGTATGTATCGCGTATCACATAAGAGCCGCCAGTTCGTGTCATCACAAACTGCACCAGATATTCACGCGGACGCGGGGGACGTATCGAATAAACCCCCGAAAAGAACACGGAATGCCAGCAATGGTCATTCCTCTCCTAGCACGCCCCGATTCTTGAACAGCAGCTTTCCTATTCTCACCCGAGTATCCAGCGGATTCCGGCAGCCTAACTGGTTTGGACTAGACGGACATTCCCCGTCCAAACCCGTGCCAGAGGAGGAGCTTGTATCGTCAGAAGCGACGGTGTCAGGTCCTAGCACGCCTCATAATGAGCCTAACACGTTGCTCAAAGCTATGCTGAAGCAGTCAGCGGCTGAGCGAAGCCGTCGAAGACATGACCAAAAGCAGCTGCATCGCGACAAGAAGTTGCGGGCCTTTGCCAGATGGAGCGAGAGGCGCAGAGCACATGCGGACCCTCACTACTCGGCGGACAGCATGAAGGGCAAAGGAAAGGGAAAAGAGAAGGATACGGCAGAAAAAGCACCCCAACGAGACGGGGGCCAGCAGTCCTCCTCCGAAGCAGGCGAGAACGAGACGAATAAGAAGACGGAATCGGGCTTCGTCATCTTCGAAAGCAAAAACGTCAAGCTCCGCCACCCGAGGCCGCGACGGCCGGGCCAGGTCCGCAAGGTGGCGAATCTGTACAGGGATAAGGGTAGCAGCGGGCTGAGCGTCAACACGAAGGCGAGCAGCGGGACGACGCTGAAGGAGAGCCGGCAGAGCTTCAGGCGGAAGGCGAGTAGTGCCCTTGGCCTCCGCAGTCGTAGGGGCGATGATGCCGCGAGGTGAGAAACCGAGACCCGAGTAAGATTATGGGGCGACGGCAGCGACCGTCGTTCGTCCGTCCGTTCGTTTGTTGGTGTTTGAAATAGTAGCTATCTATCTAGTCATGCCCTCCATGTCTTGCTTCATGTTTTCTTTTTCCATTCTGCTTGCCGCTGCGCTCGACCAGCCACTGTATAGTATAGTATACCTTACCTAGGTAGTCTAGGTAAGGACGTCGAACGAACCGGAACTAGGGCTGTGTGTGGTGTGGTGAGCCGACTGTACTGCCGTAGACACTTTTGGACGCCAGACACAACTCAAATATCAGAAAAAAAAAAAGAGAAAGAGAGAAAGTATATCTCAATACCTAAATGCCCGATACAAGTACCCGCTGCTAAACACGTCTGCAGGTTTAAGAAGAAGTGAATTGAAAAAGTTGTTACAGCGGACCAATTTCGAGATTTCTACAACTTTTTAGCCTCCCCCCCCTTTCCCCCTTTCTTTTTCTCCTTTCATAATAAGTAGATACCTATATTTTCAAACCTGCGACTCAGGCGCGTTAAGTTTAGATGAGGCCCTCGGCCCATATTACGTAAGTAAGTAAGCAAGGAAGTAAGTTCAACTTCTCAACAAGGGTTTTGATGTTTTCATCGGTCTCGTTTTGTTTCCGTGTTGAATTTAACTGGATTTATTTATTATTTATTCATGTATATATTACTCATTTGGGCCTAGGGCTTAGGTAGAAGCCGTAGCGGTGCTGGGCTGGGCTGGGCTCATATATTGCCTCCTAGCATGGCGTGCGTTGCTCTGCGGGATTGGCCATCGTGAGACAGGTAGGTAGGTTGGTACGGAGTGAACGCTGGACAAGGTGAGTGCTTTATGTACCCGGCAATTACTTACCTACATAGGTAAGTACCTATGTAGGTAACTGACTCGGTCAGCTAGCTAGCTAGCTACTCTTGAATGGACATAGATATCTCTATCCTTTATTCATTCGCTCATTACTCCCCTCAGCCGGTAAGCCCCATGCCCCGGCCGATCTTCCGCGCGAGGGCTTTCTTCAAGTACCACTCGCGCGCCAGGCCGCGCGTCGTCTTGGCGAACACGGCGGGCGCGATGCGGCCGCGCTCGACGGCGCGGCCGAGCACGAAGATGGCGTCGCCGAGGGCGCGCTCCTCCGCCACGACGTCGTACAGCTGGTTGCCGACGACGGTGGGTGCGACGAGCAGGTCGTCGATGGCGGGCGGCTTCTGCGTCTGGCTCTTGGCGATGACCGCGTCCGCCTCCTTGAGGGAGGAGTGCAGGGCCGTCGTGTTGGAGGCCAGGAGGGCGCACAGCGGGGTCAGCGCCGCCGAGTCGTTCTGGATGTTCTGCAGCGCGGCGAGCATGGCGTTGCGCTGGGCGCTGAGACCGGCGAGCGAAGACTCGTTCTGCTGCCGCGCGCGCTGGCGCATTTCGTAGAGCGTCGAGGCAAGTTGGCGAAGGAGAGCATCCTTCTCGGGGTTGGGCGGGATTGGAGGTGCCGGCAGGTTGGAAGGAGACGGTAGAGATAGTGTAAGGGGTTCGTCCATTAGATCAGGGGGCGGTGGAGGTTTGGCTGCAGGCTGGGGTGGAGGTAGGTGGGCCGCTGCCTGCTGCCAGTCTAATGCAGGACCTCCTCTATAGGATGGGGGTTCGGTGCTTCCCCAGGCATATGATTGACGTGCGAGATCGTGTTGTCCTTGTTGTCCTTGTTGTTGTTGGTGATGCTGCTGCTGTGGTTGTGAGCTGGTAGGTGGATTTCCTTGTGAGTACCCGGAGCCTTTCTGTTGGCTGTGATACTGAATATCTAAATTTGAAGGTGGTTGCGTATACGTGTGTGATGGCGGTTGTGCGTGTGGGTTGATTGGTGGTCGCGTATGTGGTTGTGTATGCGGTTGCGTTTGTGGTTGCGTTTGAGGTTGAGGGCCTTGAGGCGGTAAAGGCGGAGCCGTTTCGTATCGAGAAAGACGAGTTGTCAGCGATGCGACCTGCTGTTCTGGCTGGTGTGCATAATGCTGGCCGGGTTGTTGGGGCACCTCTTGTCCGGGCAATGGCGGGCGTGGCGGTGCCTCGGCGCGGATGTTTGGAGTTGGTATAGCTTGAGGAATATCGCCACCCTTCGGAGGCGGAGGAGGTGGTCTTGGATTACTTGCATGTGGCGATTGCGTTGGTTGGGGGCTCGGTCGTGCCATGTCGGGAGGCAAAGGGGGGACGGGAGGTGGTGTCGGCGACGGGGTCGACTGTTGCTGGGCTATTCGGAGAGGTTGGCGCGCGACAACCGGAGGCTCTTTGGCGAAGATGTCTCGCAGGATGGCCAGAAAGTCGCATATGGAGGATTTCTGTTTGAAGACGACGTGGTCAGCCCAGCCCAGCCCAGCCTCGCCAAGGACAAGAACTTGATGGTAGAATACAAAGACAGAACACAGACGCAGAACACAGACGCAGGAAACAGGCGCAGAGACAGCTGTGATCGTCGGCAGGCACTCACATCCCAGAACTCGGTCCACCGCACCAGATAGGGGTGGTATACGCGCCCCTGAGGGTCGACGTGCTGGCCGGGGCGCACCGTCATGGCGTCGGTGGGCGTCACGTAGCCTAGCGGAGGCTCGCGCGGGTAGGCGTGCGGCACCCATATCGAGACGGGAAAGCGGTAGGTGGTGCCGCGGAAGACGACGGGGATGGTGCCCGAGAGATGGAGGAGCAGGGCGGAGACGCCGTTGTCAAACGCTGCGGGAGAGGCTCCGTCAGTACATGAGGTGAGGCACGACGAGGATGGCTGGGTCTGGCATACTATGCACGTCCGTCCTCGGCGATAAGGACGGATATTGGGAGAGGGCCTGGGCGACATCGTTGTACGTGCGATTGACGTCGTGATATTCGCTGGTCAGGACGCTGTAGAGCCAGTTGAGGACGTGCTGCTGAACGACCATGTTGCCGGTGTTGGTAGCCGGTTACCGCTGACTTGTGGGGGACATGGCGGTTTGGGGCGGGGGAGAAGGACGGCAATACCTAACCACACGGTTGTCTCGGATTTGCCCGTATGTAGTGTGTGTGGTGGTTGATGTTGTCACGGTCAGGTTATGTCGAGATCGCGGAGCCTCGTGATGGAGGCTGCCAAGGCTGAGGGGGGCGTTCCTATGTGGGTACCTAAGTGTACCTGCTAAGTGCTTATCTAGGTTAGTTAGGTGCTTATGTATTTAATACTATGGAATATTCAAGAAATGACCTCATCGAGTGGGATGCCCTTAGACAGATTAGCCTCCCCACGCTCAGATATGCCTGACCAAGCTCCGAGATAGGCCAATTACACGCCACCGATTGGCCTTCATTCTTTGCAATTGAAATAACTTTCCAACCATAATCGAACCAAAGCAAAATAAAAAAAAAACAATGATGTAGTAATTACATAATTTTGCGGCCAGTGGTACGAGGGCTCAGGTTGCAAAATCATAAGTTTTAATGTGTTGCAACTTGCAGCAAAGTGAGTCTAATTAATTACCTAGGTAGGTAGGTTGACGAAGCAACAATTGAGGGTTAGTATTGCTGGCCCATCGAGCGCGATAGCCTTTTCCCAAGGTGTGTTTTCCCTACCATTTAATAGATCATCAGATTCGCCTATTCTGCTACAGCTTTGTCATTCTTTATATTTTCCACTTCTCCGTCATGTAACGGACCGTAACAACCACGACCACTTGACCCTGCGAGGGCAAGCGAACGACCTACCAATATTGTAAGCCACCAGAACGCCTTTTGCCGCGAATGTGGCTCAGTGAAAGGTGGGCTCCCCGCTGATTGCAACATGTGACACTCTGCCTGCGTAGTGAAACCCGAAATGCTGTATACCACATCCCGCACTGACCTACACCTTGGCAGTTCACAGTCATTTCAACAGAATGGAATCTAAAAAAAACACTTGGAGATTGTAGGAGCAAGTGAATCTATTCGCAAGAAGTGGTGGAAACTCTCATGACTTGAAGAAGAAAAAAGCTGTAGTATAGAACAGGCAAAGTGAATAGCTACATTTTGTCATAGCGGCGCAAATGCAACGCCGTACAACAAACTTAAGAAACTTATAGTAATTATACGGCTAGCAAGACAGGTATTCCCAGATGAAGACACGCTCTGCACCCTATGTAAAACCTATACACAGCTAGCCTATGCAAACATAGGTAGCCAAAGTCCTAGGAGCTGTAACTTGCTGATATTTAGAAAGTTAATGCAAAAAAAACCAACGCAAACTTGATATCCTAACTTGCTTAGATATACTACACAAGGTAAGTCGTTTGCAATGGGTTTCCTGTCAGGGCTGAGAGAGAGCCAGTCAAAGAAAAGAAAAGCCGACCACACAAAATAGTTACCTACCTACCCTTCGTTCCGTCCAGTCTCATCTCAGGTACAGCATGCACGTACGCTGACGCAAAGGGGTTTTCAGCTTATATTACCCCTCCCTATATATGTCGTGGGGTCGCAAAATGCGACGTAACAAGACGAGGATCGCCCACCCCGGCTCACTTGATGATGCAATAGAACCCCCCACTCTGACACTGCGTTTGATAGAAGGATTTGTTATGAGGCTCTGGACTATCGGCATATGTGAAGGTTCGGTACGTGTATCTCCATCAAACCAAAAGGCGAGCAACATTGGGGCTTTGGCATATATGCAGCCGCATGCTGTGGCAGTGTCCAAAGCCATATCTGGCATCCGCATGGATAAGTTGAGGTCGGGAGGGTGCAGGCTGCAGCATCTGACAGGTGCTAATGCGACTTAAATTGATTGTGCTTCTCATTTGATCTTATCAGCTTCACAATGTGCGTGCTCAAACATACCTACCTCACTTTAAGTTGAGATATTGCTCCAATGGTATAATCCCTTACACTTTCGCTCTCCGTATTTCTTATGCCCAGACAGAGCACGGTGTACGTAAGTACCTAGCTGACCTCGATGGTAATCCCGTGCAAATGCCAACATACAGGGCATATTAAGATAATGCAGAGATGAGTGCAGCACGCAGCAATCGTGAGAGGCGCATGTCAGGCTCGCATTTGCATGGTGAATTTGGACAGCCGCTGCTGGCTGAGCAAACAAGATAGGTGAGTCCATGAGCTGCTCATGGCGAGGCAGTCACCTGCTTTAACCGACGCGCCGTGGCACAGACAAGCAAATGAGCGCTATGACCTCTTGATTGTGATTGTGGCTGCATCTAGTTGGGCAAAAGAAACCCCCCCCCCCCCCCCCCCCATATCCGCATTATTCGTGCGCCTACCTCAGCGATGAAGCTCGCAAGCATCTCCAATTCGAGTTCCAGAACTTCTCTGTCCATCTCCTCCCGCACTCACGCGAGGACAAAATAGGGATAGCGCCATTTGTCCGGCCCCACTCTCCTTGAACGGCAATGCAGGAGCCGCATCGTCTCATACCTGGGGTGGCTCCACCACCCTCCATTGAATCAGGTACACGTCGTTTTTCTGTTTCACTCTCAAATCATTCCACTTATGGCCTCCTACACCTGTCAATACTTCGATTCATGATATACCGCTAGAATAAATCGTTTCCATCAATAAACGGTAAAATTTTCAAAAATATGGCTTAACTTCATGAGTTTCTTACGAGGAGCGTTTTTCATAATGAGACGCAATGGCTACGTATTAAGGGGCTAAAAGTACATACAGCACACAACATACCTGGTAAAGTAAGTACCTACCCTCACGCACTCACATACCTACGTCCTTCGAATAAGTTAGCGGCGTGGATCAGGCCGTCATCAGTATAGCAGAAAGTTTCGGGCCGATGGGTGCCGGATTTAAAAAAAGGTCGGGGTACGATGGAACAGTGTATTTGACTACCCCTCACGGTGGATTCCCTGTACTAGACTTCTTCCCTTCTACAACATCAATATCCCAACCAAATCGCTACAGCCCAGTTAACAACGCTCTTCATATAGGCATAGTGACATCGTCCTACAAGTTGCTAACATCGTGAATTCAGCCAGCACTGAAGTTTCCGGCCCATTTCCCCCTGCGAATTACTCTATTTCGCGAGCCTCTATCTTCTAATGATTACTCTTCGACCATAACCTCGACGATACCATCAGCGCCTTCTTGTGGGGCATGCCAAACCCCGGTAACCTTGAGGCCGGCCCTCTTCATAAGGTCTTTCCACTGGCTCTCAGTTCTTTCTATTCCTGCGTTGAAGATCATCATGGTCAAATCGAGTATCCCGTGGAAGGTCGAAGCCCCTTTCTCCGGCACCACCATCTCGTGGATGAGGAGCTTAGAGTAGCCAGGCTTCATGGCCTTCTTCACTTTTCCGAGTATCTCCAGGCACTTGTCATCTGACCAGTCATGGAGTATATGGTGGTAAAAATAGGCACGGGCACCTTTCACCGGCTGCTCAGTGAAGAAATTGTATCCCACTGTTTCGATGCTGGGCCCTATACTCCCAGCTGCCTTGACGACGGCGGGGAGATCTTCAAGAACTAAGCGCCCTCGCCCGGGATACTTGGCATGGAACGCGAGGATGCTGCGTGACGGAAGAGTCAGTCACTCTAGTTCGGTGATGAAATTAACTCTAGAGATGAGATATCCGAGAATGCTTACTCATGCCCTTTGCCGCCGGCGACATCCACCAGCAGAGCGGATTCGTCAGTGGCTCCGTCGATGACTGAGGTTTCAATTGGATACCAATCAACCCAATACTGACGAGCTCCCATGGTGTTGCCCATGAAAGTATTGAAGTCTTTGAAAGTGTTGGGCATCGAGGCCAGAAGCTCGAAAACCGTCAATTTAGCGTGAAGACCATACTGCATGAGACCATCACGTGGGTCAGTCGGGCATCGATAACCGGCTTCAGCAAAGTACTTCGGTGCTTGAGTG
Source organism: Nemania sp. NC0429 (assembly GCA_022578495.1). Lineage (NCBI taxonomy): Eukaryota > Fungi > Ascomycota > Sordariomycetes > Xylariales > Xylariaceae > Nemania > Nemania sp. NC0429. The sequence continues at coordinate 356,197 of MU392167.1, read as the reverse complement.
GTCGGACCGGCGATCAATTGGCCCCTTGAGTGAGGTCGTCAGACATGTTTAGAGTACGCATGGTGTTCTGCTTACATGTAGCGATACCCAGCGGCTATTTCCTCCGTCGCCATCACTTTGGTGATGGGGGTGGCTTCCCATATTTTGATGGCGACCTCCCGGACAAAACCGATCGCCGCAAGAGGCCGAAGCATCCGGACTATGGGCGTGTGAGTGCTTGCAGACTCCAAACTTGATTCACATCGTAATTCAGTAACACGTACCAATCAACAATTCCTCAGCTCCAGACGCAATTGCTAGCTCTTTCAGTGTGATAGGGCCGTTGTTGTCTGTTATATATTTGAAAAGGTTCAATTGCACAGCGATCCGAGCTGCAGTCGTTATCAAGGGCTGTGCGACCGTCAGTCAAACCATGACCAGTTGTGAAGGAGTTCATCGGGGCCGTAAAGTTGTACCGCAAAACCCACTTCGAGCGCCGTATTCTCCGGCTGCTCGAGCGTCACTGTGAGCTGCCGACTTAGACCGACGACCTCTTTTCTGACTGCGGCAGCATCATCACCCGATAAATCAGGCGCAAGTTGGGTCAATTTTCTGATAATCTGGTCTGCTTGGCTTTCCTGCGATGCCATTTTTGAAGTTTGGGAGCGTAATAGCAAAACAAATGATGAAGACCTCAGAAGCGCGGATAAAGTTTAATCACTGACGTATCATACGCGGTCAACCAGCATATTATGAATATCATGTACTGCTAATAAAGAGAGAAGGGAATGAGAGCGTGAAATTAGCGGGAACAGATGCGCCCGTATCCGAGACCCCTTGAGCTCAATTCCCGGCAATTAGGCACACGGCCAGCAGAAGGATAATCAACCTCTGCACTGCAACTCAGATTCCGAAACTAGTGTCTGGCCGTCTGCACTACCTCGCCGGCATGAGCTGGGTCATGCAGCGTGGTGCCACCAGGCAATACCACTCTGAGCGACAGGACTTTTGCTCGTCAATGCCGATACTGTCGCATTAGGAAGGGGAGAGGATATCCTGTCGAGTCCTGAAAGTGTCCTAAAATGGAAGTTTGGTAGGTCACCATCGCTTATTATGCATCTATTCAATCCTATCACAAATCTGGGACATATCCATCCCAAGAAATCACCAATAACCCTGCCCAGGCGACTCCGTGAGTGCTCGATGCCGCGAGGCTTATCTCAACAATGATACCTCCCACCCGTCATCCTCCACGAAACCCCAACCCCATGGATTGATTAAAGAAGCGTAGGATTCAAGTGATATTCTGATGAGAGAGAGGTAAGCTGAAAATAGCTTCCGCCATCCCCGTAGAAAAGATTACTGGTCATGAAAGCTCTAGATAAGAAGTATGCTCCACCACACAAGGCCGCACTTACATGAGCGCCATATGACACCTCTCTTGACTTCGGTCTAGAATAGTCTGCATCTGTGTTCAGCTCACTTTAGCAAACTGCTTTTGCCATGACCGTGCAGGGTTTAGGCATCGCGGTAGTTTCCATCGCCTGGATATTCCCGGTCCTGACTGGTGCGATATTGGCGGCGCGTTTCTACGTACGAAGTATCGTCCCACGTAGATTGAGCGTGGAAGATCTCATCATCTTCATAGCCTGCGTGAGTCGGCGTTTTCCGGTCGTGTTTCGGCGATTGCTGCATTGGTCAAGTGCTCACTGTCACTGTTTCGACGTTCTAGGCACTCGCTATCGCGGACAGCGCGTTCGTCACGATCTCTGCATATTGGGGACTAGGACAACACATTGCCGATCTCCAATCACAGCATCAACACATTGTCTTCGCGGCGAAGTACGTGTTCTTGTGTCTATTCTTCTCCATACTATCACCGGGTTTAGGCCGGATATCATACGCTTTCTTGCTCCTGAGCCTTGTTCCACCGACAATGAACCGGCGGAGACTCCTCTGGGGTATCATCACGCTGCAATTCATTATTGATGTTGTCACTGTCATCACCAGTGTCTCGGAGTGTCGCCCGCTTGAAAAGTTCTGGGACCCAGGGGTTGACGGTGAATGCTGGCCACGCTCTGTTCAGCAGACCGAGGTACAGTTCAAGGAGGTGTGTCATTTCCCTTCTATGGGCCGACAAGTGACATGTCAGTTCAGACAGCTCTACTACAGACAGCTCTACGACTTACCCATATCTGAAGAGTCACAAGCGATCTGTTCTGTGGTTGATCTTATCCTTGCCCTATTCCCTGCGGGGTTGTTCTGGAAAATGAACATGAAGTTGAAACAGAAGATATCGCTTAGTATCTTCATGGGCCTTGGTATCTTGTAAGCACTGATCTTTCACCCACCCCGTCGTCGAAAGTGTAACGTTAATGACGCGTCATCTTAGTTCCATGATCGCATCTATCGTCAAAACGATTGAGCTGCAGGCTCTCACGACAACGGCAGACCCTACATGTATGTAAGCGTCTGCAGCCCAATCAAATATTTCTGACAAATCATTTATGGAAAGATGATTTCGCAAGGCTAGCGATCCGGTGGACGTCCGTCATCACGCCGTATCTCTCTGTGGCTGCGCCGTACTGACCGCATCTACAGCGTTGAGGCTTACCTAGTGCTTATCGCGGTCTCAATCCCGACTCTGGGACCAATAATCGCCACCCGGAGCGACACACTCACTGTCGGCTCACCGGCCGAGGCATTTATGAATACGTTCAACTCAAAGAAGAATGCCAACTCTGACACGCCGAATAATGATCGGCCGTATGACCGGCTCTATGACTCTGCAGTTAGAACTAATATCACTAGCGATCATGAGCTGTCATCATACGAAGCATCTCAGAGGAAAGTTCTGGGCATCAGTTCCTACGGAATCCAGAAGAATACGACTGTGTCTATCGATTATGCTTGAAAAGCTTCTTCCAGATAATCAACTCATAACCCCTTTTCTTCAAGCTACAGACAAATACCTGTATGGCCAACAGCATACACCAAGGAATACTTCGATGACTTATCAGACAATATCAAGCATTTCAGCATGGTGTGAGAGAGAATGATAGGCCGAGTATCAAGTTGACGGGACATCACATATGTTCGGTATACAAGATATGAGTGGGTGGGCTTGATTGTGATATCATATAGTATGCAATTGATCTTACCTCTGACTGACCAATGTGGGATCAGTTGCAACCCTCCTGTTGCCGAGCATTTCATTTCTTTGGTTAAGCAAACGCAATCAGTCAAGCAGGCTCAACTATACTGTCTGACTATTGAGTACTACCAGATTGTCATTGAGTAAGTAAGACACGATAAGCAGCATGGAAGGCTATAAGCGCCCGAATATATTCATGTTAAAAAGATTTATCTAAAATAATAGGTGCAAGTTCCTATGCATTCTTAGGCTGCTATCTTTCTTACTTTTGTTAACTAGTTTATCCTACATAAACTGAGTGTAAAACTCAATAGATAAGAGGCTTACAACTTACGCGGCCCTTCTTCTTGGCGGCGGTTTATCGTGTGATTCAGCACTAAGCAAGTCAGAGTAGGTTTCTGCCCACGCCGCAAGCAGTCCTTGGAGATTGTAAACTTCTCTGGCCCTACCACCCTCCCCCGTTTTGCATCGCAACTGTCACGGTCGGCATGCTTCCCCATGTGGGGGACTTCGTCGCAATCAAAATTAGGCCGAAAGCTCTCGACCTACCGCCAGTTGCCCGACCGCTCGACGCAAGGCACCCAATACGATCAAGCATGATGGTATGATCCGTCGCGTACCGCCGCGAAGGTGCAGCTGCGGCTCAGGGATCGCGCACCGAAAACTTCCAAGATCAGCACTGATATCCGACGTCAGTCGAGCTGGATTGATTAAACCCAATCTCCGCAATCAGCGCTCGGGAAAGTCGTACGTTTCATTTGTGAAGGAAGCAGCGTAGCAGAAATACGACCGTAGGTGTGATTCTAGGACTTGAGCTGCCAAGCAAAGGGTTACATGCATCCAGCCATCCCGCTTCGGCGGACCGGACTGTCAGACCCCCTCGGCAACGTGCATCTGCAGCTTTCTTCTTTTTTCGAATGCGGAGAGATGATGCGGAAACGCGAGTGTGGAATAGATGAAGTGCTGGATATTGCCGAGACCACCCCAGCTGGGCCTGACGGTGGCTGGATCATCGGGACTGGGGCTCACCATGCATTGTTACAGATGTCTCCCCGCCATGTCAGAGTGTGGGTGCAGGTTTGCGGGCCACGCCGATCAAACGGCACAAGCTCCAACCGCCGAGCGCTCCCAGGAGGGATAGCAGTATCAATGGTTGCACTACCACGTAGAAATCAATGTCAAACGATAGCCTTTTAATATGCAACTTGGATAAAAAAACATGCAATTTTAACGTGAAAGTTTTAATTTAAAAGATTTAAGAGGGAATTTTTATTCAGTATAACGACATAGTTTTCACAAGAATTAATTGAATATCTTTAATTTTTATACATTTCTCCATTGAAATTAATCGTGTTGTGTTTTCGAATATTTTGTGTATGATTTCTTTTTGGCGGGAGTTGAAAAAAAAGGGGGGAGGGCGGAATTTTGCCAGGCTTGTACAGGTTAGAATCAAGAGTCTGGTTTTTCTGGGGACTGATTTGCTCGGAATATTACCCGCAGTTGATCATTCCATTCTTCTACTCCTGTGGGTGGTTGATGTTGCGCCGAATGGCTCCTCCTCTTTCAATAGACTCGTTAGGTGCGGTTCTCTGATACAACGCACACATGCAAGATGTTACGGCACGGACGTTGCTTGATATGGAATCCACTTTCTCCAGCTTGAATGTCCTCGAGGCGGGCTTCGTTTCGTCACAGACGTGGCTGTAATATTCCATAGTAGCTTGAAAGTACCGGGTAAAGCCAGAGCGAGGAACAACACCACAGATAAGGCTCAATCCCTTTCACCGGTTGTCTCTGAGTGACAAATAGAGCGAAGGCTTCTTGTATAAATATGGGCATTTCCCTGAAGATATCCGTGTCTGTATAAGCTTGACTAGTTGACATTTCGCCTCCGTCAACAAGATCGAGTGCTTGACATCTTTACAAAGTACTATTTTCACTATCTTAACGTCTGTTTGCCTATTGCTGTCATGGACAAGAACGAGCCTATCGCTATTGTCGGCAGCGGGTGTCGCTTTGCTGGTGGTGCTGATAGCCCTTCCAAGCTGTGGCATTTGCTTGAGAAGCCTCACGATATCCGCAGCCAGATCCCCCCTGATCGTTTTAACGCTGAAGGGTTTTATCATCCCAACGGAGCATATCACGGCCACACAAACGTCAAAGATGCCTACGCTATTGACCAGGACTTGAGTCATTTTGACACAGAGTTCTTCGGGATCAAACCGAGCGAGGCCAAGTCCATAGACCCGCAGCAGCGCCTACTCATGGAAGTCGTCTATGAATCAATCGAGGCGGCTGGTATGACCATTGCCAATCTAAGTGGCAGTGATACGGCTGTCTATGCGGGTCTTATGACCAACGATTATGAGATGATGCTCGCTCGAGATCTCGCACAAGTCCCGACTTATCATGCAACCGGAATTTCCTCCGCGATTGTTTCGAACAGGATCTCGTACTTTTTCGATTGGCATGGGCCCTCTGTTACTGTCCAAACGGCATGTTCCTCGAGTCTCGTCGCCCTTCATCTCGCTGTTCAGTCACTCAGAAATGGCGAGAGCAATATGGCTGTGGCCTGCGGCACGAATTTGATGTTGGGACCAGAATTCTTCATCAGCGAGAGCAAACTAAACATGCTTTCCCCAGACGGCCGCTGCAAGATGTGGGACAAGGAAGCTAACGGCTATGCGCGTGGAGATGGTGTCGCAGCCGTAGTACTAAAAACTTTGAGTAGGGCGCTTGCTGATGGCGATCATATCGAATCTATTGTTCGGGAGTCCGGCATAAACCAAGACGGATCAACTCCCGGGATAACCATGCCTAGCGCGACGGCCCAGGCAGACTTGATCCGCAGCACCTATGCCAAGGCCGGTCTGGATTTGCAAAAGCCGAGTGATCGTCCGAACTATTTCGAGGCACACGGCACTGGTAAGTGTAGCCGGAGGTCAATGCATCTGTTAGGAGAAATACGCTGACGTTATGTAGGCACGCCGGCTGGAGATCCCATCGAAGCAGAAGCTATTAGCACAGCTTTCTTCGGCAAGCGGTTAGCTAACGGCCATGACTCCGAGCGCAAAGACCATCCCTTGTACGTCGGCTCAATCAAGACAGTGCTCGGCCACACAGAAGGAGCGGCAGGCATCGCTGCGATCCTGAAGGCGTCCCTCGCTCTCCAGAACTCCACAATCCCGCCCAATTTCCAGTTCAATCAGCTCAGTGAGAAAGTTGCCCCTTTCTATGACGGTCTCGAGATTGTCAGAGAAGCCAAGCCATGGCCGGAGTTGGCTACTGGACGAGTAAAACGTGCTAGCGTCAACAGCTTTGGTATGAACTGCTTTAATACTCAACCTAAGATACAGCGAGCTAACTTCTCAAAGGCTTCGGAGGGAGTAATGCCCACGTGATCTTGGAAAGCTACCAACCCCTTTCTCAAGAGACGAACGGAATTACACATGCCGCACGCCCACTCTTCACTCCATTCGTCTTCTCAGCTACGTCCGAGAAGTCTCTCAGAGCCACTATTGCTTCTTATCAGGATTATCTCTCTGACGGGCCGGATGTCAACTTGCAAGACCTGGCATGGACTCTGCGCGAGAGGCGCGCAGATCTACCATTCCGGGCTTCTTTCAGCGCGAGTAGCCTTGAGTCTCTCGTGGCCAGGATTACCGAGCGATTGAGTCAAGATAGCATTGGAATGAAGGTTCTCCCATCAACTCGCCCCGATCGACGTACGGGCATTCTGGGCGTGTTCACTGGCCAAGGCGCACAGTATGCCCGCATGGGCGCCGAGCTGATAGAGGAGTCTCCGCTGGCCTCTAGCATTATCGACAGTCTTGATAGTATGCTGCAGGAGCTCCCGGCTGACGCACGTCCATCCTGGCTTCTGCGAAACGAATTGCTCGCAGACACCAAAGCTTCTCGAGTCCACCAAGCCGCGATATCGCAGCCACTATGCACGGCAGTGCAAATTATGATGGTCGACTTGCTTCAAGTGGCGAAAATTGACTTCCGTGCCGTAGTTGGCCATTCATCGGGCGAGATCGCGGCCGCCTATGCTGCCGGTTTCTTGACAGCCCGCGAAGCCATATACATTGCGTATTATCGAGGCTTCCATTTGGACGCTGCTACTAGTCCACGCGGTAAGGAGATTCGAGGTGCAATGCTCGCCGTAGGGATGACGATGGATCATGCGACCCGAGTTTGCGCTCGTGATCAATTTGCTGGGCGGGTGTCGGTTGCCGCAAGCAATTCTTCCTCCAGTGTCACTCTGAGCGGCGACGAGGACGCCATCGCCGAGCTGCAGGTACAGTTAACCTCCGAGGGAACGTTTAACCGGCGACTCAAGGTAGACAAGGCATACCACTCGGCGCACATGATACCATGCAGCGGTCCCTATGTCAGCTCTCTTCAGTCCTGCGTACGTGAGCGACAGGTTCAAAAAACCGGATCATCCTGCACTTGGTACTCGAGCGTCTACCACAAGGCCGTAGATCCTGGCACTGGTGTTACATGGGACTATTGGGCTGAGAACATGACAAAACCAGTCCTCTTCTCACAAGCGCTCACGAATGCGACCACCGGATGCGATTTTGGCATGGTGATCGAGGTTGGTGCTCATCCGGCTTTGAAGGGACCCGCCAACCAGACAATCAACGAGATGCTCACGACAGAAGAGCCCACCCCGTACTTTTGGACACTGTCCCGCAGCTCTTCGGCGGTCGATACCTTTTCGACTCTTCTAGGTCAGCTTTGGTGCACTCTGGGATCACAGAACGTCAAGTTGAGCGCCTGCGAGACGGCATTATCTGGCGGTCATGCGGCGAAGTACAATGTAGTGAAGAATCTGCCTTCATACCCCTGGGACCACGGAACACGCTATTGGCACGAAGCCCGAGCCTCTCGTAATTTGCGACTACGAAGCAAGCCGGTCCATCCACTGCTCGGCGATGTAGCTACGGATAGCAGCACCCACTGTCTCAGATGGCGCCATCTCCTCCGTGTGAAGGAGATGGAATGGCTCTCTGGCCACGCCATTCAAGGCCAAGTAGTATATCCTGCTGCGGGATACATATGCTCCGCATTAGAAGGTTCACGTCTCCTGGCCGGTGATGCAGACATCCGACTGATCGAGTTCGCTGACTTTACCATTCACCACGCCATCGTTCTGCCCGAGGACGACGCCGGGGTCGAGGTACTGATAGAACTCTTGCAGACCCCGACTGCTCGATCCGATCGTCTTGAAGCGAAGTTCACATATTCGGCTGCCCTTGGGCATGATGTCCAGACTCTGACTCTTGTGGCGAGCGCGACGGTCGTCGTCAAGCTCGGGCTGCCTTCCCAGTCGCTGCTACCCCCAAAATCTCCCGCCACGGCACTGGCACATGCCGCCAGCGTCGACACAGATAACTTCTATGCGGCCTTGGCGGAGCTAGGATATGACTTTGGTGGTCGGTTCCGCTCATTGCGCCAACTTTTGAGGAGATCCGGGAGGTCTTCTGCTGTATTCCAGGCAGAGCCTTTGGAGTCTGAGTTCGAGTCTCTTCTCATCCACCCCGCAGAGCTTGACGGCATCTTTCAGTCCATCATTCTCGCCTCCAGCTACCCCTATGATGAGCAACTTCGCGTTCTTCATCTCCCGACATCGATACGGCTCATTCGAGTGAATCCGGCTCTGTGCGGCGCTCGAGATATCAAGTCGTCCCACTTGCTCCCGATCGAGGGAGTTATCAACCCAGGAGCGGACAGCGAGACTGGCATTGTCATCGGAGATGCTACCATCTTTTCGCCGGATCCTTCAAATGGAAGTGGCATGATACAGGTTCAAGGTGCCAAACATATTCCATTCACTGGAGAGGCCACCGAGAAAGACGATAGACCTCTCTTCTCGTCGATGCAGTGGGTTAGCAACCGTCTGGACGGCTCCGACTACACAAGCTCGAGTCAACGTCACCACGATACCATGAGGATGATGGAAAGGATCTCGGCTGCTTATCTCCGACACCTTGATCGTGAGCTCCCTGCCGATCATCCGTCGCGATCTGAGCACCCGCTCAGCTCCTATTTCAACTATGCTCGACATATCACCTCGGTTGTTGACAATGGAAAGCACGGGAATGACACTGAAGAGTGGAGAGAGGATACTCCTAAAACTGTGATAGGCGCGAGTGCTGCGCTCTCACATTTGCCAGATGTCCGTTTGATGCATCTCGTCGGCGAGCACATGCCTCGTGTATTCCAAGGGGAGACTTCGATGGGGGCGGAATTTCACAAGGCTGACATCCTAGGCGAGTATTACATGAATGGAGTCGTGATGCAAGAGTCAGCTTCCTGGATCATTGGCATGATAAGACAGATTACAGACCGTGCTCCGCACTTGAACATCCTCGAGATAGGTAAGTTTGGAGCATCATCTCTGCCGAAGACACTCAGTAATAACAATGATACCAGGCTCGAGTGCGGGAGAGGCCGCAGCATCGAAGATTCCTCGCAACATTGATAACCGCTTCCTCAGCTACACCTATGCCACTCTGGCTAGCGCTGTTGCACCAGATGGGACAGCGTTTTTCGCTCGAGCTAGCGATCCAAAGCCAGCGCGCATATTCGACGCTACGCTGGAGCCTGCCGGTCAAGGCTTTGCCGAGGGTTCCTATGATGTGATCATTGCATTCTGGGTCATGCATGCTATGAAGGATTTGTAAGTTTAACCATATTGACCGTCATGAACGCACGTTTCTTTAGCTTACCCTTTTGCGTTGCAGAGTGTCATCCATGCGTAGCCTGCGCAAGCTCCTGAAGCCCGGTGGCTTCCTCTTGGTCGCCGAGGCAACCTATACCGCAAGCGGCGCCGACGGAGGTCTAACCTTCATGTTCGGATCGATGGGTGGATGGTGGTCCGGCGCTGATAAGAACCACACAGTGGCACCATATCTGTCTACTGAAGAATGGGACCAAGCCCTGGTTTCGTCTGGGTTCTCCGGTATTGACGTGTCTCCCCCGACACATCTTGCGGATACATTTGGCGCGCGTCTTTTCCTGTCTCAGGCTATCGATGAGCAAGTCAGCTTCCTGAGAGACCCCATCGCGTTGCTACCTAACTACTCTTCTCTTTTCGAGAGCCTAGTCATCATTGGCGGCAGTTCACCCCGCAGTCTGCATCTGGTGGAGGGCATCAGAGATATATTCTCGCCAACCTGCGGATCGATCTATCGATATCAGACTCTCGAAGAGGTCAATTTCTCGGTCATCACCCCGCAGACCACCGTCATCAGCTTCATAGAGCTAGACGAACCAGCATTTTTGAACCTAACAGAAGCCAAGTTTTCCGCATTGAAGAAGATGTTCGGGTATGGAAAGAAACTCGTGTGGATTACGAGCGGTCGATTGGATCACCAGCCATATTCCAACCTGACTCTCGGGTTTGGGAGGTCCGCCGTCGTCGAAATACCAGATCTCCTCCTGCAGCAGGTGGATGTAGCAGACCCTTCGGCGATCAGTGCCCACGATATAGCCCGCATAGTGCTGCGCTTCACGTCGACCATTCCAGAGACGACGCTCTGGGACACGGAGCCGGAGATAATCATAGATGCTTCAAAGCGCGAGCTGATACCGCGTTTAAAACCGATCCGGGCTTTCAACGATCGCTACAACTCCTCTGCCCGCGTGATCAAACAACCGGTGAGAATCGACGGTTCCGACATTGCCCTCAAAGCGACAGATAACGGCTGGCGTGCCCGGGGCATAACAGCAGCTCAATACCCCAAGCTGGCTTCCGAGGTTGACTTGGTAACGATGTATTCGACCGCGAACGCCATAAAGACGGCGGCAGGATACCAATATCTCGTCTTGTGTAAAGACAAAGCCTCCAAGTCACAATACTTATCGCTCGTGCCTCAGTTGACATCGACATACAGGCTTCCGACGACTTCTCTAGTTCCCTGCGCGGGAACCGCTTCTAACCTGGATCTGCTGGCGGCCCAGCTCGTCTCAGCGGCCCTCTTAGACACAGTCCCTGTGGGCTCGACTGTGATCGCGCATAATGCGACGGGAAGCATGGCCATAGCCCTCAAAGCTCATGCTTCTTTCATGGGGATGAACCTAATCTTCACGTCTGATTCCTCGGCTGACGTGCCCAATGGCCATTGCAAGCTTGAGCCCTTCATGACGCAGAACCAGCTGAAGAGGCTACTGCCACCTGGTGTGGTGCTCTTCATCGGACTTTCAACATCCGAGAGCGAGGTGGAAATCAACGAAGAAACAATTACGATGTGTCTTCCCAAGCAATGCCTGAGGGAAAATTCCAGCACAATCTTCGCTCGCGAGGGTGTGCCCAACGCAGCACCCACGGCGCACATCCTGCGGAATGCTATTAACAAGACCGAAAGTTACGAGGCGGCGGACTTGGTTCAGGCGCGTTCTCTCACCACTTTAGTCCCCGTAAACGCTGTTCTAAGTGAGGGGCTCCCAAGCGACCCCTTGTCAGTTATCGACTGGACGACGAGTGGTGTCCTCCCAATCACTATTGAGAGTGCAGATACTCAGCGAAAATTCCGTAGTGATAGGACATACTGGATAATAGGTCTGTCTGCGGCTCTTGGGACTTCTCTGTTTGACTGGATGATTCGACAAGGAGCAAAGAACCTCGTCTTTACCAGCAGACGGCCCCGCTTAGACGATGATTGGATCCACGCACACAAACTCGATGGGGTCAAGATTAAGCAAGTTGCCTGGTAAGTGAAATGCCTGTTCACACCTTTTTCGTGATTGCTCATCGAGATCTAGCGACTTGACCAACGAGGCAGCTCTCGAGGCGGCATACAAAGAAATTTCTGCCGAATGTCCATCTATAGCCGGTGTGTTGAATGGCGCGGCTGTCTTCAGGGACATCTCCATCCTCGACATGTCCTTCGCCGAGATGCAAGAGAGCTTCGCGCCGAAAGTGCAGGGGTCCTTGAACCTGGACAAGATCTTTTACGATCAAGATCTCGAATTCTTCATTCTGACTTCCTCTATGACCGGCCTCTTAGGTAGCGAAAAGCAAGCGAATTACGCTGCCGCGAACACGTTCATGTGCAGTCTTGCGGCCCAGCGAAGGGGTCGTGGCCTAGCTGCGACTGCCATCAACCTGGGGCCCATTGCTGGCCTCGGCATGATGGAAAGGGGGGACAAGAAACTCCTGGAGTTCTTCATGCGGCGGTATTCCCTCATGCCCGTGTCCGAGAGGGATTTCCACCAAATCATCGCAGAGGCCATCGAGGCCGGCCGTCCCGATTGCAGCGCATGCGGGCCGGAGCTCAGCACCGCTCTCCGCCCCTATCCAATCGACGAACCCGGCGCTCCTGGATTTTTCTCGAATCCTATTTTCTCGCACTTCCTAATCGTAGGGTCGGATTCGCAGAGGGTCAAAGGGTCTAAGAGCGACTCCGTCCAAAACCTGCTCGCAGCATGCGGCACGAAGGCCGAGCTGCAGAAGATCATCGAAGGTATTCTTTGCTGCCACGTCCACTCTTGTTAATGAAGCTGACAATATGATTTTGTAGTGGCATTCGCAAACGAGATGCGCAAGATCTTGGACACTACGATGACTGACGACAAGCTCCTGGAGATGCGAAGCATAGACCTCGGCATAGACTCGCTAGTCTCCATCGACCTGCGCACCTGGTTCGCAAAGAACCTCAAGGTCGACATTCCGGTTCTAAAGATCATGGCCAACGACCCCACCCAGAATCTCGTCCTCTTCGCTGTCGAACACATCCCGGCGGAGCTAGTGCCGTTGATCACCGACCGCGATTCGCATGGGGAGTCGGCCGAAGTTGTGGGACAAGAGGTCAAGATTGACTGGGAGGTGGAAACTACTCCGCCTGCATATTTGGCCGAAGTGGCCACATCTGAGACAAGTCCTCTTGCGGCTCTTGTCCCCAGTACGGTTGTATTAACAGGATCAAGCGGTTTCTTGGGCTCCCATATTGTTCGAAGTCTTCTCGAGGAGCCATCCATCAAGAAGATATACTGCATAGCTATCCGACGGCTCGGCGAAAAGTTGAAGAAGGGTCTGTTGCCCCAGGACGCCCGCGTGGAATATTACGAAGGCGAACTCAACCAGCCGCGACTTGGTCTCTCCGAGGAGGAAGCAGCGTCGATCTTCCTATCCGCGGATGCGGTGATTCACAACGGCGCTGATACGTCTCATCTCAAGTCCTATTTCGACCTGAAGTCGTACAACATCGGATCGACGACCGAGCTTCTCAGACTCTGTCTTCCGCGCAGGATCCCGCTCCACTTCGTGTCGTCCAACTCTGTGGGCCGGTACTCCAACAAGCTTTTAATCGGCGAAGCTCCGATCTGGACTCCTGGCGCGCCGCAGCCGATGACGGACGGGTCCTCGGGATATCGGTCGACGAAATGGGCCATCGAGAGGTTGCTCGAGCGGGTGCACGAGTCCACCCATCTGCCAATCTGGGTCCACCGCCCCTCGACGATCATCCGGTCCGGCAGGGACGCTGAGGGCCAGGCCGCCGAGCTCGACTGGATGAATGCCGTGGTCTGGTACATGGACAAGCTGTCGGCGGTTCCGAAGTTGAACCACGGCACGGGCTTCCTGAACATGGTTCACCCCGAAACCGTGTCTGCCGGGATCGTGTCGCAGATGATGTCGGGCAGCACGCCCGACAAGGTCGCGTACGTACATCATATGGCCGACATGCTGATCCCGCTCTCGAAGCTGGAGGAGTTCAGCAAGGATCCGAACCGCGTGTTCCGCCAACTACCGAGGGAACAGTGGACTACGGAGGCGGTGGCTGCCGGCTTGCACCCGGCGGTCGTGGTGCTGATTGAGATAATGGATGATCCCAGTCTGAAGGGCCCGCCGATGTTTGTCAAGGGGCCTGGCTCTCAGGAACCTCTTCCCAACTGAACATGACTTTAGGAGCACTCCGGGCCCGTAGCTTGGGCATCATATAGAAGCGCGTAATGCAATTATACAGTTCCCCCACTGAATACGGCAGTGAAATTGATCGTGGATTGTAGTTGATCGAGGTTTGAGGACCTCACAACCAACCCAAATGCTCAGAGCCTACAGCTGAGCGCGCCCATGGGTCCAATCAGCCCCAATTAGGCCCCTAGCTCCGCTCCCTAGCAGCGGATCTGTGCAGCTACTGAGAAGCCTCAAGAAAAGCTGTATACACCACCTTGTGGCCGGGTTCTTGGTAGCGCGGGGGCTGCACGCTTGTTTTGTTCCTTTGGGGCTATAAGACTTTATGAGTAGACAAATACTGACATGTGTAGTGATAATTCAGAACAAACTATCTCTCCAATCAATTGATGTAGAGCAAGTACCCCCACACACCTCTTAAGTGATATCTGGGATTCCGTGGATGGACTGCACTACATAAGGTAGGTACCGTAGGTAGGACCTTACTTTGTATTTTCATACAGAACTCCAGCTTTGTCATATGGCTGCAATTCAATCACTGCAACTATCTAAGAGGCGAATACCTGATTAAAATTTGAAAGTCTCGGGATTCGAACCCGAGATCTCTCTTCCCACATTGAGGCCCGGGGTAGCCGGGGATAGCGTGTTAAACCTTTACACCAACTGCCCTAACCTAATTTGCATAGTGTGGATACACTTAATTCCCTAAATAGGTAAGTTCCGGTTTGAGCCCTAGGCACGTGGGCTCTGGGCTATGCGGCGCTAGCCGACGTCGGGACCAGCCAGGTCAGAGTTCGCTGAGTTTCTCTTTGTCGACAATCTACCTAAATAATCATCATCAGCAGGTTCCACATGATGGGGGTAAATTGTCCTGATACCACCTTCTGGCCGCCTTAGCAAGATTCATATCGGAGGACAAGGAGCCAACAAACAATCCGGGCACAAAATCTCTGTACTTACGGAGTGGTCATGGCACTCCTCCTCCTAGGCAATTTACCTACTCACTGCACAGCAGACTTACACAACAATCGCCACTTCAATCACATGACAACTGGACGTATCAAAGTCGATCGCCCATCGGAAGAAAACAGCACTAAAAAGAAACCAAGCGCTAAGAGAAAAAGAGAGAAAGCTAGAAACGAACGAGAGAGCGAAGACGAGAGCACATAATCGTATGTCCATTAGTAATAACAATTTCTCCTCCCGCTGCAGCCGCGGCTTGTCTTTACCAACTTTAAAACCCACTGCTTATCCACCTCCATCCCAGTTACCCTCTTCTATCCACTCTTTCTCTTTCACAATTCATAACGACTCAAGTATTTTGGATATTGTCTCACTTCGTCAACAGGTCCACGATCATATATATACACTTTGCATGCGCGTCACATCGGGAGATTTTCGCACGGCTGAGGAGTATTACAGGTTATTTACTGTATACTCCTTGCGTCAGGACTGAACAATCAACCAACGAGACCGCCACTATTCTCGCTTGCTCCCTTGAGCAACTAAACCGTTGTTGCCTATAATCATCTATACTTACTTTAGTTACTTGCTATAGTTGCTATATAGAGTCAACACCACGACACAGATCACTCGGACCGGCAATCTTGGCCGAACACTCAACAAACTGTGCCGTCATGAAACAACCCATCCCACTTCTATCCGACTATGGAATCTCGCCGACGCACGGCTTCTTGCCCGATGTCCTGCCGTTGACGAGGCTTCCGGATCCGTACTATAACAAGTGGGAGTCCATCGCCTCCAACCTGCAGGGCTTGATCCTCAGCAAGCGCCTTCGGGGTGTCATCGATCGTCTACCCGTTCTCTCCACCATCGGTCTGGAACACGACGCGGAATGGAGAAGGGCGTGCATGCTGCTCACCTTTTTTGCTCACGGCTACATCTGGGGGGGTGACACCCCCTGCGATCGCGTGCCCCCGAGCATCTCGGTTCCCTTGCTGACCATCTGCCGCCATCTGGAGATCCCTCCCGTGTCGACCTACGCCGCCTCGGTTCTCTGGAATTTCAAGCCGCTCTTCGTCGACGAGGACATCGACGACCTCGACAACCTCGCCACCCTGGTCACCTTCACCGGATCACTCGATGAATCCTGGTTCTATCTGGTGTCTGTCGCCATCGAGGCGCGGGGTGGTCCCATCATCCCCCTCATGCTGGCCGCGGTGGCGGCTGCTCGGGATGGCGACAGCGCAACCGTGACACGTTGCCTCCGTGCCTTTGCCGAGCGTCTCGACGACCTGGGTGAGCTGCTGCGTCGCATGCATGAAAACTGCGACCCCGGCTTTTTCTATCGTCGCGTTCGCACATTTCTAGCCGGCAGCAAGAACATGGCCGGGGCCGGACTCCCCCATGGTGTCATCTATGATGATGGGACCGGCCAGTCCGAGTACGTTCAGTATAGCGGCCCTAGTAACGCTCAGAGCAGTATCATTCAGTTCTTTGACATTATCCTCGGCATCGAACATCGCCCGACCGGCGAAAAGGCCAACGTGTCCTCTGACTCGGAGGGCGAAGGTCGACGCACTGAGCCCAAACACAACTTCCTTCGCGACATGCGACGATACATGCCGGGCCCGCATGCGCGCTTTCTGGAAGACGTCAGTTCCATCGCCAACATTCGCGAGTTTGTCGAGGCACGCCGCGGCACGGACAGCCCCCTTAGTATCGCGTACGATGCTTGCCTCGCCATGTTGCGGAACTTCCGGGATATCCACATCGCCATCGTCACCCGCTACATCGTCCTCCCGTCTCGGGAGAACAGAGCCCGAAGCCGCTCGCGCAGTCCGGAGGCCGTCCGGAACCGCCAGAACCTGGCTACTGCGTCGCGCAACGAGAAGGCTAAGAAGGTGAGAGGGACGGGCGGCACGGCCCTGATCCCGTTCCTCAAGCAGGCCCGAGACGAGACCGGCGAGCCCGCCGTGGAAGAGTGGGCCAAGAGGTTCATGAGCAGACAGACGAAGGTCTCGGGCCAGAACGACTTCTTCCTCGGAAAGGCGGAAGAGCAGGTCCCGCTGGACGAGCCCGTCGTCGAGCATGGGCTGGCTGGGACCTGGAGCATGGACGAAGATGTGGGCGGTATTTGCCACTATTGAACTCCGCCCCGAAGTAGTGTGAGCCTCACTTGCCAATTAGTTACACGCGCATAAATAGTAGCAGAATGTCAATTGGTGACATCATTCTCCAGGATGTCTAACTCATAGCGTAACATGGTGTATCGTGAGCCCCCCCTCGCCGCGCAGAGCTTTCTTATCTTAGTGACGACGCTCAAGAGGTAGCAAGCAATAGCCATTTTGGGACACTTGCGGAACACAACATGACGAGGAATGAAGCCAATAGTCCAAATGACTTTTTCCCCGTCGTTTCACCGCATGACGATTCCCAGATTGGAGTTATCATAGTACTGCTTATATTTTGAATCAATTTAGAGGCTGCTCGAACGCATGTTCCCTTCACGATCCTTTTCCCGAGATTATGTGCCCTCGGAGGCACGGCACGACATGGTTACTTATTCTTCGGGACAGAAGCACACAAATACGCAGTAATAGCCGTTCATCCTTGAACCATTAGATTTATATGTCAACCTCCTCTGCGCCTCCAATCATCGCCCCCTCCCCTAAAAAACCAGAGCAATGCGACGATGAAACCAAACGATACCATCGCCGTCATCGTCACGGTCCTCATCCTCGCCATCTTCGTCGGATTCTACGTGTCCACGCGCCGCTTCCGCCAAGACGACGACGACGACGACGACAACAACAGCGGTAGCGACGGATCTTCCCTCTCCTATTTCCCCCCGTCGTCGTCGTCGTCGTCGCCGTCGGGTCGAAGCGGGGTCGACGTGTACGTCTCCGACGCCGCGCCGCACCCGCCGCCTCAAGTCTACATGCGGCGAGGCGAGCCGCAGGGGACGGTGCCTGTCGATGCGCGCCCGGACGGGAGCGGAGATTGGATTGCACCGGCGGTTGTAGATGTGCAACATCCAGGCGATAGCTAGGGACTCATATGACCTGATGTGGGGATTATTGGTCTCTTCAATCTTTAATCAATCAATTACGTCGAGCTAGGACACTCGTCTTTTTGGAAAGTATCAATGAGTAGGTTAGACAAGCTGCCTACCTTTTGACCTTTTCAATGCGTTTCTCTACTTGTTCTACAGAGCCATGCTTTGAGAATACTTTGCAGAACGGAAGTTTACATTTTCTCCTATTCAAAAGTATACCTAAACTCAATCCGGTAGCCACCAACCAATTTGTAGGTGCTTTGCAGAGAAACCGTTTGTTGCCGACTGTAACAAGGGCTTCTGTAAGGGCTTGGAATAAGGCCTCAATTCAGCTATAATTCTCTTTGGCCCTTCAAGGTCTGATGCCTTCCTTCCGTTCTACCGAAAGGGGCCAGCCTCGTCTGCTTATCTCCAACTTCTGGAATGACTTGTCCCCTAGTACATCCGGCTACTACTGCCGTTTCTAAGGGTCATAGTCTATTTAAGGAGAGTGCATTGCCCGGTGTCAAGGTCTCGGATCTCGTACCGCCGTAACGGGAGTTCGGCTGTACAGAACGGGAGCGGCAGCGAGGGTCCTTTGCAGTACGACGATTCTACTGCCGTGCCCCGGCTCCTGCCGTGTAACACCGGCTGTCCAATCGCTCGCTGCTTACGCCAAGCAAAGATGCCACCCCCTCAACATCCATTGTCGCCGAAGTGAGCCACTGACGACATTCATTCTTGCTAGGAATCAGTTCAGCAAGTTTAAGGCATTTAGCTCATAGGAATGGAGGCTAACAACTCATATTGTTCAACATGCGGTTATTTACCACCACAATGGCGAACGGACTCAGACGCTTCCTCGGGCACTCACGATACGTCCGTGAGTTCGTATCACATCCCCCTCCCCGCTTGGCTTGAAGATCTGGACCAGGCCGTGAAATCTTCTTGGTCGACAAGATCTATCGCAGTCGGTTACTCTGAGGTCGCCGTCCTGATGATCTGTTGGGAGGAGGCATACGAGGGTGCATTAAAAACAGAATTTAGTCGACTCGGCTCTGTTTTCCAAGACGTGTACAACTACTCTGTGTCACGCTTTATGATACCGTCGGCAGACCCTGACCGTGCCATGTCCAAGAGAGTAAATCAGTTTCTTGATGAGTACGGGCGCCACGGAAATCTTTTGATTGTTTATTATACCGGCCATGCACGCCGGAATACTTCTTGGGGAGCCCTTCCCATTTGGCAGCCGCGGTAAGTTGTCTCCACGAACCGTGTGGGATCTGCTACCTGCCTGTCCAGCAGTATCGTTCGTGTCGTTTACAACCAGCTTCATAAGGGATGTGCCACCTCATTCTCCGTTCAGACTCACGCCCAGTGTCTCTACCCCAACTCCATTGGCCAAGGAACCTAGCATAAAATATAGCAATGAACGCACTACTCCTCAAAGTGAGAAACTTGCAGTTCAAGTAAGCCAGCCTCGACCCATCATGAGAAGAAGCCAATTGTGTTTCTAAAAATGTCTAAGACAGAGGCTACCATGCAGCGTTCGCCATCGCCACCAGAGTCCCATCACTCCGGCGATGGCAGCTCGACTTACAACCAGTCCACCACCTCGATCGGCGCCTTGGTTCGAGATCCCGTCTTCAAGCCCACATACAGCTACAGCTGCATTCTTTGCCAGCAGCGCATGGTGCGCTGTGACAAAAAGAGACCATGCTCCAACTGCGTTAAGGCCGGCGTTGGCTGCCGCGTCGGGATACCCCAGCCGTCGAGGCCAAAAAAGAAGCGCATTCCCGAGCATGACCTTATTGACCGTCTAAGGCGTTACGAGGTTTTGCTGCTTCAGAACAGCGTCGAGTTCGAGCCCTTAGGCCCGGGAATTGAGGTCGACGAATCTGGCCCTGTCGAAGAGAGCGACTAGTTTGACCCCGACTTTACCAAGAAGCGATTCAGAAATTCGCGCCGTGCTCCCGACTCCTACGGTATTATTCCAGCCGACGAGCCCACAGAGCGCATGTAAGTAGCACCTCCGCCGCCTCGAGGTCGAATGTTAAATAAAACGGAAATGAAAGGAATATTGGCCTGTATCTACAGCTTTAATAATAACAACCAACTACTAAAACAGGAAACGCTACGCTTAGGATGTTCTTTTAAACAAAAATATAACTATTTAAAAAGCTTAAGTTATTTATATTTATAATTTTATAATTTTACAAATGCAATGGTTAAACTAATAGGTATAAGGTTGAAACTTTGTTATAGCCTGGAAAAAGGGAAGTATTATATTTATGTGGTATGGATGTTTTTTTATTTTCGTGTTTTCTATTTACCTCTATTCTGGGAATTTTAAAAGAGATAGTTAGAAACAGAAATATCTATCATTGGGATAGTGCTGGATAGGTAAGTGTCTTTCCCCTGAAATGTTATGCAGTAAGTAGGAAAACGAGAGAAAAGGGAGAAATGGCTGTTTCCTGTGACGAAGTCATGGTGACGAATGATCAGGTCATTCAGAGATGACATCCATCTCAAGGGAGTCAATGACACAGTCGCAGCATCGATAATGGCCACATTCACAAGTTTCCTGTTCATAGCGAACTAATTTGAAGCATGCGGAACACTTCCAGTATCGTCCAGCGTCTTCGGGAGTCTCTTCCCAAGAGAACTGAGGTCCAATGGCCATGATAGGGGTGGAGATGAAAGTGGGCTGCATTCTGACGTGGAGTTATTGAAACCTGGGGTTTTGAGTATGTTGTAAGAAGCTGATGATTGATGTTTGTGCGTGTGTTCTTGGTATTGTTGATGATGATGATGACGGTGATGGTGATGTCGCTGCGTTTAGATATTCTTCACACTGCGATATCTGGGACCTTAAATACAAATTCGATTCCTCGATACATAAAATAGTACGATTCATTCGCAGCATATCGAAGCATTGAAGGCGCTGGCAGCAAAGAGCGGATCGTAACACAATCGGGTTTGTCTACGTCCCGTACCAAGAGGCCCTTCAATTCCATGGCTAACATGAAAGGGCTAACCGTAATACAAGGGCTTTGTTCACCTCTGTTAGTTGCGTTCCGCCTGCGCCCAACAAGGGATTGCAATAGAACATAAGTCAATTGAACAAATTCACAAAGGCCGGCCTCTGCGCAGAAAGCAAAAACTTCGATTCCAGAGGCATAGCGTTCGCACTCTTGGTACTTACTACAGAGATGATGAGCAGATATGATGAAGATAAGAGGTAAGATTATGCGCCATTAACACGAACAAGGACCGACACTATCAGATAGAAGCAAGAACCTCTTATAAAGAACCTAGACGGATATCAACCACATATAAGCCAGACCAAAACGATTTCCCCTAATTATAAAACCACCAAGGAGATTTTTGCCCAACAATTATTCCAATGGTATCATCATCGAGGTCCTCCACCCTAGCCCCTAATCAACTCAGCTTAGGCAGAACCAAAAGGAAACCGGGTAAATAGCACGATACAGAAGCAATTACGAAAGATAGCACAGGCCGATGAAACTCTCTGAACCACGCCTGAAAGCTTACAGATCGTAGCAGATCAGCATCGTGCTCGGGAAGGGGTAGTACGCTCCCCGGTCCTCTCTCAGGTACACGTCGTACCCCTCGGCCCCGCGGACCCTCTTGAGCTCGCCCTGGGCGCCCGGGGCGCGCCGCAGGTTCTTCAGCCGGAAGACGGAGCGGAACATCTCCGTCAGCGCGACCTGGCACGTGTTGTACGCGAGGCAGGTGTGCGGTCCTAGCTGGTACGTCACGTACGTCTCTAGGGCGCGGCGCGGATTCACCTGCTCGGGGTCGGGGAAGTTCTTGGCGTCTTGCGATGCGGCGGTCTGTTGTGATCCTCTCGTCAGTGGGGAGTTGGTTCACAAAAAAAAAATAAACAGGGCGAGATGTAAAATGGAACTGGAGCTGTGACTTACGAAACTGACGAAGATGCGATCCTTGGCCTTCACAGTGACCTCACTGCCGTCATCTTCGGGGATGACGGCATCGACCGTCGCTTCCCTGTAGGCGCCGAACGTGCCGGCCAGCCGGATACCCTCCATGCAATAGCCGAGAAGCAGGGAATCGCTCTCTTCCGAGGATGGTGAGTTGGCGATTCGGTATAGCTCGGGGAGGTGCTTGGCTCCGTTCGGCGTCAAGTAGTAATCGAGGGATTGGGCAAACTTGAGAAACTCGGATTAGTTATCATGGCCCACGTGCGCGTAGGGCAGGCGGCGACATCTATTCAGGACTTACCACTTGGGAAATGTTGGGCACCGTGGCACCTGCGGCTGGTAGAAGCTCGTGCCAAGCAATGTCATGGCTGCTCATACCAGCTCTCGACAGCCCCTTGATGAGATCGGCTCCATACGCCGCCAAGTCGCCTTTGTTGGGCTTCGAGCCAAACAGGCTGAAACCGTTAACGGACTTGACGTGAGCTTCGAGGAGCTGGCCTAGCTGGCCTGCCACCGTCTTGGCTGTACGTCGCAGAGGGAACGACTTCACAGGGTCGACCTCGTAGAAAAGGCACACGAAGACCAACGCCAAGACGGCGTAGAGCTCCTGTTCGGTGTAGACGCCCTTGGGATTTTCTTTGGTCTTCAGGGGCAGGCCGAATGTGCGTGCGGCAAAGTGCACGGGGGCGACGTGCGCTACGTTCCTGACGACGTCGAGGAAGTTGGTGCCGATCATCTTGTATGATTTCTCCTGGATGAGCTTCTCCGTGGTCTGCGAGTAGAATGCCTTGAGACTTTTTGTCCAATCGCCTCTGTAGAGCTGGTCATGCACGCAGTTCTCCTGGCTCATGTGGAAGGCTGAGTCGCTAGAGGGTGTCGGCTTGGGAAAGCCTGGGCCCATCAATTCTGCAATACTCTTGTTCCAGTTCACGCCGAACTTGTCTGGGTTCTGGAACATGTACTTGGCGCCGCCACAAGTGGTGACATTGACGGGCTTGTCCTGGGCGGTCGGACGCTCGAAATTGAATTCCTGGACTCGGCCGAGGTTTGTCAAGATCTTTTCAGTCTCGCCGGGGACTATCCTCTTGTTAATTCTCGCCTCTTCTTCGGGCCGGCTAGATAGATAGTTTGTACTTACCACACATGGGGTAGTGTGCGTAGGCCGAGTTTCGCTTGAAGTGGTTAGGGAATGCCCGGATGAACAACTTGTAGAAGACGCAGCCTTGGTTCATGTTGAGATCGTACGCGACTTCGTTGAATCCCCAGGAAGTGAGCGACCTCGGGTTGTAGTCGGTTGTGTAGAAGCGATCTCCACGGGTCAGGCAGACGGCGTCTGAAAGAATAACGCGGGATATAGTATATGTCGGCTGCACCATGTCGTTAGCATAGGACTTTCCTTTCAATTAGGAATAACTAGAAGCCACTTACAGCAATGCCGACACCGGGAACCATGGGGTCTTTGGCTTCCTCAGCCACGAGGCCGGGATAGAGTTCGACAAAATCAGGGTGTCCGTAGAGATGCTCCAACGAGCTAGCGATTTCTGGGTCCGAGTTGATGTCCTCAAACGACTCATACGGTTTCAGTCCAAAATGCTTTCTGAATTCGTTCAAGCCAGCAACATTCCACTGTCTACCCTGCAAGATACCCATGATTTCAACGGGCTTCAGAGCCTGCGGCACGTTACGGCTGCCGAAGGCGCCGGCCACGTCTTCGATCGCATCAGATATGCAGTTAACAAGATCGTCGTCGGAGAACTTTCCGTCCGGGCCGCGCTTGAAACCGCCAAATACACGCTCGGCCGGGTCGCTAGGGATGCTCTTGTCGAACTTGACGAAGCCCATGGCCATATCTCTTGGACTCAGGTCGAGCGGATCCTTGTCCTCGAAAATAGTACGATAGAAGTCCTTGATCCATTGATCATCCTTGGCAGAGATGCAAGAGTGCCATCTGCATTAATGTTAGTTTACCCAAGCTTGAACTAGATGAGGGGGAAAAAAGCTATACACTCACCTGTAGGAAAGATTGAATTCTGCCGACACCATGCTACCAGTTCCTCGCTCGGATCCCTTGAAAGTACCAGCATCCTTGCCCATCTCGGCACGGGGATCTAGAGTCCACGTGGTGTTGCTTCGGTTCAAGTTGACGATGTTTCGGACGTAATCAACGAGTGTGATGTTGATGTACAGACCCGAAGTGATCAGGCGAGCGGTCTGGAACAGGTCATTGTCGTACTTCTTCCAAGCAGCGGCGGCCTGCTCCCCCTTGAGTCCTTGCGCTGGTGGCGTGAAGCGGCCGGCCTCGTTGATGGCAGCCAAATTGGCGGCCACATAGTTATGGAATCGATTGAACATGATCAGTAGAACGCTGACTCCCGGGGGCTGCCCCAGTAGTCGCTTGTCGGCAAAGGTATCGGGCTTCATCATACCGTCCTTAAACGTACGCACCGAGTCCTGCATCTCCTGGTTGCTACCGTAGAGAGGGGATAGATCGAGGAATGATGAGGTCTTGTTCTTCGTGATGTCCCGCTGGTCCGTCCAGAAGAGGTCGTGGATGATGATATCGGCCCAGTACCACAGCACCGATGACACGTTGTTGGGGTGCTTACGGTAATTTGTTCTCTTCATTATCGTCTCGAAGATGAGTGAAGGATCAGGCAGAGCGCCGACGGGGACACTGGATCGGCACGTCCTTGCGTAGGCAGAGCCGGCGGCCCCCAGCATAGGATTCATGGGATTGTTCCACGATCCGTCGGCTTGGCGATATTGATGCTTGTCGCCCATATAAAGTAGCGGGGGGTGATCGAGAGTATTCCAGAGCTCATTGATGAAGTTGTTTGTAAGTTCAGCGCGCAGTCGAGATCCGTGTGGCAGGCCTGCTACAAGCTGAATCGTGTGTTCCATGATCATCGTCTTGTCATCGATAAGCTGCTCTCCCTTGAGCTTGGACTTGAGTATCGTCGTAATTGTCTTGACATCTACCTCTCGTTAGTAATCTTTCCAGTTCTCATCGACCGACAAGCGCTCATACCCTTCTTAGTCATTGCCTTCAAATCTTGCTTCAGGCCCGGACGCTTGGTAACCGCAAAGGTGCCTTGGCCGGTTTGGGTTGGGTAAGGACTCTCCGTCGCATGAACCCAGTGTGCAAGTAGCGAGAAGGCCTTTGAGATGCCATCGCGGTTCGCCTTCAGCGGCTTGTCTGGCTGTTCTCTAAACGAGGGCCCAACCCCGAAGACTGATTTAGGCCCTGCGCCTGCTCCAGTTCCATTGGGCTCGTATGAACCTGTTTTCTCGGCCATTTTGGTAAAATCTGGGTATCGACGTGGGAGAAAGAATGAACACGGCAGTTTAACAGAACAGCAAAACGACAGTGGTTTCGAGAGGAAGTATAAGTTTCAAGGCCGGTGACGCGACCTGATTATAAACGCCGGCCCCAGCAGCCGATCAGCTATTGATCCGAGTTGGAGGGATCTATGATCACCCTACTAACCAACGACACAACAGCTGAATGAGAGCACAGAGCTCCGCAAGTCAATAGCTCCTATCAAAAGCGATGGTCGATATTGAACCGGGTATGCCACACGGGACCACACAGAGCGCTAGTTTCAAAGCCAATGCTAATACAGTGTATACAGGAGATGCGAGGAGTACCGACATTGCACTATGTACTAAGGTAAAGTATACGGTATATAACAACAGGCAGATACTCACTTCGTAGTGTACACAGCATTCCATTCCCATGCACTGGATCTGCGAGACAGGGTCGGAAGCAGGACATCCAGGGCGGGGGGCATCTCAGATGTTTCCGGGATGGCAGTAGATACCGACACTATCTCAACTAGGTAGGCAGCCAAACGGCATGGTGTCTACGAAGTAGTGTAGGTATGCTGTGTTTCCCTGCATATCTAGTGAGGATTAGTCCGTCCGGCATATACACGACGCTGCTGTACATCACCGGATACTTAAACCTGGACTAGGTATATTCAAGCGGTGACATGGAGCGTGACATATAGCCTTCATTGGGACTTTCTGGGACAGTTGATTTCCACTTACCATTGGGTCTCGTGGTCGACACCCGAGGCACTGTTATGATTACTGCGTACTTCGTATCATAAGCTACAACATATCATGCTGTAAACTGCCAGAGGTTCAATAGGTAGGTAGTCGACTTATCTGTTAAGAATCATCGTTCCACACGACACGGCCCCCCTTTTTGCTTTTGCTTACCTTCTCATACCCCAGGTGCTTCGGTAGGTACGTATGTCCATCCCCAAACCCAACCAACACAGCCTGCAGGCGGTATCTGCTTTCGGCCTAGTCAGGCTCCCGAAAGAGGAGAAGACGATCGCAAGTGGGCTGCTGAAAACCAAATAAATGGACAGGGAGGCTAACGGACTATCGTTAGGGCAACTCGTCCAGTCACTTCGGTCATTCGCGCTATTATGCTCTTATACTAGTGTAGGCGCTCAGAGGAAGCAGGAACACATTAGCAGAGCTGACATTGGTAATTCTTTTTACTTTTTTATGAGACTATAATTTTAAAGAGCCCAAATCATTGCCTAATTGGTGTGAGAGAGCCCGTCGCTGTTGATGCCGTCTAATTAAGTGTATCGCTGGCCCACCACCCCCACAAAAGATGTGCCACTAGTTCAGAGCTGAGGTCCGGCCCGCCGACGATGGCTGACAGCAACGCGTCGGATAAGAGCAATTTTCTAAGTGGGGCTGGACGCCACTGGTACCGGGGGTTGCAGTCGATCCATGTACATCACCAGATCCAGTAACGTGTTAATTTTTATGTCGATACGAAGGTCGGGGCCAAGTTGTGTCTGGCGGCCTTGATGTCTAATAGAGATGGCAGTGTCGTGATGCCGTTTCCGACCTCGTCTTGCCAATTATTTTATGTCGTGTTACTCGGCGGCGGTTTATTCGGTGCTGTAACTGAAGACATTATAAAGGTCCTTATGAGATCATCTGAGATTTTCATCAGCCTCATCGTCACCTCATCTGCCTATAATAATAATGCTAGTCAATAGGCAGGCAGTGAAAATACTATGCTATGTAGCTTGAGACCCTTGGCATGCCAACCGGTGGACACATGCAGAAGAGTATACACTTCGCTTCGAAGCATCCTGGTATGTCTATTTCACGAATACTCCCACACCTCATTCATCTTAAGATGGTAGGCATGGAGTATACATACCTTCTTCCCATAAAATGCTCACTACTTACCTAGGTACTCAGCAGGAAGGCTATGGTAAAAGCCACGCTACTGGTCGCATAGGTATTCACGCCAAGGCTTCATGCAGCTTCGTACGCATGCTCGAAGTGAGGGGGGGTGGATTTCTTCTCGAGATATCGGACTATTGCCATGGCTGCAGGGCGTACCGACGAATCAGAATCCCGGTTATTCTATGACCACAGTCTCGAGGTCGCCGACTAAACTTGGAGCCGCCTGTCTGGCACGAGATTGGCGATTCCTGACTCCACGACGACGACGACGACGCGGCCGTCTTGTCATCTCCGTGATTCCATATTCCTATTTCCATAGGCACTTTTGCATACCCTACCACCTATCTAGTCTACGGAGTACATAGTATGGTAGTATCAACCTAGTACCCATGGTGTACCTCTATCACATACATAGGAATGGCCATAGACAACAGCTATCGAAGTACATACCTTCACGGCTGCACACTACAGGTACCTACCCATTTTGTACTAGGTATGCCTTATGGAAAGCAACTTGCTTCCATTGCTCATACCGTATTTACGACGACGGCGGATGATCGCTCCAGATTTGACCGTCTTGCCCACACCCCTTGGCGCCTCAGTGCTTGCATATACCTAGCTAATCATAGTGCCCTGGCTATATGTTGATCGGAAGCACGAGAGCAACACCGTTCTCGTTAGGTATCCGAGACACGGCCCTCTTCACCGGTTTGATAGGCCGATATATGGTGATCCTTGCTCTTGAAGATGCGCTAGGTAGATCTCGCTACCGGCTAGGGACTCCTGGCGCTGGTCGGCTTGGAAGCAACCCGACGTACAAGTCCGGCCCATTTCCAGCGACGGTGCTACGCGACTGGATAAAATCGATCGCGGCGAGGGTGCCAGGATCGAGAACTGCCAGACGCTACGAGCAACCGGTTCATGTTGGTGGTCGTTACACTGCCGTTACCCCATCCAGCTAACGCGACCAACAGGACCATCGTGATTGGACACGTGAACCATGGATGGGCTTCATTTAACTCCTGGGGCACCCAGAGGGCCTCGACCGGGCTCGCGAGGCACCACGGCATCGCACGAGTCCGTCGTCAACATTGCGCACCGTCCCGGACCGTCGTCAGTCATGGCTCAGGCACTGGAACACCATCGCGCCCCGCGCAAACTCGTGTTGTGTTTCGATGGTACCGGTAACAAGTTCCGAGGTGACGACAGCGACAGCAATATTCTCAAGATCTTCAGATGCCTGGATCGTGAAGCCGGCGATCAGTGTAGGTCTCTTACTTTGCAAGCGATGAGCAACAGCCCCGGCGTCATGTACTTGCTAAGCTTTTCAATTTCAAGATCACTACTACCAGCCGGGAATTGGCACGTATATCGTATCGACTTCGTTATCGCACACGAGCCTGGGAGCCCGGATTCGGTCGTGGTATCTGAAGGCGAAGGATTCCGCGGTTGGGTCGAGCTTCGACCAACATGTGGTTGGCGGTTACCGCTTCCTCATGCGTTTCTACAGCCCCGGAGATGAAATATATTTCTTCGGGTTCTCTAGAGGCGCTTACGGTACGTCAGAGCAGATTTCTTTTTTCTCTTGCGGCTCAAATACAGCTGCCTGAGACTGCATGAGGCGTCTGTCTCTGTCCCAAATGCGATTCGTAACTAGTGGCGAATCTGGGAGCCCTTAGTTACTCTCATATCTGGTGCTTGGCGGCAGTTGTTAATGTTCGGATCATAGTTGCCAGATTCTTAGCCGAGATGATCGACTACGTCGGACTGCTTTCGCATGGAAACGAAGAGATGGTCATCTTCGCCTGGAAAGCGTTTTCGCAGTGGCAGAGCCGCCACCACGATGATTCACCCGAGGGCCGCGATAAACGCCACGAGATGTACCAGTTCATGAAGGGGTTTCGCGAAACCTTTAGCCGTCCGGTCAAGCGGATCCGATTTCTGGGTCTCTTCGACACCGTCAACTCAGTACCACGGTTTGAAACGGCCTGGATGCAGCGCTCCAAGTTTCCTTACACGGCCAGGAGCAGTGCCAAGGTGACTTGATTCGGCCCAGACGTGGATGGCGTTCCTAACCTGACGCTAGGTTATTCGGCATTGTGTATCAATCGACGAGCGACGAGCCAAGTTTCGACAGGATCTGATATACCAGAAGAGACCAGAGGGACGTCATAATCGCCACCACATCCTACATGATATCCACGAAAAGTATCGTGCGCGACGCCCAGCGGTTTCGGGAGCCATCACAGCGGACGGAACTAGTCGTGGCCGACGAGTCACTCTCGCACCTCCCGAGGAACGCGTTTTCAGGCACTCGCGATCTGGGTCTGGGGCAACGAGGAGTACCGTCGATGGCCAAGGGCATGCAGTCGATGCAAGATCGGAGGTTTCGCATGTATGCGATGATGATTCGGACGACGAGGAGCAAGATATTGATGAACTTTGGTATGTGATAAAACCACGATCTAGGATGCCTCACCCTAGCTAACGTGATTAGGTTTGCGGTATGTGTCGAAATGCCTTGAGTCTAATGCCACTAACTTCCGTATCTCGAAAATCCCATGAGATTTTTTGGTTAACGATTTCGCAGTAAGTGAACACACATCCATTGATTTAGCCTGGGGGTTCCAACCTCGGCGGATTCCAGGGGACATGCGGAACGACGTCAGGAATTCTGATGCCATGTATTAACGTATAACAGGGGAGGACACGGTGACGTAGGCGGTGGATGGGAAATTCTGCAAGATTCCAAGTCGGCAAGCCACGTTCCTCTGGCCTACATGATTAGACAGGCCAAGAGAGCAGGGCTCAACTTCGACGCGAGTAAGCTCAGCGAGATGGGGCTGTCGGACGCCTTGGGTAGCGCAGACGACAACGGGAACAGCGCCGCCCGTGGCAATAACGGGGAGGACGTGTCCGTGCCCGGCATACAGATCGACTTGTCGAGCCCAAGCCCGACGGAAGCGCCCAACGAGGCCAACCAGGTCGAGAGGAACTGGGGGCATTTCAAGATCCAGGATTTCGAAGAGAGCGACAAAGCGCGGGCGCCCCCGTTCCACGAGATGATGCACAAAGCCCACGTCGCGCGCATCCACGACTCGCTCGAGTTCGCTTCGGGGCTGGGAACAATCCAGGTCCTCAGCTGGAAATTCATGGAGTACCTGCCGTTCCGACGGATGGACCTGCAGCCGGACGGGTCGTGGACGCCCATCCGCTGGCCCCTGCCGGCGGGCGAGACTCGGGACATCCCTCACACGGCGCGCGTCCACGGGTCGGTGATCCGGCGCATGAAGCACGATTCCTCGTACCGACCCGGTAATCTGATCATCGGCGGTGGAGGCCGGGGAATACGACGGGCGCCGGAGCAGTATGGGTTTGGCGACTGGGAGTGTGTTGAGGGGTTCGGGGACCCGGTTGATGAGGTCTGGGTGAAGAAGTCGACCTCACCTGCTGATCCGTGAGGGCGGGAAAACGCCAGCCTCGTATGCTAGATGGCAGAATACACACACACACACACACATATATATATATATATGACAACATGATGCCATGAGGTCTCTCATCTTCATCTCCGAATGTCGTGTCGGCCTAGACATACTAACACTCGTTGGTCGGCTCTCTCTGCTATCCTTTCTCCTTATAATCAACATCCGCCTCGTCGCCTTCTGTATCATGCTGCTTTGTATATAGGCCGTGTTAGCACAGTCCTTGCGGATTGTCTGTGATCAACGCACCGCCCGCCCTGGCTTCCTGGCTGGCCTTCTGGGTTGCATTCTATCTGCAGCTGCTCATGATTGTGATTTGTAACTACCTATGTTGAAGAAATCCAGACTTGGGCTGCCGCAGCCCTCCTAGTTAGACGTAGAGACTAAGTTTATGATCAGTATTAATTAAGAATTTTTGCAGACTGCCTTCTATGTAAGTTGACGGCTGTAGATGTTTAAGAAGTACCTACATGTAGGTTAGGTGCCCAGTTTCCAATCGAAAACTTGAAAGAAGTCATTAAAGTTGTCAATTCAAGATCTATGGACGTACAGAAGTACATGGTAGCTACACTACATGGAAGTACCTAAGCCTGTAGGTGTACTTAGGTTCCTTCTTGTCATTGTACCTTTGACAGTACAGCTTCTGTTGGTGTGTCAACTACCTTCATACACCTAGAAGTCACGTGCATGGCAGTGAGGAACCAGAAAGATGAGACAGAACTTCGGTGTACCAGTACTCCATAGGTACATCCTGTCAAATAGGTACCTACTCACCTCAGGCATTGCGTTAGGTACATGAAGGAAGGGAAGAGGCAGATACTGAGGACCTGACAAGGCACTAACCTACTGCAGTGCTTACCTAACTTTTCCTATCAAAATTAAATGGTACTTACCTAAGTACCTGCAACCCACTTTGTACATGTACTTACTTAGGCACTACTAAGTGGTCTTAGCGCCTTCCTCGTCGCGACGAGACTCTTTGATCAATCAGCAGCTGCAGGTAAGGTCCCGAGAATTGGTCCCCATCCCTCTCAAAAACTCATTGTCCAAAACATCATCGCAACCGCAAGAGGCCTTTGGACAAGGCCAATAACAACACCCAATCCGTCTGCCACAGCAGCAGCAGGAGGAGGAGCAGCATATACTAACCATCAGTCTTCTGCTCGTTGCAGGTACATGCGTACGTGAGTGGTTGGCATGTCCTGTTGCCTCGCCTCGCCTCATCCTCATCCTCATCCTCGCCTCTCGCGTCCATCACCCTCATCAGTATCATCGCCACCACCACCACCACCACCACCATCGCCGTCTCCCCCTTGACCGCCTCTTCCTCTCCCGCGCGCATCATCGGGTTACTGATATGCCTGCTACCATAGACAGAAGGCTACGTTTATCCGCCTACTCGACTTCTACGAGC
The DNA here is from genome assembly GCA_022578495.1 of Nemania sp. NC0429. Lineage (NCBI taxonomy): Eukaryota > Fungi > Ascomycota > Sordariomycetes > Xylariales > Xylariaceae > Nemania > Nemania sp. NC0429. The sequence goes on along the minus strand of MU392167.1, from coordinate 324,050 downwards.
TCGACCTTGTATCACCAACTGTTCGCGGTCCAACCCCCGGGGCGCATTTCTCTATCCTCCCTCGCCGACCGCCGGGAGCCCAGTCCATCCTCTCGCCTGTCCTGCTATTTCACGCTTTTTCGTCAGCTTGAGCCATCTATCCCGACACACCTATAGAGTGCCGGCTCGATCCCGCCCTCGTCTTTCTACGCCCTTCTCGTCTCCCCTCGTCCTCCGCCCGCTCCGACATAGCAATACTCTGTTTTCCCTCCATCAGACCGTAAAGAGGTCTCTAATAGCAATTCACCATGGCAACAAACGACGACGGCTACGAGTATGACGAATATGAAGAGTACGAGGGTGATGATGAGAACATCACCCCGGAGGATTGCTGGAACGTCATCGCCTCCTACTTCGATACAAAAAGTCTCGTCTCTCAGCAAGTTGACTCTTTCAACGATTTCCAGGCCACGACCATACAGGAGCTTCTCGATGAGTATAGCCACCTCAGCGTTGATCAGAATAACCCACCGTCTACCGATGGCCGCGTCATCGTGTGTCGGCGCTACGAGTTGAAGTTTGGAAATGTGACCATCTCCCGCCCTGTCGTCTCCGAGACCGAGGGCACTTCGAGTCCTCTGCTGCCTTACGAGTGTCGGGATCGTAACATGACGTATGCGAGTCCGGTCTACGCCAAAGTCGATAGTAAGGTCTCGGTGTGTATCGAGGAGCCCGTGCCCCTGCACGAGATGACTGAAGAGCAGCAGAGGGAATATGCCGAGACTGGAAAGCCGCCTATCCAGCTGACTTGGGAAGACGAGGAAAATGTTCTCAAGTACAAGGCGAATGGTGACCCCGTCGAGGCCCCCGACAGTCTATTCATTGGCAAGCTACCCGTGATGGTGAAGTCAAAGGCCTGTCACCTGAGCCGCGAATCTGACGACGACCTGTTCCTGTTGAATGAGTGCCCCTACGACCAGGGTGGCTATTTCATCATCAACGGAAGCGAGAAGGTCCTCATTGCGCAAGAGCGTTCTGCTGCCAACATTGTCCAAGTCTTCAAAAAGAGTCAGCCGAGCGCTTACTCGTACACGGCCGAGATTCGAAGTGCCCTTGAGAAAGGATCTCGCCTCATCTCATCCTTGATGCTGAAGTTGTACACGAAGGGAGACACGACCAAGGGAGGGTACGGTCAAACAATACACACCACGTTGCCTTACGTCAAGTCCGATGTGCCCATAGCTATTGTCTTTAGGGCACTGAGCGTTGTCAGCGACGAAGAAATTCTCAACACGATATGTTATGACCGTAACGACAGTCAAATGCTCGAGCTGTTGAGACCTTGTATCGAAGAGGCCTTCTGTATTCAAGATCAAGAGGTGGCTCTGGACTATATCGGCAAGCGCGGCAATCAGAATCAGGCGAGTGCACGAGATCGTCGTGTACAAGCTGCTCGGGATATTTTACAAAAGGAAATGCTACCTCACATCTCACAGCAGAAAGGCTGCGAGACTAGGAAGGCATTCTTCCTCGGCTACATGGTTCATAAACTACTTCAGTGTGCCCTAGGCCGACGCGATACCGATGATCGTGATCATTTCGGCAAGAAGCGATTGGATCTTGCCGGACCTTTGCTAGCTAAACTCTTCCGCAACATAGTACGTCGGATGACTCAGGAAGTTCAGACGCATCTCAAACGAAGTATCGAGCAAGGCAAGCAGTTCAATATCGCCTTAGCCGTGAAGTCGAACATCATCACGAGCGGTCTGAAGTACTCTCTCGCTACTGGAAACTGGGGCGATCAGAAGAAGGCCATGAGCTCCACCGCTGGTGTTTCGCAAGTCTTGAACCGATACACGTTTGCTTCTACTCTTTCACATTTGCGGCGAACGAATACGCCGGTTGGCAGAGATGGTAAGCTTGCCAAGCCACGGCAGCTTCATAACACCCACTGGGGTCTCGTTTGCCCAGCCGAGACGCCCGAAGGTCAGGCCTGTGGCCTAGTCAAGAACCTATCCCTGATGTGCTCCATCAGTGTAGGGACTTCGACAGAACCAATTATCGAATATATGATTTCTCGAAATATGGAGGTTCTTGAGGAGTATGAACCTCAAAGATACCCCCACGCCACGAAGATCTTCCTCAACGGATCATGGATTGGCATTCATCAGGATCCAAAGACTCTCGTTAGGGATGTTCAACAGTTGCGCCGAACGAACCAGATTCCTGCCGAAGTATCCTTGATTCGGGATATACGCGACCGGGAATTCAAGATCTTCTCAGATGCTGGCCGTGTCATGCGACCTCTGTACGTAGTTGAACAAGAGGATGATCTTGAAAACGGCATCCAGAAGGGTACACTCGTCTTGAACAAAGACATGGTTCGGCGGCTTGAGATTGACCAGACCCTCCCACCTGGAAGTGAGGATTACTTTGGATGGCAAGGCCTGGTCAATGCTGGCGTTATCGAATACATGGATGCCGAAGAAGAAGAAACTGCTATGATTTGCATGACTCCCGAAGACTTGGATGCCTATCGAATGGCTAGGATGGGCATGCCGAACCCCGACGCAGAATATGATGAGGCCCATCCGAATAAGCGACTCAAGACGAAGATAAACCCGACAACTCACACGTACACCCATTGCGAGATTCATCCAAGTATGCTTCTGGGTATTTGTGCCAGCATTATTCCATTTCCCGATCATAACCAAGTAAGTCCCGCATTTGCCAATTTCGTTTCATATATTAACCCCTTTTTCTAGTCTCCCCGAAACACATATCAATCCGCTATGGGTAAACAAGCCATGGGTTTTTTCCTCACAAACTATTCACGTCGCATGGATACAATGGCGAATATTCTCTATTATCCCCAGAAGCCACTAGGAACGACAAGATCCATGGAGTTTCTTAAATTCCGAGAATTACCGGCCGGTCAAAACGCCATTGTGGCCATTGCCTGCTACTCCGGGTACAATCAGGAAGACTCTGTTATCATGAACCAGAGCAGTATCGACAGAGGCCTGTTCCGGAGTCTGTTCTTCCGCTCTTACTCCGACTCGGAGAAGCGAGTTGGCATCAACACGGTGGAACAATTCGAGAAGCCCTTCCGCGCCGATACACTCCGCCTGAAACAAGGCACATACGACAAACTCGATGATGATGGCATTATCGCACCTGGTATCCGGGTTTCTGGAGAAGACATCATTATAGGAAAGACTGCCCCTATCAACCCCGACAATGAAGAAATGGGCCAGCGTCAAAAGATACACGTCAAGCGAGATGCTTCCACGCCGTTGCGAAGTACCGAAAGTGGAATCGTCGATTCTGTAGTGCTCACTACCAATGCCGACGGTTTACGCTTCGTGAAAGTGCGAGTGCGAACCACGAAGATCCCTCAGATTGGCGACAAGTTTGCGTCTCGTCACGGCCAGAAGGGTACCATCGGAGTGACGTTCCGAAACGAGGATATGCCTTTCACCCGTGAGGGCATCGTTCCTGACATTATTATTAACCCGCATGCCATTCCCTCGCGTATGACTATTGCTCATTTGATCGAGTGTTTGCTTAGCAAAGTTTCTACCCTGAGAGGTATGGAGGGCGATGCAACTCCATTCACCGATGTTACAGTAGACTCAGTGTCGGATCTGCTCCGCGACAACGGTTACCAGTCACGTGGATTCGAGATCTTGTACCACGGGCATACGGGACGCAAGCTGCGGGCTCAGGTGTTCTTCGGGCCCACGTACTACCAGCGACTCCGGCATATGGTGGATGACAAGATTCATGCTCGTGCCCGTGGTCCTGTGCAGATCATGACACGACAGCCCGTCGAAGGCCGTGCTCGTGATGGTGGCCTTCGATTCGGAGAAATGGAACGCGATTGTATGATTGCTCACGGCGCTGCCGCTTTCTTGAAAGAACGACTATTTGAAGTGTCCGATGCTTTCCGAGTCCACATCTGCGAGATTTGTGGGCTGATGACCCCTGTCGCGTAAGTTCCCTGTCACTTATTGTATCTCGTGGCTGAATACTAACCCACTGTGTAGTCAGCTGGGACAGCAGAACTTCGAGTGTCGTCCTTGTAAGAATAAGACGAAAATCGCTCAGGTTCATATCCCTTACGCGGCGAAGCTCTTGTTCCAGGAGCTTCAGGCTATGAACATTGCTTCGCGTATGTTTACGGACCGATCTGGCATCTCTATTCGATAAAGTGCCTAGCCGACGATATTCACCCGAATCAACCCGCGCGGTATAATAAGAAAAATAGCCAATTTGACCCCTCGTAACCTGTTTCTGCTTTTCACTGGGATTGCATTCGGAAGGCGTTTTTGTGCGTGTTTTTTCGGGGGAAAGCCGGCAGACAGACGGTACCTATATCGTTTCATGAAAATCGCGACTTGTCCAGAGTGTAGGATGAAAACGATACCAAATAAGCTAGCTGTTGACGTTCAGCACAAGAGGTCTAGGTAGATGGATCGTTAGATGGAACAGCTAGCGTTGTATAATCAATCACTTGTTATTATGCAAACTGGTGCCTGTGCTGTTTCTATCCATGCTCGCTTAACATACTAGGTAATATGCTTGGGTGTTTTATTGTGCTTGCGTGACGTTCTATACTTATTATCCATGAACGTATAGACTGAACGAAGTGAGTGTGCGTAAGTAAGTTCGCACAGATATGTGTATGTGTAGATGGTGGCTCCAGTGTTATCAGCCCGATAGAAACTCACAGTTTCAAAAGATTCTGTAACCCGGGTTTAAGCCCACCAGGATGGATTAGATACCCACACATAATTATCTGCACCCAACGCGTACGCGGACGGATCCTAGTTCTCAGCAAGCTGGAAATATCTATACAGCTAAGTACCTTAGTTACGAGTCAGTCGTATGAGCTGGCTTCGAGACCAAGGCTGATTCTTGTTCCGAAGTCTCGAGTCTCGAGGGAGATAAGTAAGTTATATCCTACCTAACTCACTAGTCGCAGGTGCGAGTTTTGAGGCTCTATTTCCCGATATCTGAAATTGAGATCTCGGAGACTACTAGGTGGCTGCGTAAAGCAATAAGCGGTATGAATAAATGGAAATTTCTTAAGTTCCTGCTGCTCGCTCTCTCCCTCTCTCTCCTTCTCCCCCCCCCCCCCCCCCTTTTCTCTTTTTTCCCCTTTTTTTTCTGTTCATTGATCAAGTTCGATTAAAAACAAACTAAAAAAAAATGGCCCAAGAGTCAAGCAGATAACTCATAAGGTAAATATTGAACTTGAAAAGCAAACAGAACAGACAAACAAAAATAAACAAATAGTTAGACCAATCATCATATTGCCAGTTTATCACGACATTCTCTAATTGGAGAGACAATTCTCGCCAATGTTTAACCTAATTACCTACTACACAACATCCTCGGTCGATTAGGTAAACCAACCAAGCAAGTAAGTAAGTAAGTAAGCAGTCAATTAAGTTCGGCTTTGTTCATTTCATTTCAGTCTAGTCTAGTCTGTCACACAGACTCAGGATACGCAAAATATCCTATATCAGTAAACGGAAAATATAACTAAGTAGGTAGGTGACTGGTTTCCTTAATACCAAATTAGGGCAGCAAGGAAGGAAGGACCCGAGAAGGAAAGACCCCAGAAAAAGAAAACAGCAACGACACTCCTCCTCCCCCCTTCCTCCTCCGCCCCCTTAAAAACTGGAACGAAGTATGCTGTATATAAGCTACATATGTATATTAAACCAGGACAACCACTCTGTAAAGAATTATTCTTTCCTGTCGTTAAGCTCATTTACGACCTGCCATCCTCCCATCCCCCCATCCCGTCCCATTCCATCCTAGCCCATCCTATTCCATCCATCACATCAATAAATAGCGGGCTGCAGTGAGGAACAGATAAGATAAGGAGAAAAAAACCAGACACCGAACACGTAAACGTAAACGTAAACGTAAGGTAGGTCCCAGGTTCATTAAGGTAAGGTAATCATGCAAACGGCGATTCTGATTAGGAATGGAGTGGGTGAGTGAGTGAGTGTGTGAGCGAGCGAGCGAGCGTGTGAGTGAGTGTGGCCATGTGAAACCAGATCTTTCGCCTATATACATACAAGCCAAGCAGGCGGCAGGGGAAAAAAGGGGGGAAGGAAAGGCCCCCTCCCCCCCCGATGGCTCCAAGCCGCTTTGTGCCACAGTTGTAATAACAGGATTTGAAAAATAACAACACACAAGACTGACTTCTACTCCTGGCCAAAGCCCATAGTCTCCTCCACTGCTATCGTCATCTTCTGCTGTAACTGTTCCAATGATTTATAAGGGGGCAGGTCAAGGCGGTTAAAACTGTGTAAAATAAGTTAGTAAGCCATGCCAAGCCCACAGACAATATGATATGTTAAGATTGGTGACGTACCAAGTGTGAGCCTTGGGCAGGTTTCCCATATCGCCAGCTTTTTCAATGGTAAACCTTCTGGGACCATCGCTACCTTGGAGGTCCTTGAACCCGTTGACGGGAATGCGTGACGTGCCAGTAGCAAATTGAAGTAGCCTGCTCTTCTGCTCCCCATCCCAGCTCCTTATAGTTTGCCAGAAGAACTGGATCACCTCGTCATTCTCCGTGTAACCCCGATAATCCGTGTGCTTCTTCCAGTCGTCAACATCAATCTCCGCGATACCTCCAATCAGAAGTTCTAGTTCACGCTCATCAAAGACGTTGATGAGATCATGAGGGATGAGCTCTTGAAAGCCGTCTTTGAATGCCTGGAACTGCTCGGCAATGCGCTTCTCGATGCGCCACTTTACCATCAAATCAACATATTCCTTCTTGTTGTCATTGGTCACGTCGATATTGCGGCCGTTGGGGATGAGGTCCTCGACGGTCATAACACCGAAACGCTCGTCTTCGGTAGAGAAGGTCTGTTCCAGGATCCCACCCGAGATATCGTTATCCAACATCCACTGTAGACTCCGGTGGAAATCCGCGTCCACACCTTCCATGTCAGCGAGCTGAACGGCTTTGCCAAGTACCATCTTGTAGAGGGCGCCGATAAAGAAGGCATCCAAAAACCGGCGGTGGAAGATAGCTAGTCCGACAACGCGGCCTATGAACTTGAAGTAATTAAGATGTTCTGGATTGATACCAGAATGAGGGTTGATCTGGAGGGTGTAATTATCGTGAGCCGAATACTCGAACAGGCAGTAGAACGGGTTGAACATCTCATGCGATAGTAAGAAAAAGAACTCTCTCGACAAGCCACCGTAGTCTAGACCATCTTCACCGTCGAATTTGATCATGAGTCGCTTCTTGAGATCGGTAGCGGATTGCCGGGAAATCTCGGCAAACGAGTCTTCGAAAATATGTGCTCTTCGGACCTTGATGTGACACTGGCCGGAGAGAATACGCATGGCAGGCTGCGATCGGAAGTAGATCAGCTTTCTTCGGAAATCTCGCTTGTACTGGGGTACATTCTGGTCTAGAGACGACGGGAGTCGTGGGTCATCCCAAGTTGTCGTCTTGGTGTTATGATCCACGAAGTATACACGCGCGGTGTTTGTAAGGCGCATCTCCCACCCACTAGGTAGGGGACCGAGCTGGGACACGGGTTGCTGCTGGATCGTTCCGTTGGCGTTGTTCTGTCCGCCATACATCCTGATGTACTGCTGGCGTCGAGGGTCAACCCAAGTCGTCGTCCGAGTGTTGTGGTCGACAAAGTAAGGACGTCCTTCGGGCGTCCACCGTTGTTCCCAACCCGAGGGAAGTTCGCCGGTGCCGGGACTCGTAGCACCGGTATGCATCATGGCACTGTTCTGTGCATTTTGCTGGGCTGCTGCCTGCTGCTGCTGATGCTGAAGCGTAGGAGAGTTGGCGCCGGTGCGATCTTCCGGAAGGGTTCGATTCTGGTGTCGCTGGCGCTCGACCTGTGTAGCGGCTTCTCGCTCTCCCTGATTCTCCCCGGAGGTGGCAACGGTGGGCCGAGTCCAGCTTGTCGACCGGGAATTATGGTCTACATAATATGTCCGGCCTAAATTGTCTTCACGGCGCTCCCATCCAGCGGGTAGGCGCACCCCCTGGGGATCTAGGAAGGGGCTCATCTGGCTGCTCGTTCGACCCTGGGCGGGTGGATTGCCATTCGCTGTTCCTGCACCGTTCACACCGTTGGGCCGGATGGACAAGGTCGATTGCGCACCCGCGTTGATGCTGTTCAGGCCCGAGGTAGACGACGTAGGTCGTTCGGAACCGCGATCGGTACTCGTGGTCGAAGTCTGAGGCGCCAGAGATGGACGGCTCGAGTTGATGGATGGTGCCTGTTGGGGGCGCGTAGGGGTGGAGAGGTTCGTGGAGAGGTTAATGATGAGCTTTCCGTGCACGACGAGATTATCAGTGGACTTTTTCAAGTCCCGCGTGAGCATCTGATCTGGTGACATTTCGGTTCGTGTTAGCGTAGTCTTGGGCAGACGTCATGGGCAGAAGTCATGGGTGGGCGGTGGGTAGTTCCAGAAGACTCGAAGAAAGCTTTACCATCTGCGCCATCCGCCAACTCAATGACATCGCCGATGCGAACATTTATAACACCCAGGAAACCCTGGTCCTTCTTCTTAAATTTTTTCTGGTCGAACACCTGCACCGCCAATATGCCATCCTCGGTTGCGCGGCTATATCTCGATGTGAGCACGGGAGCCAGCGGCGAAGAAGACGGGACTAGGAGCATACAAATCGAAGTTTTCATTCCAGTAGGGGTTCAGTGTCCGCTTGCTGACCTGCGTGGTCCTGGTCTGTTCACCGTTGACGGTAGCGACGGCGAAGGGGTCAGGCAGTCCTGGCTCTCCATATCAGAATAAAAGGCTTGAAAGGCGAGAATAGGATAGGATGGGACGAGATGGGAGAGGGGATTGTTCGTACGGAAGACATCACGCTTATACAAGCCATCGGCGGCAATGACTAAGAAGACGCATCAATATACATGGACCTATACGCCACTGCATTCGTCGATCATGAGCGGGCGTAGCGGTGGCAGTCATGGCGGAGCGGAAACATACTGGTGACTCGCAGGTTCGGCGGACTGTGCGAAGCCGATGCAGGAGGCTGGTCAGCGACGACAAAAAAGAGGAGGACGGGGAGAAGCGGACGCAAGGCGGACGACAGAGGACGACAGAGGAAAAGACGAGAGGACCCGAGACTCACGCTGACGACCCGGCGTCGGAACGGTTGTTAGCCATCGTCAGGGCGATCGATACCATGCGACGAGGCGATGAGGAAAGGTCCTGTCCCTGAGCGCGCCCACCTCTCGTTGACTGCGGGCCGATGCAAAAGCGTCGGGAGGAGAGGGGTTGCTCAGGATGCCGTGAGGGGATCGAGGCAAGGGACGGGACCGATGCTTTGTTGGGACGGGAATGGTCGAGGTAGTCCGACCGGGTCGGGTGGTAAAGCGGTGGAGGAAGCGGAAGCAACGGCAACGGCTAGAAGAACAATAAAAAAAAAGAAGAGACGGGGAACATAGAGGCAAAAAAAAGATGAGAGGGAGATGCGATGCTGGGAGAAACTGGCACGGTTGAGGCTAAAGTCGGGAGCAATACTAAGTGAGTATAGGTCGCCTGAGGTGGTGGAGGTGGGAGTGAAGGTTGCAGGCAGGCGACAACTTGTATCTGTCGGGTCAGAGGTTTAGAGTAAGTGCCTAAGGTACATACATGTATGTATTCCGTATGTAGACGGAAGTACATGATACTACTAAATAATCCTGTCCTGTACGTATAAAGTAGTTATGTCATCGCATGTATAGTGCGGGTCGAGATATGGTGGGATAGACCTAATCTACATGGAGTAATACAAGGTATATGATCTCATGTTGGTATTTAGTACCTGTACAGGTACAGTACCTACTCAGGTGCCGCCTGCTACAGAAGGTTCATTGTGCCAGGTACAACTACAGAACTTAGAGCGGGTGCCTATATCACTACACCTAGCCGCTGCATCTATTGCAGGGTTTGGACATCACGGCTACGCAGTGGCGAGTGCAGCGATTCAATGAACCTCTCTTCCACTGCAGCACCTAACTTAGAGATGTATTCCTCACGGTACCTTGTAAATTGTAGGTAGCGCTGAATGCATGGTGGGGAAAGGGCGCGATGTGATTGGCCAGAACACGAGCAAGGCCTGCTCAAGCAAGACCCGCTCTTACTCAAATAGATGACACAATAACTTGAACTTTTACGTATTCAGCATTACCGTAAATGCAGCCAGCGCAAAAAACGGATTCGGGCGTGGATCGTCACGTCAATCGAAAGGCGTGGTTAATGCCTACCTACTTTATCGAAACCTCCCTTCTATGATGACTAACTAAATTGATCATTTGTAATCAAAGATTTCGAATACTTCAAACGTGATAAAAACTGTAAAAATGTCTGTGTGTGCAAAATGGCGTATCAAAGTGTAATTGCTGTATTTGGGTTTCATCTCCGTTGCTTTGATCAAAGTAATAGTGAGGATAGTTGCTTTACCATAAATAGGCTTAGAACGTTCACACGAAATAGAAGATAAACAAAGGCATACTAGGGCGCTGAAATCTCATGCTTCGCGAAGCATCGCAACTATAAATACCCACTCTAGCCGTACCTCGAGTCTTTTCATCTGCCCGGGCCTTGCCATTCAAATGATGCGTGACCCCCCCTCGATTTCCTAATCAGATTACCGGCCATCCATCGACGGATGGCCTGCCTCATATTAATCAACTCCTAAATAACGATATCTAGCTTGCCCCAATCCCTAGCCTACTTAGTTCTTATCACATTATTAATATAGGAGAGAAAGACGAAGTGCACCTGAAGTATGATCGACCATCAGGGGAATACATTCTTGTAGAACAGTGCTCCAGGTATATGCAGAATCGCACGCCTATACCAAGGCCAGTACGTAGTTCAAATCCAGGCCACATGGCGCAATGCGCGAACAATCTGGAATATGCCGATGACGCTACCGGTTGAACCGATTGGTTGCCTTGACCACAGTATCTACGAGGCAGTCACTCAATCAGTCAATCAGTAAATGCGTAGCAAGCGATAGGCAAAGACAGAAATAAATAAAATCAATCGAATAGCGAGCGAGTATTTGCCAGCAGAAGATGAATAAATAGACGTACCGTTCTCCTGCCGAACCTCGTGCTGGCGGTGAAATACCAGTCGTTGCCTTGGATGATGAGAGAGGGGAGGAAGGGAATGGCCGCAGGCACCACCTGCGTGACCGGCCCTGCATATTCTCCAGGTAGCTAAGAGACCCAGATGGGACTTCCACTGCGCGGTTTGCCAGGCGCCGAGCTGCAATTCCGCGTTTCCTAAATCCGCCGCTGGGCTTCGAGCACTCGACGCCAAGGACGACGGGCCGTCGGCGGAGGGGTCGGTAATCGGTGTGATTGATGTATTCCCATCTCCCCCGTACCTCGTCGATCCTGGTAGCCTCATCCGGCCCGGGCTCAAAGAAGATGCAGTAGTCTACCGTGTCGGAGCCGCGAGTATGATCTGTTAGTCTTGCAGCTGTGCAAGGCATGCCGCGAACGTGAATTTGATCTCCCCGTCTCTGGTCTTCTGTTCCATCCCCCCGGACTGGGGCCGACTGCCATGTTACTGTTTTATGTCCAGGAACTGGGGCGGATTGTGCCACCTCGGCCGCAAGATACCCAGGGACGATACCGTTACGCCTTTCGAAGTTCCCTAAGTTGTTTAAGATAGTCTTAAGCTCTGCCGGCATACGGCGATCCGCTTTATTCATCGTATGTACGGAGACGAGACTGATGGGGTCAAGCTCGAGCTTTGCCAGGTGCTTAGCAGGAGATGTTCTTGTTTAATTGTTTGATGATGTGCTGCCGGCATCCGAAATGAACCGTGCTTCGCTACTCGGTGCCCTCGAAGTGCATTCTAAGTCTACAACATCCTCATCATCATAATCGGGCAGTTGTCGCTTGGCAGACGGCCGCACCGCGCCAAGGCGATCTGTTGTCAAAGCCGTTGGCAACAACAACTGTTGTTGTTTAACCTTTCCGGTCTCTGGTAGCTGCCGCAGATCGGTGGAAACGACGTCTTTGAGCTACGAGAGGATGTCCATTTGGCCGCATGGTTATAGATGGCGTAGAATAAGAGAAGGATTGGATGGAAAGAGGGTATGGCTCAAGGGGTGAGGGCGCGATGCGATGCGAAGTGACGTAAGTTGGCGCGCCAGGAGAAACAAGGGATGACCGAGCAACCGTTTATATAAAGCACATTGAGAGGGAACTCGAGACTCGACGAGTGTGAGTCCATTTCCAGCAGTATTGTTGTGTCAACTCTTTCCATCATCCACAAATCAGAGGCATGCTATGCTCGTCGTCTTAAACTGAAAGGCCATTTTCGAAAACGTCAGATGCTCTCATCGTGTGTCTGGCTGGACAACTCCAGCATCTGAGTTATCAGTGGAAAACGGACGGCGTGAGGCCGCCTTCCATTGTCCGTTGAATTCGACGGTTTCGTGAAACCGTTTTCCCTCTGCATAAGTGGCAGCAGAAACGGATATGGCGCTAAGCTCAGGCCAGTAAAGCCTAGAACCTCAACACCGCACAAGCTCGGTGCTAGGTTGGCTGCATGTCCCTGGCTGGGCGTCTTTTTGGAGGCTGTGCACAACCTTGTATCAAGCAACGCGCGACACCGGCCGACTTAACCGGACATGGACTTTTTGCCATAATGAAGAGGTGGTGTACCTGATCAGTGATAGGTACGCACACTCGGTAATTGGAACTACGAGACAGGACGTGGCTATTCGTTGGTGAAGACGAGAGACGACAGACGAGAGACATATGATCTAACACCGGAGCAGACGTCTGGAATTGCCTCGTACCTGGAAATGGACACACATCGTTCGTGCTACAGAACAAAGTGAGAGCCGGCCAGCCATTGCCCAACCCCGAAAATGTCTACACTACGTTAGCAAGGATATTCCGGACCTCCTGAATGTGGTATTAGAGGCCAGAGTGGCTGTGAGCTGACAGGAACGAATCCCCGACAACCTAGATACCAGTCAAGAACACCTCCCGGTACCTAAAAGCTTTGCCACCCCCTTCAAGCCTTTTCCAATTCACGAAGGACCACTAAAAAACCAGATCCCGGTTGCGAGAAGACGTCCTCGGAAAATTCCTGGAATTGTACTTTCAAGTCCCTACTTCTCCAACATCGAGCGTTGCACGAGCGAAATTACTTGACCACGAGAGTATACCCTCGCAATTCCCGTAGGGTGCCCCCTCCTCGCCTCGGTACTGCATGCAACGATACAGTGCCGTGTCTAGTGGACAAATGCTACAGTGGTTCTATTATGTTGCGTCACGTTACACAATGTCCTCTCGAACAATCGAGAGTTCATAGTTCCTACGGTAAAGCAGCGAAGTGGAACTCGTCAAATTGATCTGAGACGGGAATCTGGCGTGTGTCATCACATGGCGTGGTATCACTTTGGGAGTTTGACCACAAAAGTGCGATTCAACGGAGGACCGGGTTCTCTCTTCATGGCCTGTCTATCGGGTACACGCCAGGGCAATATGGCGAGACTAGGTGCTCGTGGTTGCATGTCGAGTATAATTGTTCCACATCGCCTACGTTTCCATTATCCGGGTTATCGATGGAGAATCCCAATCTCTCGCCTTAGTCAGTTGTGTTAGCTGGCTTGGAAGACGCGAGACTGCGTCATTCCGGGCGCTTGTAGACTCGGCTGGGTTTTATTCTCGGATACGACTTCCAGACGGAGGGTAAGTTTTCGAGGCGCAGGATGAAGGATTGTCGCGTAATATTTTGCTACCTAGCTGACGAGACGACACCGAAATCATGACCGACCAACGCCATTTCCCTAGTTGCCATTTTGAACCATCGCTTAGACATCAGTGATTTCTCTCAATCGTCGCAGGGTCGATCGGGCTGCTGTCGCGGCGGGGGACCTATTTCTCAAGTCAGAATCGTTCTCTTCCCACCATAGCAAGCCGGTACGTACGACATGGTGTAGGCTCCGCCAGCAATGGTCTTCTTGCAACCCCGGCATGTCCAGATACCCACGGCCTGGCGGCGAACTGAGGTCTTTCCGCAGAAGGGGCTGTGGGATGTTAGCATTGTGGGTTCGGCATCGTCGCGGGCTGTAGAATTGAAGGGGCGTACCATCCGTAGCGGGCGTGCTGGGTGATCTCGAAGCGCTTGGTCTGCTTACGCAGAGAGGCACCGTATCGGGTGCCGTACTTGCCGACAATGCCGACCTCTGTAGCATCGACATTAGCTCAAGAACCGAAGCTATGGAGACGGGGAGATGCTCGACATACTCTGTGTGCGCGCAGCCATTGTGTTGACGACGGTGGGTGGTGTTGGCGCGTTGAGGTGGTGATAGTTGAATGGTGATGATGTTGTCGGGCTGGGAAATTTTGAGCTTGTCTGGGGTTTGCAGAGCGACTTGGGAAACTGTGGGTGTAAAACACTAGAGCATCCCTATTGGCTGAAGAGGGGTCGATGACTGTAGACGACCCACTTGAGTCGGATGATCCTCGGAATAATATGCACTTAAGCCAACAAAGTATATGGCCCTATCGATAAGAATAAGAGGCATTAATCCAAACCTGAAGGAATGGAACCTATCGCGGAGGTGACCACATCGCGGAGCCGTATGATATGACAACCTCGGCGAAGCAAGGTTCCTTAGCACCATGGTAGTTCCAAGTTGCTTTGGTTAATATGCCCTTAACCAGTGCTCTTCAAAGTCATAGAATTGAAACGCAGATACGAGGCAATACATCATAGCTTGGCTTTTGCTCGAAGCTGCATCTGACAGTCGTCTGGCCATTGTCCCCGTTCTGGTGTTGGCAGCACCAAGTTACCGATTTATAACTCCGTCACAAAGAGAATGGAAGATAGGATATTCCTATTGCCTAATAGGTATTCCATGAATTCTGTAGCTCCATCTATCAAACAGGCCGACAACAAGCTCCGGGAGGTTAGCCGATGAGAGCATTAGACGCCGGTCAGCAGAACAGGTAGTCTAGTGGGTACCATCGAGAAACGGTCGACGAGCAATCTGCCAGAAACAAGCTCTTAACGTCTCTCGGTATTGGATTGCCTGGAATGCACATGGCCCAATCAACTTATTGTGGAGGTACCTACCCTGCTCGAAGAAACACCGCCACCTTACTGGGACATCCGCGGACCCGGGATCACGAAGGATGCAAGAATGCGACCTCTTTTCACCTAGGTAGCTGAATTCTCCGTATACTACCCGGCTCAGCCACTTCGAACATGTCACGCTTATCAGCCTTAATGTAGCTAAGACAACGGCACAGCTGAAGACCACGCCAGTCGTGCCGGTGCAAGTGTTTATTTGCACGCTTAGACTAATTAATACCTACGACGACATGGCTTTATTCGAGTTCACGATACACTGTCGCGGTCGCCTGTCTGTCGAGTCTGGCCATACCCACAGGGCTACCCACGCTACGGGCTACATACAGACCACCTACAGTCTATAACACGAAACGAAACTCAGGTTACCTATCTCTTTACCTACTTAAAAGGTAGGAGGCTTGCGTTTGCATGATGGCAACCCCTCCTTAACTAATAGTGTATACCCACCGAGGGCGGGATGCTGATCCTTCCCGATTCCCTGCAGCTAGGGATGTTGGCGTGGTTATGCTGATCCAGTAGCGGTCCTGGAGAGTGGAAGTCCTAGACAGGGCGACTTCGTAGGCTGAATAGTGCTCGCCAAGCTCGGTGCATCCCGATTCAGACACTGGCTCGGAAATGCGCCATCAAGCTGTTTTGGCAATAAGTGTAATCACCTTGACTGGTGATCGGAGTGCGGCAGAGTAGCTCTCTCTCGAAGATTGCCAAGTTTTGGGTGTCATTGTCATGCTACGTCTCCAAGTTCTGACACACTGAGACATTCTAACTACGTGTTGGACTCGGTTGTCGAGACACACTCCTCCTCAGCCTGTTCTGTCCTGCATGAAGGTGCAGTCTGAAGGGCAATGGATCCCCTCTCTATCACCACCTCCGTGGTCACGCTGATTGGGGCGGCCAGTACCGTCTATGATTTCTTGCAGTCCATTCGCCATGCTGACCGAGGGCTCCAATCGCTGGTCAGAGAAATCCATACTCTGAATGGCTTTCTGAGATCGATCGAGACGGCATTGGAGGATTGCCGGAGCAACGCATACGCCTTGACTCACATCGATCCGGCTCTGTGGAGAGAGAGCAAGATCGCACTCTCAGACTGCCAGGAGACACTGGACGAGCTGGGCTCCGTGTTCAGCGAGCCGAAGAGACCATCCCGCTCCAACACACTCTTCCGCAAAGCAAGAGTTGCAGCCGAGCTGCGATCTCGTGCGGGAGAGATCGCCTCGTTTCGAGAAAAGATCTCCATGTCGAACTTGTCCCTGCAGACTCTATTACAAGTGATTAATGTGTAGGTGGGCTCTTATTTTGATATTCTCACAATGAGTGATCACTAACGAGTAGACAGGTCGCTTTCTCTCCGAAGCAACGAATCTCATGACCATATCCTGAGAGATCTGAAAGAGCTGAAAGATGCCTTGAAAAAGTCTTCTCAGGCCGCGACGGTCTCGTATTCGACCTTGTTTCTCAACGAACAAGACAATCGTCTAGTCCACCATCTCAAGGGCTTGATTCGGGCGGCGAACGAATTCCACACGAGCGCTAGCACCACCGCGAGTACGGTAGCTGGTGGCGGCGGAACGCAAACGCCGCCTACAGATTTCGGCGACGATGATGCGCGATCGGGAGTCGTGTCGCGGATGCCGTCTATGAAGAGAAAGCGGATCGAGACATTCCTCTCCCAAAACGAACGGATCGCGCGTGCCGCCACCTCTGCATCCGATAGGAAAGAGGACGATATCGTATCGCCTGGCCCAGTAAAGAAGGCTGAAATAGCCTTTGAGACACGCGAAGTTGACTCTAACCAGTCCTTCAGCACCATCTTCACTAGTGGGTTTAGCAAAATAGCCCAGCGAGCGCTGCAGCAGCTTGATCTGCAGAGGGCGGAGGATCTTCTCAGACAAGCTTTGAAGTGGTACTGCTCGTCCGGCTCGGATGACATGCATCACCAGCGACACCTGCAGACTCAACTTGCTTTGTGTAATCTCCTGCAGGGCAATAGGCGAGTATCCCAGGATTTGATTCTCGATCTAGTTGACTCCAGGATGGAGCAAGACACCGTCGCCCACCAACTTCTTTACGCATTGGCGTTACTGCAATTGCATGAGTTGGACTTCGAAGGGGCTCAGGAGAACAGCAAGCGACTCTGGGAAGCTCTCCAGAGGACACCGCATTGCGCAGTTCTCGAAGCAAACGATGCGATGAGGCTTTTAGCCACCTCGTACCAAGAGTTAGGGGATAGTCTCCTAGCCGATGCGATCGAGGCAGAACTGCCTGACTTAAGACTTTCAGACCCCGTGCCTCGAATGGTAGACTACCTGATCAGTTGCGAAGAACTTCTTGTGGGGATTTTCGGGCTCCAGGGCTATTCAACAGTTTCGAGCACTCGCTCCCTAGTTCGGCAAATCCGCAATCTACCCATAGCCAAAAAGCCGAGCTCTCTTCAGATGCGAGAGCAGCGAATGGTAGAAATCCGTTCTTCGGCTTCACAGGGTGCTCCCAACAACGTAGACGACGAGGTGACCACCGGTGCATCCGCGGACCTGGACAAGAATCAGCCCAAAGCGAAGAAGAGATCGTGGTCAAACCTGCGCGCTTTTTTCCGCCCTCGTCTAGGCCGAGAGATCAGTGCCATAGACATGTACACTCTGCATACTGGGTCCCAAGACTCCACGTTCAAGCTCAAGAAACGAGTAAAGACATCACACATCGAGCAAATGTCTACCCAAGAATCTGGCACCGATTGTAATACATCTGGTATTCAAAACTCGAACACGCCCAACTGGGCTCCTTCCATAACAAGTGGCTCTGATGTGACAAATGATCATGATTCGGAGACTAACCATCAAACTGGGGAGACGGCCACCGGCCACCCCGACGATAATCCAACGAATACGACAGAAAAATGCCAGGATATCCACGAGCCACGGCAAGAACTACAGCGCAAGTTTAGTTTCCAAGCGGGTGTGCCTGATGACGTTTCTCGAGCGGCGGCCACACCGCTGGCGACATGCTACGAGATGCCCGAAAATGCAATCTTCGAACTGATGGACACGTCCCCCCACAATATAGAACCCCTTGCTAGAGTCCACAAGCCGGGGAGTTCCAGCCCAGAACTCAACAGCAGTGAAAACCCGAAGACCTCTATCAAGATATATAGACTTCAGCGATTGGAGAGCAACAGGCGCCCACCGCCACGCCACGATGGCTTAACGATAACGCCCGCGACTTCGCTGGAGATGGAGAACGACATCTATCATCTGCTCGGCTTTGGCGAGGGACCAGCTGACGCAGCAGCTCAGATATCTCCAACAAAGCTGGATATTGCCAGCGAGCCTTCGTCGGCCGGTAGCGATCCCCTGTGCCATCCTGACGTGGACATGGGATGCAGCTCCTCCGGGTCTGATTCGGATGCCTCCTCTGACTTTGACCTAGTGACACGGTCGACCCGGCAAACATCAGTTGATTCCTTGAATTTTCCGGCTGGAGGGGCGGGTTTTGATGTCGACGTCATCGAAGACTCCCTGGCCCAAAGCGATGTTCGAACGAAGACCCAACGAGCTACAGCGTTCGAAACAAGTGACGGGTCTCCTACGCAAATACCTTTTGTGGGAATGGGTGGGAACGAGTCGATTACGGGTCTAAGTCAATCCCCAAGTCCCCTTCAAACCCGCACATCAACATACGAGACGACAAGCGACACGGCCCAGACACGAAGCTCGAAATCCCGCACCCGGGGTCGACAGGAGTTCGGTCCGGCCATCGCAAGGCTCTGTCGGTATCGATCGCCTCGCAAGCCCGCCTTCAGGAGACGACTCCCCGGCAGCGCAGCCGCGGGGCTGAGTAAACTGTTCCAGACGCAGAGCGACGAAGATAAGTTCGACTTCGGCCTCAACAAAGCACTCTACTTCGGCCCCGACGCCGTCGCCGGCCCTTTCACCGACCCGGACCCCGAGACAGACGCGTCGGCGGGGGCATATCGCGCCCTCGAGCCCGCGCTCCGCGGGATTCCCACGTTCTCGGGAGAGCCCTCGGATGACCCCCAATCGCCTGCGAAACTAGACGTCCGGCCCGTGCAGGGCAGCGGGAGAGGGACGGGATTTATATTAGACGAGACGCGTAAACCGCCGGTTGATTTTGACGGGTTACCGGCTTACGACGGATCCCCGTCGTTGGGGAATAGACAGATCAGCTGGACGCGGACCCAAGTCGATGATTTCTTCGGAATCTCGCACGAGCGCCGCGCCTTCGGGATGGATTTCTCGTCGTCTTCCACGTATCTAGTCCCGCCTTTGTGATCATGATAACGCCCAGCTCGCTTGGGATAAAAAATATCTTGGAATGCTCACTTGACCCGAGCCGGGATTTTTTGGGCAATGAGGTAGGTACTTCACCATGTTTACCATGTTTTATTTAACTACTATTTATTCCTCCTTCTTTATGTCCTCCCCTCTTCATTCCAGCACTTCCTACTGCTGTATAACACTACCTGTTCATGCTCTCGCACTTGACACCGCTAACCTGGGCCATCTACCTTAGGCACTTATACAGTTAGGCTCGCAACGCCGATATAGGGCCCGACGTCGTCGTGGACGTCGTCGTGTCGACCCCACCGGTTCGAGGCAATTCGGCACACTGCATTAACCTAACCTAGATTAACTTAGATAGAGAGATGCCTCTGCCCGCCTCTAGCCTCCATGTGCAATTCGGCAGGGAGCATTACCCCTGAGATAGGTTTTAATTGCCATCCTGAATTGAAATGGGAATGACACCTGAGGCATGCCGCTCTTAGCCAAAGTCGTATAATGTCCAATATATGATACTCGTGTGACCGTAATTACACTGATAGAATAGGGGAAAAGAATACAGACCCGTTGTAGCACAAACCGGATTTCAGTATGCCATCACAAGACCGTAATTGCAACAGGAGCGGACTTCCTGGGAAGTTGCACGAGTTTTTGCTCTAGTTGCTTCACATAATTATAAAGTAGACGAAGTCGAACGTAAGCGCAAAGACGTAGAGTCGTTGACCGTGTCCAGCGTTCAATATGCCTAGCCTCACGGCATCCGTCAGAATTCTGATACCCCCACCAATGTCCCTTTGCTAGTTAGGATAATTATACAAAATTCTTCTACCTCCCCTCCGAACTAATTATCTATTACCCCTCGTCTCGTCTACACTCAAATACCTTAGTCACCCCTTTGATTTCTAGGCGGTTTTCGAATCCTTGCCCTCCTCTATTCTACTATCACGTTCTATTATTGGACTGTGTAGCACGATGGAAGACTCAGGTAAGGCTCGAGTGTTGGACGACCTGACCAAGGTACTCGGGGACGCAATCGTTCTTCCTGGGAGTGAAAGAGTACGAGCAGGCCAACGGTTCGTACTTCAGTGCGTTTGAAAACCAGCCCAAACCCTGGTGTATTGCGAAACCAAAGGACGTTGCGCAAGTGCAGGGCTTGGTGACGACCATCCGTCCGCACATTCTCTCTGGACTTTGTCAAGTTGCCATTCGAGGCGCTGGCCACACTCCGTTTGCAGGGAGCGCCAACATAAACCGCGGCATCACGATTGACATGAGGCGGCTGAAGGGAATCACACTAAGCGAGGATGGATCTGTTGTCGAGATAGGTGTTGGAGAGACTTGAGCTACTGTGTACGCTGAGCTGGAGAAGCAGGGCCTAACTACAACGGGCGGGCGAGTCGGGAGAGTAGGTGTCGCTGGGTTTATCTCAGGAGGCGAGTCCCCTGTCTGACCTAAGACCGCTATAGACGGTTTGCCTGAGATATACAGGCGCCTGAATTTGGATGCTCATAATAACCTCGTCTAAGGGGGACTGTCCATGTTTTCTACACGAACTGGGTTTGCATGTGACTCAGTGACTGAGTCCCAGATCGTGCTGGCTTCTGGTGAGGTCGCCCATGCAAATGACCATCAGAATACCGATCTCTTCTGGGCACTCAAAGGCGGTCTCAACAACTTTGGCATTGTCACATCGTTTAATATGAAGACATTGAAGGCTGGCAAAATTTGGGCTGGCGTTACGTATTATACGTCCGGCACCTTTTCACAGCTGCTTGAGAAGGCTTGCGAGTTCGTCGAAAACCAGACAGACCACGATACTCACATCATGTGTAGTGCTGGCTATGGGTTTGGGCACCAAGCTGTTAGTTGTGTGATGTACCACACTCAGGGGAGAGAAAACCCTCCCTCGCTGCGGTGTTTCACAAGCATCGAGCCCTAAATCTAACAGATGTGCAGCATGCGGACGTCTACTCATATTGAATTCAGCGAATAACTATCCAAGTTCTCTAGCGACGGAATACGGTTTGTGACTATCGACTCCTTCGGAATTCCCTTCGCGCTGATCCTCCCATCCTCTAGTCAATATTGGGCATCAATCACAATACACGCTGATATCTCTTTGATCAATTTATTCCATGATAAGTGGCAGGAAACGCTTGCGCAGATTAAAGATGTCGAAGGCTTCATATTCTCATTTGGATTTCATCCGCTGACACAAGCCATGCTGGAGAACTCTGAAAGGGCAGGGGGCAATGCGGCAGCGATTCCCCCATCCGATGGCCCTTTGCTCGTGCTACTGATTAACCCAATCTGGACACTTCCAGAAGATGACGAGCGAGTATTCAAACCCGTCGGCAAGGACTGAAGGGACCTTGACATTCCTCGTTAATTGCGCCGCTCGCAACCACTTCGTGCCTCTGCTAGACGAAGACATCGAGGCGGCGAAAGAATTATACGAAACAAACGTCTGGGCCCCCCTCGCGGTCACCTAGGCCTTTGCGCTGCTTTTAATCAAGGCGAAAGGCACTGTCGTTTTCATTACGTCCCTCTTAGGCTATCTTAACGTTCCATACCAGGGTAAGTGATGCAAACCAACCAGCCTCATATTATAGCACACATACAATCGTACTAAGGTATATATACCTCAGGTAGGTTTGAAGCCTCAAAGAAATCGGAGGAAATCATGAGCTAGTTCCCTTTCATGTGAAGGTCCTGTCCGTCGTCAGGGGGGGCGCTGAAAACTATGGGCCAGACTCACTTCGACGAGTGGAAGCTGCCGGAGAATTCCTTGTACTCTGCGGTTGAATCTACCATCCAGATGAAGGCTAGCGGAAGAGAGGGTGCCCCAAGAATGGAAGCAACAGAATACGCTCGGCGGGTTGTCTTTGAAATCATCAAGGGCAGAACCGGCAGATTCTGGTACGGTGCCAGTGCGGGTGTCACCAAGTTTGCCACGTCGTACCTTCCCACATCGTTCATGGTATGTGAAGCTACCTGCTGTTTGAAACTGCGATTTATATGCTAAAATTACAGTAGGATAGTGGTGTACAGACCAAGACCGGGCTGGATGTACCGGCCAAACAGAACAAGTAACAAGAGTCCGCTGCTAAGCCCCGGTATAGAGCCAAACCAGATGGCCATTATGTCAAACGCTACCTTACCTGGAGTTTGCAGTTTCGATTTAGGCGAGGTGTCAATAATCCAATGGACCACATCGTTCTGCGCCAACAGGATCACGATTGTAAACTGGACTGGTAGCACTCACCTGTTTCTTCAATAGCTGTGGGGTATTCATCCTGTCCTCGATAATAGCGACGGGGCCATGGAAAAAGGTTTTCTGATGCTTTAAGGACATAGCAACGAAAAATCCGAACAGTCTAAGAGACATCACCCCGTGTGCGGCATCTTCTAGTTTTGGATATATATGGGACTCAGAGGTTCGGTGTAGGTCGCAGCAACCCTGAGCCATACAAAAGATCTTCGCCGTAATAGTATGTAGCTTCGATGAATTGTTCGTTTCACACTACCCATATTAGCCAAGGTATATAATATATACGATTCTAGGGCCTGATTCACCATAGTCCAGGCCAGCAAGAGCGCAGGCGCTGAGTTTTGTTATAACTTTATTCTAAAAAGGGAACACTGTTGCTTAATTAAGTGGCGTGAAACTCGGAGTTATAAAAACAACAAAGTATTTTTACTCCATTTACTATATTTTAACTACTATCTCTTTTCCCCTCCCCCCCCCCTCCTCCCTCCTTTTTTTCTTCTAAGTATTTTTTATCGATTGATTAGCCCTGTTTTCACCTACCTACTACGGTATAACACTACCTACTTCTGTCTATTCATATTCTTACCCATAACACCCTAAACTAAGCCATTTACCTTGAACATTTATCGACTGTAGTTAAGTTCGCAACGCCGATATAGGGCCTGACGTCGTGTCGACCCCACCAGTTCGGGGCAATTCTGCACTGCTCTAACCTAACCTAGAAAGATGCCTCTAATTAGCCTCCAGGTGCGATTCGACCAATATCGCGGAATCCCCCACGGCAACGGAGCATTACCCCGCGAAAGCAATTCCCTACCCCGCGCGCCAGAACCCCCACCGAATCTCGCGATCGCACGTGTAGACCAGGTACAACAACAATACCGAGACCTGACAAGACAGCCACGAACAGGGAAAATCCCGGAAACTGAAAGAGCCCTGGAAGACAATTACCCCAAAAGTTCCCCAGATCGCCCAAGGTCCCTGATAAAAGGGGCTTCGCAGCAGTCAGTCAGCTTAGCCGGCCTCTCAACGAACTAAACACAAAATAACACAACATAACACAACATACCGCAGCGCAGGGCAAGCAAAGTGCAGACGGACGTTATCGGAATATAGCAGCCTGGAATAAAATAAGAAGGAAGACAGACAGACAGACAGACAGACACACAGACACACAGACACACAGACACACAGACACACAGACACCATGAAGCTGCTCTACCCGACATCGGTCAAGCTCGACGTGGCGAGCCTCGAGGGCTTCGGCGTGTCGCTGCACGCGTACGACCCCAAGAGCACGATCCCCGAGGAGCTGATAGACGCCGAGGTGCTCGTGACGTGGGCCAACGACGGGGCCAGCCTGCGCGACGCCGCGCGCCGCATGACGAAGCTGCGCTGGATCCAGTCGCTGGCCGCGGGCCCCAACGACGTGCTGTCGGCCGGCTTCCCCTCGTCCGTCGTCGTCACCACCGGCTCGGGCCTGCACGACCGCACCGTCGCCGAGCACACCCTGGGGCTCCTGCTGACCGCCGCCCGCCGCTTCGACGAGATGCGCGACTACCAGGTGCAGCGCAAGTGGGCGTCGCACCTCGGCGGGCCCCAGCCCGACCGTCCCGCCGGCCGCTTCACCACGCTGCGCGACGCCAACGTGCTGATCTGGGGCTACGGCAACATCGCCAAGACGCTGGCGCCGCACCTGACGGCCTGGGGCGCCACCGTGCGCGGCGTGGCGCGGTCCGCCGGCGTGCGCGGGGGCGTCGAGGTCTACGCCGAGACCAGCCTGCCCGAGCTGCTGCCGCGCACCGACGCCCTCGTCATGATCCTGCCGGGAGACCAGAGCACCAACAACGCCCTCAACGCCGAGCGCCTGAAGCTGCTGCCCGCGCACGCCTGGGTCGTCAACGTCGGCCGCGGCACCTCCGTCGACGAGGACGCACTAGCCGACGCCCTCGAGAAGGGCGAGATCGGCGGCGCCGCCCTCGACGTCTTCGTCAAGGAGCCCCTGCCCGCCGAGTCGCGCCTCTACCAGGCCAGGAACTGCATCGTCAGCCCCCACGCCGCCGGTGGCCGGCCCCAGGACGCCGAGCCCCTCATCGCCTATAATCTGCGGAGGTTAATAGCGGGGCAGGAGCTCAAGAACGTTATTTAGACTGCGTGCCTGCGTGCCTGTGTGTGAGCAAGCGAGCGAGCGAGCCATGTATGATAGATAGATGGGATGCGAGGATGGCGAGGCAGACGTGTCATAAATTCGAGCATTTTCCCCCTTCTTCTTTTGCTCTGCATGCGAGTAGGAGGTAATATGAATTCCATCAGGGCGGGCCTACCTACCTTCTGAGGAGAGGACTTTGGCACAACTTTACAGATCGCGGGACTTACCTAAGCTATTGTTCGCTCCCGTCTTTCGTAGCCGTATGTGACTCGTTCTGGTTACTCGAATCTCAATACTCGCAAATCTTCTCTCAAGTAGACCGCGCGCACGCGCATGCGTCGCACTTCTGCACTGGTGTGCTCTTTCAGGTCATATAGGCTCTTCTGCAGGAACACAAACGCATGATTGATTGATCGACCTATCTATTAGCTAAGCTCTCAGTGAAGAGAGAAATGAATTAGCAATAAGACTCTAAGCTGCTGCCCACCCTGTCTGACCTGTCTGATTTGTCCGGTATCGCCCACTCAATGCCCGAAAGAGGCATATTGAGACCATTGCCCCCTTTCATCTATCCCGTTAATATAGCGGTGATATCGCGCTGTAAAATTTCGCAGTGGTGATATTTCAAACCCGACCGAAAGTTAAGGGAATAGATAGAGGTCATCGTCTTCGTCCTCATCGCCCCCATTGTTCTCATCACCATCAGGACTAGCGGCCGAGCTCCCCAACACCGCCGTCGTGGGCGCCTTCTTTCTCGCACTACTAATCTCCGTGTCGCCGAATCGGACCTGATGCTCGAGTTCCCTCTCAATTTCCTCCAACGGCTTCTTCATATCTACCCCGCGCAGCGTCTCCCGCAGGTCCCTCGTCGACGCTGCGGTACTTCCCCGGTCGAGGGCCTGGTCTGTATGGCGCATGCCGGCTAAGAGGCCCTGTAGTTGCCTCCGTCGGGATTCTGGCGCTTGCGAGTAGTCGATCATCGGGAACGGTAGCATTGCAATGTCATTAGCCCCCAGCCGCACACGCAGCATAAGTTCGAGGGCGCGCTCGAGGACCGCGGGGTACTCAAGGTCCTCCTCGGTCCACTCGTCATCCTCGTTCATGTACGAGAGCAGACGACGCAGGTTGTTTTTCGCGTGGCTGAAGCGGCATCTGGCCTCATTGGGGAGCGCAAGGAATTCTTGATAGTACTCGTCCCGCATGCGTCGCATGAGGAATTCCTCGGAGTCGGCCTCCTTTCTCCAGCTGTCACCATTAAACCAACCCCCGCTACCGTCGCCGGGCTTAGGATCTATAGCGTCTCGCTTGCGTTTGAGTAAGACGGGCGTGCGTTTTACTGCTCGTGCGAGAGTGAATGCAGGGGTGGTAGTGCAAAAGTCGGGTATGTCTTCAAGTTTGACTTCGTTACTCTCGACTTTGATGTCAAACTTGTGCGCCGGCAGACTCCCCATATTCTCGATTTTTCTCCTGGGATCCTTTATGACGTTGGCCTTTTTGTCTTCTAGCTTGACTTTCGCATCTTCGGGTGTGATTGTCTCAGCAACTCGCACATTCCTACTCTCGAGATGGAGTGATGTTCTAGGCGTGTTGTCAAGCTTGGCCATCTTTCTGTGTGGTTCGACGGAGTCGCCAGCTGCCTCCTCTTCTTCGTCCTCAAGTAGGTTCATTTCTTTGCGGAGTCTTTGAGCCTCGGGAGAATTCCATGCTTTGTGGACCTCGTATTGAAAGTGATTTAGTAGCTGGACAAGGAACTTGTTCATCTTCCCATGCGCTCTTCCGCCTAATTCGGGAAGAATCTTCTCGATCTGCCGGCTCTCGCGAAATGTGTGGTACGAGTTTTTGAGCTTTACTCTATGGACTGTGACGTCTTCTTCCTGGCCGACCTGTAGCTGGTCAATGAACCACACTCCCAGGTGTGTAATAAAGACGAAGAGAGACAACTTACTCGAATCACTCGATGAATAGCTTGCCATTGGATGGGGAGGCTATGCGACTGGGAAGCAACCAAGACTCGCGAGCAGCTCTTGTGCAAGTTCGTTCCAGCGAAACCGACAGTATATAACTGGATCAAGATCTGGCACGAGTTACTGTCTTTGCTGTTGAAGCTGTCGACAAGTTCCTGGCGTTCTTGGGAAGATAGGTGTGCATGTAGGCATCGGCAATTCAGGCCTAGGAATTGTAGCACGAGCTCGTAGTAGAACGCCAGCATCAAGTTCTGCTCAATTATCAATAGCTTTCTGATTGGTTCGTCCTTCTTCCTCGTTAGGATGTTCTCGTTTATGTAATTCAGGATGTATCGAAGGACAGGAGAGTTTCGTGTGGCGATATTCATCCAGCCGATGTGCGTCTCTGGCTTCTTCTCGGTAGGTAGAACCAGGAATTGGGCTAGGCAGAGAAGATCTACCCCCTTTTCGCGCATCTCGGTGATACTGGGCGCTAGGGTCGAATGTCCGCTCTCAGTGATAATCGTGTGTAAATCGTACACGTCTAATGAAGAGGAGGCTATCTGAAAGAGTCGCATGGAGTTCATGATAGATTCTTTCTCGTCTCCATCTTCCTTCTTGATCTTTTTGCTGCGACTTCCATCAATATTTCCCCAGGCTTTGAGCCGCTCAAGATACTTAATTAAGAGATCCACGTGTATCCTCTGGTATTCCTTGTCGTAAGCTTCGCCAAGACTGATGTCCACGGTGTAATTCTCAACTTCCGGAAACAATCCTTCAAGCGGTATTGGCTTCTTCTTGCTCCAATCTGCATAGAGGTGCGAACTTGGTGATCGCTTCAACATTGCGAGTGCTTCAAAGTATTTGAGATATTTACGCGTTAGCTCTATATCTAGCGTTCTTGCTTTCCCGCTTTTGCACAAAAGTTTTGCAAGCAGAGCCGGCCTCCCTGCGACGAGTTGAAAATCGTGAGGCTGGGGGAAATCATCGAGGTGGTCAAGGTCTTCCAACTTTCTAAACATGGCCCCAATATCTCGCCATGTTTCATGCTTTTGCTGCAAATATCTTTCGGGCGCAGTCCACAATAACTTCGCAAGTCCAAACAGGTCGGTGAGTGTATTCATGCACGGCGTGGCCGTGATTAGCAGAGTGAATTGGCGCTCCAGGAAATAGACTGATCGCCAATTTTTGGTTCTGTGATTCTTCACTTTATGAGCTTCATCCACAATGACAAGTGAGAAGCTTCGTCCCTCTTCCGTGAAAGATGATGTCCATGCACCTCCTTTGCTAGGATCTAAGGTTGTCACAGTTCTCACCGCCCAACTCTCCATGGTAGTAATAAGCACCACCCGGGATGCTTGCGGATTGTCTTGGTTCCACATGTAGCTGAGCTTATCTGGCCACTGTAGGAAATTTTCGCGATCTAGAAGGACGACTCTTCCCTGGACGGCCGATTCGTCCATACCAGGGCAGGAGACTACTATGTGGTGTAGCGTGGATTCGTCAGTTACCTGCTCGAACTCATGCACCCATTGGTTCGCCACCGTGGCATTCGGGACTATAAGTAGAATTGGTCGATATTTGGAGGCTCCATCTTCAGTTCGCAGGACATTAAGCCTTTGAGTTACCAACAAGTCTACCAGCGCAACAGTGACCAGCGTTTTCCCAAGACCCATTGAGTCTGCGAGAATTCCACCGAAATATTTTGGGCCTTTGAGCCAGGTACGATTTCTGTTATCGGGCGAGGTTGGGACATCTTTCGAAAGAAGCTCTCCTGTAACGGGATCTTTATACCTTAACATGGGAAGATCGCCAAACATTCTGGAGAGCAACCAGACTATAGCTGTGACCTGGTGATTTAATAGACCTT
Source organism: Nemania sp. NC0429 (assembly GCA_022578495.1). Classification (NCBI taxonomy): domain Eukaryota; kingdom Fungi; phylum Ascomycota; class Sordariomycetes; order Xylariales; family Xylariaceae; genus Nemania; species Nemania sp. NC0429. The sequence continues at coordinate 295,396 of MU392167.1, read as the reverse complement.
TGCGTCCATCTTGGTTGTCAAGTTTAGGGATGAAAGGCGACGTCCAAACAGTCGATTTTTTACGACCATGATGGCCGCATTCTGTCATTTTTAGATAGAGAGTGCAAGGAATGAGGGGAGGCCCGAGACTGCTGGGGCTGGCGGCAATAAATGACTGAGCGGCCGCACTAAGGGTTTGCGTCATCTCGAGATCATCGGATTTGGAAGCTCGAGTAACTATGTCTCTAGGAACCTGGTGACGCGATCAGTCTCCATGAGATTAAATTATTGGCTTGGTCCTTACCTCGGCATCCACATCTTGCTGTCCGTCTGCCCTGATTGCCTTGACCAAATCGTCGATTGCTCTTGGATCTTCTGATAGGTCTATGAAAACCTGCTGCTTTAAAATGTCTCCTGTAGTCTCAAAGATGTCGTGTGGGTGACACTCGAGTATCCGTTTGATCGCAAATTTGGCAAAATTTTCGTGGTCTATGAGACTATAACGGTGGTATTTATGACCGGAATAGAATTCCTTTATTGCTATCCCCATAAATGTGTCAGCCAAAATGATGTTCCAATGCAGCGCCCGTGTTCTCCTACCTTTGCCACTTCTGAATGTATTGTAAGGGTCCCATTTGGCCTTTCTCTTGGACTTCGTATGGCGGGATACGGCGTTCCACCCAGCGAAAAGTTCTTTATAGACCTTATAAGCGCGAGAAGCGGAAGGATTGGCGACTGCAGGCCGTTGATGTGGTTGGTCGGCCATGCTTGCAACTCAGTCCGGAGAGATGTCGGTTTTTGAGAATAGCCAAGAGCAGTGAGAGAGCCACTGGCCATGTCTTTAATTACAGCAGTTTCCGAATCAGTAGCTGAGAAGAAAACCATTCAATTGTGAAAGAGTTATAAAGTGATGATGGGGAGACGTCTCACAGAAAGAAAAGGGGTTCTTGCTTCAGAGAGATAGGGAAATTGTTATAACTACTAGTCGTGCTGGAACTAGAAATTGGGTAGCAGGGCTAGGTAGGTAGGGGTCCCACTCACTGAGGAAAAAATACTGGTTTCTCGTTGTAGGTTATGCGCGTAAAGAAATTCGCGTTGGCCTACCAATAAGAGAGAGAAGCGCTTGTCTAGGTCGATCAAATAAAGAAATATGTAGCTGTGAAGTAGTGCACGCGTGTGGGTAGGAGGGAGGGAGATTCTAAGACCTGGTGAGTAATTAAAGTGAGAGGTACTTAATGTCGACGAGCAGAGATATGAAAAAGGTGGTAGGTATGGCTCATACTAGATGAATGCTACCTTGAGCATGATGACATAGGCTGTAACTGTTGGCGTCTGATATCAAGGCGACGCTAGAATATCGGATGATGGCAAGCTAAGCATGTAGAGCTTAGATATTAGATGCAACATGGATTTTCTGGTGTAGAGAGAATGTGTATATGCGAAGTAGATGTAGGTCTGTAGCCGGGGTGAGCTAGGCTGAGGAGGATAGAAAAGGGTAGGAACTGTTACCGATGGAGATGCAATATCTCCAAACTGGAAGATTCAAAGACTGGTGGAAGGGAGGCACAAAAACACAAAAGGAGCGGAGAGAGAAGTATGTGCATGCGAGTATGCGAGCGTGTGAATGGGCGGCCAGTCAGTATTTACGAGTGATGTAGAACGTGAAGACAGATGAGGCTGAACTCATATCGACGGGAATGATGATAGGCAGATAGAAGGCTACCGAGGTACTAGGTAGGTAGTGAAGGAGCCTAACAAGTTTGCATCCGTCCTCCTCTGGCAGTAGAGGGATCTTGAAGGAGCGACCTATGAGGATCCGAAGAGGTAAAAGTTCAAGTTGGCATAAAGGGATGATGTAAGTACCTTAATTACAGTACTTAAGGTACTTACCTGTAACCTGCAATAGTTTGGATATGGGCAGGTGCGCTCGCTTATGTTATCAGCGGACAGGGAAAGGACGATGTCGGCTGCCTCTCAACTACCAGAAAGTACGCAAGGTACAAGTACTTGGGACACGGGGATAATTCATTCTCGTCCATGCAGACACTCTTAGAGCGCCATGTTTATTATTCCTATCGTGTCGATGGATAGTACTGGCAGGGGTATCTCTGCTCCCACTGTCGTGGTATACTGTTGTTTCGTCGCAAGACACCTTCTATCAACCTTAGTCCGGATCTCTTACACCTTGAACCTGAATCCATTCTCGTGTCCCGGCCGCGCGTTGACGGCGCCCTCGACAAATTCGCCCCGATCGAGCTTCTTATTCAGCTTGACAAGCATGATCCGTAACACCAAAGCGGATGCAATTGCGAGCAGGGCTGTCCCGCTGTTGACGCTGAAGGCGATGACATAGCGAGGGGCCATGTAGTCTTGGTACCTGTATCATCATCAGTATGCGCCGTCCGCCGATATTTTTCACGCGGGGGTATTGGGAGGACTAACAGATAGCTCACGTAAATACTCGTGGCATTGGATACGGCGTTGATAAAAGAGAGGGCAGCAGCACGCTTGGCTGGAGGTCGGGGCATTGTATTGCTGATCCAGGCGAGTGCTACCACGAAGGCACCGTAGATTCCAGGGACCTAAGCACGACTGAGTCAGCCATCTTTCCTCAATATCATCAGAGAACCATGTCCTGCCGACTTACCATGATAATGATGGCAAAGTATCGGGGGCCTGTAGCCGTAGTGGCAGCGGCGATGATGAACCCGATGAGGGCAACACATAGCGAGAGTGCGATGTGCCAGAACCTCTCTCCGGTTCGATCAGCATGCCAGGCGTTCAGGGACGAGGTAATGACGCAGAGAACGTAAGGGGGACTCGTCAATAGCAGAGTTTCGACCGAGTTGTATCCTAGAGTCTTGACCACGGCTGGCAAGAAGTTGGTCACACCTCCCGATGAGACAATACCGATGAGCAAAAACAGCTGGAGAGCAGGCTTCGGTTAGCGAAAACTGCGCCAGTAGATGGGTGTTTCAAGAAAGCTTACCAAGACATAGGTTTTCGAATCGGTAAACGCCAGCTTGGCACCGTACCACATTGACTGTTCTTCGCTGACCCAGTCGTCCTCGCCAACGTCCTCTTCCAGTCTCCAGATGGCGAGGGCCTTTTCTTCCTCACTAAGCCACTTCGTTGTCCGTGGGAAATTGGGCAGGATCGGAATCGCGATCAGCGCGACACCCACTGTGATGACACCCTCGATGATGAAGAGCCACTGCCAGGCGCCGAGGCCCCTCGCGCCAGTCAAGTTCGCGTTAACGCCTGCCGCAATCAGACCCGAGAAGGCGCCCGAAATAAGCGCGCCCGAGTATAGCAGGGCGGTTCGTAACCCAAGTTCTTTTCTTGTGTACCAGCAACTAAGATAGTAGAGGCATCCGGGCTGTTGCCGCCGCAGGTTAGTATCAGTGCGTGCTGTGCCCAGGTGTCGTGGTACTAACAAAGTAGACAGCTTCGACGAAACCTAAGAAGAATCGGACTGCAAGTAGACCGCTGTAGTTCTAGCACCAAATCAGTTCTCTTCGCTCTCTCTTCGGAGACCGTCTGTGCCAGCTCACCGTCACTGCTGCAGTAGCTGCTGAGATGACACCCCAAATAGCCATCTACATATATATTCCAGTCAGCATACTATCCAGGATGGCATATTCTCGGGTTCCATAACTTACACAAACCGGCAGGTACAATCCAGGCACGCCAATCTTGTTCAAAAACAAGTTGGAGGGAACTTGCATCAGCAAGTAACTGAAGTTTAATAGAATTAGAGGACGCGAGAAAAAAAACCATTCCCTCAGGGGCTGGGGGCCTTACCCTACGAAGAGAATACTGACGGCAGTCTATGTCAATGTGTTAGCGTCAGGTTGGGAAACTCGAATTGATAGCGCGTAAGCTTACCTGGAATTGATTTCCCTCAAGGTGAAGATCCTCAGGCAAACCAGACAATTTTGCGGCAGCGATGTTATTTCTGCGTCACGTTAGAAGGCCTTTCCCCTACCTCCATGGCATTTTGTCTACTAACCGGTCGATATAGTTCAAGATATCTGGTGTCCGAGAAACTCAATTAGCGACAATGGTCAAGGTCGCCAAGAAAAGCCAAGACAACTCCCAGTGAGGGCTTTCTCTCCAATGCGCATGCCACAATGCCAAGGGGGTAAGCGTCGGCACTCACACATAACGATAATCATGGGAAGTAGACGCCAATCAATCTTCCTCACGAGGCGCTTCTCGAGGGCAATGCGCTCCTCGGGCGTTAACCGCGCGATGATGTCTGGGGGTTGCAGCCCTCTCGCTACTGCCTGCTGGAGGTCGGCGACGTTGCCGCCGGTATCGACTTTGGCGGAATGGGTGGATTTGGAGTCATCGTGTGAGGAGGAGGCCCGTCCAGGATCAGAAATGTGGCTTGAAACGGCCGCCATGTTTACATCGACAGCCTTGGACGGCTCGACTGAGTCGCTTTTTTGTTCCATTTTGAGTCGCGAGGGAGGCACTCAAACAACTCAAGCTCGACTCTCGACGGTGCACCAGATGCGATCGAGATGTCGGTAAAACTGATGGGGGCGTGGTATCACAGACAAGGAATAGAAAACGAGGAAACCTCTCCGCGACCCGTGGCAAATATAAGAGAAGGGACGCGACCGTTCGCTTTAATATCAACCGTTACCCCAGCTTGATTCCCACTCCACACGTGTACACTAAGGTAGGTTAGCGAGTTTGCCAATCCAATATAAAGCACCGCGAATGACCCAAAGAGGAGATCCGGGGTTGGTGGACGAGGCGGTCTAGTATAACTAGGTAGGCAGCCGATGCTCCACGATCAGCATTGGCTAACCAGGATTCAGATAATCCTCCGTCACCCATCGCACGACGCACATTCATCCCTTCCCCTCTTAGGAATTCTCACCCCGATTTCCAAGCCCTCGTAAAACATGACTAGTCCATCTCTTTGGGGGATACAGCGCCACAAGATGGGGGTCTAGACTGGAGATGGCGAGTCTGACCTGGAGATGAGAACCCCCATCTACGGATTCCAATACCTAATCGTTAGGCGCTATGAGGGACCTAGCTGGGTGAACCCCAACGCTATCCCCAACGTTCTCCCCACACAAATTTGTCTTAGGGCCAAAGCAGAAACGAAGGCCAAGATGCGGGGAATTTTCTCGTTAGCCGACTTTCCGCTGAGCGAGGGCCGGCATTTGATAGGATCGCTAGGCATGCAGGAGACAATTCGGCCCGTCCGAGAAAATCGTAGGAAAAGCGCACCCGAGGTGCCGGCTTGGTGGGTTCGCCCGTATAAGGGCATATTCATGGGATTATAGGGGAAATCCGGAGACTAGAGTTAGTTAGATGATCATAGGCAAGTTGCATTTATAAATTATCGGTAACAGTAGCAACGAATTCTTAAGACTAACTTGCGCTTTGACGTAAAATTTTCGACTGAGAATGGCTGCGTTAAGCATTGAGAAAAAGAGCGTTTAGCAGAGCAAATATGTAGGTAGAAGATCAAAAGAACAAAAAGCAGGGCAATGTTGTGGTGGCGTCTTAATGCAGTTAGTTTCACCCCTTCTTTGACTGGTTGTGGTTCTGCCTGCCTCTTTAGCCTCCCAAACCCTGCAGTAGTCGGTTCCAATGCTTATAATTCCGCAGATCTCACATCGTCATCGATATTTTATTCATGATATAATTATCATTTTCATTTCACTAAATAGTAGTGTACCTATATATCTGAGATTTCTTGCGCCTTATACGCTCGAAAATTAAGTAAAGAATACTACTAGCAGTACTGGAGAATCCAACATGACGGAGTACAGGGAGAAGAGCTGACTGAGGCTAACGCCAACTCGAGCACCGCGCAACAGCAACTGACATGTGTTTTATTGTCAATATTCATAGGCACGTGTTGATATTTAACGAGAGGAGAATTATGTACATAGAATACAAAAAAGGGACAATTAAGATCAAAAAAGAACATTGCGACCCAACTGGGTTAAGTTGTTACACGGGGATAGATCCCCGAGACTCCTGCCCTTTTCCCACGCTGCGAACCCTTGTAATCTCTGTGCATGCGCGCTAATTACTTAACTTGATGACCAAAGCCCCAGAAGTCAAAGGGCAGCCCATCCCATCTCTCGAAAAACGGATACTTATTCCCGTTGGACGATAACTCAGGCGAGACCGATTCTCTCGTCTCAATGACATACCTCTGAAATCGTCTCCGTCGTCTCCGAGAGACGCTTGCGGGTTGAGGATGACTATGCGATCGTCAAACGGAAAAGTGTGACCAGATATGAACGCGCGCTGCAGGCGAAACGAGGGGAATGACAAGGCCAGTCTCAGAGGGGATGGGGAGGATTAAAAAAGACACGAGAGCGAAAACAATTAAGGATCCCGGCATTGAACGAATCAGCCAGGCGAACTTTTCTTATACATCGGAAGCGAGCGGCATTTTTTTTTCCTGCTCACGAGGAACCCGACGAGGAGCTCGTGAGGCAGCGGCGGCGGCGGCGGCGATGATTAGACGCCCGAATCCTCCTGCACAAGGCCGGAGCGGTCTTGGTAGGTATTCCAGGCCGCGCAGGTGTCCTGGAGCGCGTCCATGTCGGTGATGGCCTCGATTTCGGAGCTTCGCTCCACGAGCTGCAGCGCGAAGCCCTGGGACGTGTGCCAGCCGATCTGAGCGTCGCGGGAACAGGTTAGCGGTGTACAAAATGCCAGGGACGCGGCGCGGAAAGGGATTAGAGAACTCACGTGGCAGTGGGCGAGCCAGACGCCCGGGTTGTCGTTCTGGAAGGCGATGGCGAGGAATCCGGACGCCGGCAGCATGGCCACGTCGCGACGAGGCGGGTTGGAGAGGTTCAGCTGCGAGGCGTCGGAGAAATTGGCCATGGGCACCTGGGCTAGAATGAAGAAGTCGTGGCCGTGCAGGTGGAAAGGATGTTCCTGCGGGGTATCAGAATATCAGCCTCCGCGCAACCTGTCTCGGTCTGGCTTGCGCCCGAGCAGCGCAAAAGGGGTTTTCGGGGTGCTCACCAAGCCTAGCTGCGACTCGATAATGAGGTAGGTCCACGCATTCGCCTCGTTCAGGGTGATGATGTTTTCGGCGTCCATGAAGACGGCGTCGGGATTCAAGACTTTCTGGAGAGCTGGAAAGAAGAAGGAAGATGCGGGTTAGCCTCTCGAAACTTCAACCTCTCTCTCTCTGCATCTGCTGTGGCTTACTGGGCTCGCCCCAATCGGAGAGAAACGAGTTGGTATTGAGGGTCCACTTGAAGAAGCTGTTGACGATGGACAAGCCGACGTCCATGACCTGCTGAGTCGTGGCATCGCCCGCATCTAGGGACACGGCAGGGACGAGGCTCTCGAGCGGCATGTCTGCGCAGTTATCGATGTACTCGTAGGCATCTGTAGTAGGGTTCGCAACGGGCAGGTCGTCGTACGTCACGATCCCCTTGATGTTGAGCGTCATCTCGTTGGCGCTGCAAGTGAGCTGAGGGATAGACCGCATCCAGTAGTTCCCCGGCTCCTGGTCGGCCTTGACGATGACGTCGTATCGCTGGCCGATGCCGATGCTGATCATCTCCGTCTCGAAGGGCACGATGGGCACCAAGTCGGCCGCGATGACCGTTAACGTGTGGTTGTCGATGCCGAATTTGAACATGGTGTCGATGGCCGTGTTCACCAAGCGCAGACGATACGACTTGCCGCTCTCGAAGCCTGTCTTGAAGCGGGAGCCGCCACCTTGGTACACGTTGAGGCCATTGATGAGACCGTTGTTAGCTGTGGGCGGCCCGGAAGTCGACGCTACGTTATATAGGGTGTCGGTGGTCTCGTGAAGCCAATCGCTGAGCAGAATCACGCCTTGATCTTCATCATATGGAGCAGAGGCAGGTCCACGGATAAGTATGCCGCCAAAGACTCCGTTCCTTTGATATGATCAGCACGAGTCCCTGAGTAGTCTGCATGAACGTATCCTCACCAAGCCTGTAGGGAGAAATGGCTGTGATACCAGGTGGTGCCGTACTAGATGGCAATTAGTACTCTGATATCCTTAACCGCAAAGCCAGGGGATAGGTACCTGCGTTGCCTTCCATGTATAGGTTGTGCTCTCTCCCGGGGCTACGGGGCACTGCGTGATCGAGGCCACGCCGTCTTCGTCGGCGGTCCCCTGCTGACGGATGCCATGCCAGTGAAAACTAGTGCCGTTATTTGCCAAACCGTTATGCACATGGACCACTCCACGATAGTCAGTGAGATGTTTCAGCATACCACCGCGGGAGTCAGAAGCCTACCAATAGTGTCACCCCAGTCAGCCTCAATCGTTGGGCCGGGGATCGAGCCGTTGACAGTCAGAGCCAGACGCGGAACGCCGTCAGGAGTAAGAGTCGAGTTCACAAGCTCGAACCAGTATTCTCGGATGACGCCCGTGTCAGGGGCCTCTTCGTACCAATTGGTAGAGAGCGAGAAATTCCTTCCCCAGCAATTAGGGGCGGTGGCAGAGTCAAATTCACAGGGGGCAGACGAGTCGGACTGCCTGGAACTGAGATCATGATGTCCCTCATGCCCTGGCCCATGGGGTGCAGCAGCAACGAGTGCCGAACAAGTCATGGCTATCAAGCCAGGTAGAAGAGCAAAGGAGTGCATGTTGAAAGAGTGTCTGGGCAAGATACCAAGAAGAGAATGAGCGATGAGAGAGAGACGATCCGAGCTGGATATCGAGTGCTGTGCTTCTTCCTCAGTCTCTTGTGATAGAGGATTCGGGCCATGGTTATATACCAAGCCGGCGACGACGATGAACAGCCATCAGTCACTCTTTAGCACATGAAATGGGGCCCTAGCCTGACATGGCTGGACGTATTGCAACCTTGAATAACTCTTACTCATCGAGTGAAGACAACTAGGCATGCTATTTCCGTATGAAAGGCATCGTTAGACCTCGAATGTTGACCGGCTATAATAGCGTAGAGGAATAATAATGCATCATGCAGAGGCCTTTGATGCACTGATCCAATATTATCAAGGGCCTAGCAAGAGTCTAACGCGGAAATGGTTGACATGCCGCGCCGGAGACACGCCTTGTCGTTGAACATGGGCGTTCGAGAAGAGGTATGGCGTGGACCACATCGTGTCATGGTTGTCGTCGTCAGCATCGTGTAAGAATGGCAGTCCGATACCAGCGCCTACCTCTCAACCCACACACCTCGGACCCGACGGCGATAACAGGTCAGGTGAGTCTGAACAAAGCCGCCGGCGTTCGTGATGAAACCTTCCTTGCAAAAAGACCATCTCTCGACCCTTCGCTAAGCCTTTCTAGGCGGACTTTGTTAGCTCTGAATAATCATTTCATACGTCTTGACAAGTATTTCTGCTAAGCACATCAACGCCGCACGTCATGCGAGAGATGAGGCTTACAAATCCGCAGTGTCGGATGGATGTCGAAGGCGCACCCTCGCTGATCAGACCTCCATCTTCACGCCGCTACATCGTGGGCAAGCCAAATTCGAATAGACCATGAGCCTAGTGAAGATGCTGACCAGGGGATAGGAGAAATACTACCGACCCCCGCTCATCTCATAGCTGTACCTGCATGTAGGTAGTCTACATGAAAGGCGTAAACCACGCAGGCGGGTTTTCGGGGTAGAAAAGCCTCCCCCCTGAATTTCGCGCTTCAGGTGGCAGGAGCAGTGGCACCGGCAAACAATAAACGGCTGCCTATTGCATGGAGCAAAGACAAGGATATGGTGTCATACATGCAGTCTACTGTAAGAATTGTATGCATCTTAGTCAACGCTCACTACTCATCAGATGTTGTGTTCACAAGCGAGCTTCATTCGGTTTGGTCGGAAATCATTGCTGCTCGTGAAAAGTTGCGATCACTTCAAACTCAACTACCTAGCTTGTCTTTCTAATAATTAGTTACGGTTAGGTCTTTGGTAAAGATTGGTCTCTCGTTGGCTTGTCTGATATGGTATATCTCAACCAAGGCTAGCTACGTAAGTGGCGTTAAAACACAGCCGCCATCAAGCCACAGCACACCCATGTCTACTCAGCTCATGATCATCGGTTTGTAAAGGGGGGGGCTCTGGGATCGAGTTTAAGAGTGAATTGGCAATGTAGTAAAAGTAGCCATCATGGTATCTCGGACAGAACCACTGGTCAGCTGGTCCAAAGAGATATGGCTCATGATAGTAATCACTTATCTCGATGTAATTCACCCCCTTGTAATGACGTTGACTTATCTGGGCCACTAATTACCTGCAGTCGAAAAGCCCGCGTGGCGCGTACAGAGCCTCTCCCGCGCCCGACTCCATGGGATCTATATTCGTATATCATTTCGCGTATACTATTATTAGGACCACTCTGCGCTTTCGCTTCCCGTTCCTCGTGAATGATCCTGAAGTCCCCCACATTCCTCGCCTTTCAGCTAGAACTTGAGATTCAGGGGCTCGGTTGCCAATACCATTGATGCTGTTGGCTAGATGTGTATCTAAGCACGAAGCTCATAGAGTAAACAAGATGGAGTGGGAGATAAGCGAGGGTGTTGTACGTGTGTTCAATCCCCGATGGTGGTGTATCAGTCGATACGACATCGTGGCTGTTACGAGATTCTCGTCGTATTCCAAGGATTGTCGCGCTTCGAGAGAGGGACACGCAACCCCATTTCCGTGCTCACACCACCTCCTCCCCGATGGAGGGATGAGGACGACAACCATGAGTCGCACGTGGAGAGAGCACCGTACCAGACATCTACTGTAACGTTGATCAAATGGATACCGCACCCGAGGGTGTACTCACACTCGTCTACATAGAAGCTCTACGCCGCGGCACGTAGTTGAATGGATTGGTGCGGGCAATAATACCTCCTCATTGCAACACTAACCTAGACCGGGTTCTTGGCTCACGAGCTGATGTGACCCTGGTCCCCTGACACTGCTGGAGTGTAGGGGTCGAACTGCGTTGGACCTGAAAAGAGACATCGGCTTGCGATTGCTACCGTCTTTTCAAAGATGAATCATGAACTAGTCATCTTGGAGCCTTCATGGCAAGCCAAAAACTAACTATCCCTGCTTCTAAGTGTCAACCAAAAAATACTAAAAATCAACCCGATCGGGCTGTAGTGAAGCCGGGGACGAGGTAGGATCAACGCACTTATGCCTACTTATGTCATTGATAATGCGGACAGTGCGGGCATGCGGCCCTGATATAGCAATTCCTAAATCCGAGATGACTTAAATTAGTGACTGGGGCTTGTCGGGAAAAGACCAGGATCCATGCTGCGAGAAACCCGATATCAATAGTAGGGGTCTTTTGTGCCTAACAGCCAATCTGCTTGCACCAGAAACGGATCAACTTCGAACCTGAAATTAGACGACGACATTAGAAGATGAACTCGTGTAAGGGTAAGGCTAGGGTAGTAACAGCTAGTTGAGGACTGCGCCGGTCTCGTATCCGGCCTCTGCAAGGCTCCTTCGTTCATTCGTTGAGTACTGTGAATCATGTTTTCGTTGGACCTAGTTAAGGTCTCACCACAGAGTACCCTCGACCCCGGAAGGCCTCGTCATCTATCCCGGTCTGCATACCGGTCCCGCCGGAACCTACCCGCGTGACCCGTTCCGTATAAGTTATAACACTGTAATAATTGAACTTGAGGACCGAGGCCGAGCTCGGAGATAGTGCTCGCATCAACCCGAAGTTCACGCAGGGCGGCGACGAGCTACACTCGATACATGTACAGGTAGATCCTGCTCGGTTATAGGACAGCTAGTGTCGGAGGCGGCATACTGTCCTTTGGTCAATACACGATGGACTAGGAAACACTGTGAGTCTTCTCTCCTCTCACATAGATATGTGTTACTGTAGCTAACGGTTTTGGAGGCACTTCTCTAGGGCACACCACACCGCATTATCTGAGGTGCATGTGTAACGGGGAGCCCGCAGTTCCTGAAAGATGTCCATTTGAATATGTCGCTTATTCAACAATCGAGCCCATTGCGGTAATACAGGGCGGGTTCTCGCAGATGACTCTTCTCAGTTTCCCCCAAATGGACAGCTGAATAGATAGTGTACTAAACCACAAGGACCTACAATCTAGGTGCGCTGCTCCGATTCGGCGGTGATGCGGCAATAGGGTGCCCAGTAAGAAGTTTTTGGTCCCCCCTGGCTCACAGGATCCCGACCAGCATTGACGAATGTGTGCCATTCCACTTGTCATAGGGCAAGGCTGCCAACTTAGACTCGACCATGTGTCTCTCTTAGCCGCGCACTCTTCCTTTCGTGTTCAGATGTGGCCTTTTTTACTCCTTATGCGGTCACCGTTACACTCAATGTGTGTCTCGAGGCCAGCTAGGATTTCGAACCGAAGCGGTTGTTGAGCGTCTGCTCTCGAAATAGGATTACACCCCTGCTTATCACATTTTCACCAAAGCCTTATCTCATCAAGCCGCAGGCGATATTCGCTTCTCGGCTCCATCCTGTAATGATAATATTGCCGAGCTTGGGGTCGGCCTGCGAACAGAATATTGAGACACTGCTTCGTGTTGTCGCGATGGTCATTGATGGCGTTCAAATTTTGTTGCGGAATATGCCGTCTAACCACCCTTAGTCTTCCCCATACTGCCGAGGCCATCGGAGAATATTGGTCACGAATACAACACTACTAAGCAGGTAGGTAGGTAGTCTCCTCGTCTACCTCGCCCTCCTCACGGGCTGGTATGCGAATAAAACGCGGGGGGGTACATCAACACTTATTGATCAGACGCCAAGCCAGGACGACTAACTTCTCAGTAATTGTCGCCAAGAAGAGCAGGCGGATTTTTCAAGGGCATTCTCAGCCTACCGCCTAGATTCTCGGCATATTCGGACTAATCAGAGTCAGAAGTGCCCATCCAAGGCAGAGAGCTGGCGGCCGCAATACGACGAGGCGTCAACGTCGACTGATCTTCACGGAGATTTCTTGGGGATACAGCTCCAAGGTGCCAAGGACCAAGACCTAAGCGATGGGAACCACACCCGCAGGGAAAAGCTCGCTACGTTACCATACATCTGGATTACCTAGTAACACACGTGGGGAAAGAGTGGGAGTGCGTTCATGCATCTCCGCCCTAAGGATATTGCGATAGTAACAGTTTGGACTTGAGCGCTGCCTTGCTTATTAGGACAACCTCAGGGCCTGCCCACCTTGTTGTATTTTTCATATGTCTAGAGGTAAGTAGAGCAGAAGATAGTAATCGCCCACTATTTCGAGGATGCAAGATATGGGTTCATGGGGAGGTGGATTCTGAGCGAATCTGTGAAATGGTAACACCCTGCAGCGTGAAAAGAGGTAATGACCACGCGATATAGCCGGTTCGTAACAATTGAATAACCCCCAAAATGCATGCCTTCTAATACTCAATCGGCTCATTATATTTTCGCCATCGGCAAATTCATTTTTGGCTCGACAGGTATCCTCGGGTGATCGCCAGCTAACTGGAGGCCAGTGATGACCTCAAGCTCGTCTACGGCCTCAAAGGCCCTGCCAAGCGAGACTTTGATGGTGCGGAATCCCAACTTGCGACCGCTCTTGAGATTCTCTCCGATGTCATCTAGGAATACGATCTCTTCGGCTTTAACACCGTTTGCCCAACGCTGCGACTGGCCCCGCTCGGAGGAAGCATTCGCTCGTGCGAATTTATCGACTGCCCGTAGCGTGTGTTCGTATATACGAGGATCCGGTTTCCGCAGGCCCACATGAGCTGAAGACTACAACGCTCGGAGTCAGTTCGGGTTGAGCGGCTTACACGATATGCTGCTCCTTGATATTTTCATGCTAGCGAGTATATGAAGGCATCTGCCCCGAGAATGACTCACCACAAATACGTCGAAGAGATTTCGGATCGGATCCGCGTAAAAGTCTTCCCTGTAGAGAGGGTGGCCTTGGGGGAATATAACGGTGTTGCTCATCGCGGCGAGGATGAAGCGACCGCTCGCCTTTAACCTTTGCAGAGCCGGATACATCCACGGGTCGGGAGCTGTCGAGACTCTCATCATGTCATTAAAGAGCCAGCGCCCGTCCAATTTGGGCACAGGAGGGACCTGGGATGCGATGCTCGAGTCCTTGGCTGATTGTATCTTGTAAAAAGTACCCCACCTCTCGGGGTCGTGTAAGTCCTCATTGAAGCCAGCGAAGAAGGCATCGTCCATGAGGATTTCACCGCGCTCTAGTCGATGCCAGAAACCATTGGGCGCCGTTTTCGAGATAGAATAATTGATCCAGCCGGGCGGAATACCGAGGCTTAGCTCGTAGTCTAAGATTGACTGGAAGGGAGAGACGACCTGATGGATATGTGAGTTCTCACGTCTTGGTTCGGGGTGTTGTGCATTGTGAGAATCAGGGGTGCTGGTCTCCATGATGCTGATAGATGATGGCACATGGTAGGTAGACCATTCTTGCTTGACTTACACAGACACCCCCGATGTCAAACAACAAGACCTTTGCGGGCCTCCGAACCGCCATGATGCGATAAAATATATATATATATAAGAAGTAACTACAAAGTAGTTTATAGTGTTAACAGCATTTCAATCCATCGACTCTATAATTCCAGATTGCGGCTTGGGAAAAGCGTGGTGAGGTTTATGATGCAAAACAGGAGAAATCAATAAGCGATTTTGAGGGTATAGTAAGATTGAATACAGTACCTAGAAGCAGGCCGAGACACGGCTCAAAGGAGACGAAGCCTCGGCTCAGATCCATGCCAATTCAGAGGTGCATGTACAATGTACCTACCTAGGTACTTCGTATGAACTTGTACATTTCTCTGGAGTGACAGCCTGGTACCCAGGTACTTCTATTCGAGTAAAGGAAGGTGGTCTGTGCATCGCCCTCGTCGCCCACCTAGGTGCCTACATGTCGTGGCCCACCAACCTACCCCTCCTAACCAATCACTAATTGGAGGGCCGACAAGCGATTTTTCGCCCACAAGAATTCCAGCCCACTATCTTTTTTTGAGCGTCGGCGTGAACCACCAAATTTCTGCCTCCATCACCAACCTACTCAACGAGCTGATACCGTCGCCAAACCAGCGAAATCAGTCAAGATGGTGAGTTGATACCGAATCTCCACGTCAATTGCGATGCCAGAAACGGCCCCTCCAATTACCTCTCAGATCGAGAGCCCGTGAAGGAGTCTGAGAAAGAGTGTGAAAGAGTCCATGCAAGATGCTTCGGATCAGGAGGATCATCTGAAGCGCCAATTGCTGACTCGGGTACATCGTGACAGACCTTCCACAAGCTGGTCAAGAACAGCGCGTACTACAGGTGAGCGCGCTCCCATCCCGTCCCCTTGCTTGCGGAATGACCCCAACTGACCGAGTGCCTCGACGACAACAGTCGCTTCCAGACCAAGTACAAGCGCAGAAGAGAGGGAAAGACCGACTACTATGCCCGCAAGCGCCTCATCACCCAGGCCAAGAACAAGTACAATGCGCCCAAGTACCGCCTAGTCGTCCGCTTCACCAACCGCGACATCATCCTGCAGATCGTCACCTCGGAGATCTCTGGTGACAAGGTCTTCGCCGCCGCCTACTCTCACGAGCTCAAGGCCTACGGCATCACCCACGGCCTCACCAACTGGGCCGCCGCCTACGCCACCGGCCTGCTGATCGCCCGCCGTGTTCTCAAGAAGCTTGGCCTTGACGAGACCTTCGCTGGTGTCGAGGAGGCCAACGGAGAGTACACAATTACCGAGGCCGCTGACGAGGACGGCGAGGAGCGCCGCCCCTTCAAGGCTCACCTTGATGTCGGTCTGGCCCGCACCTCCACTGGTGCCCGTGTCTTTGCCGCCATGAAGGGTGCTTCTGACGGTGGTATCTTTGTTCCCCACTCGGAGAACCGCTTCCCCGGTTTTGACATGGAGACCGAGGAGCTGGACGCCGAGACGCTCAGGAAGTACATCTTCGGTGGACACGTCGCCGAGTACATGGAGACTCTGGCTGATGATGATGAGGAGCGATACAAGAGCCAGTTTGGCCAGTACATCGAGGATGATATCGAGGCCGATGGTCTTGAGGACTTGTACACAGAGGCCCACGCCGCTATCCGCGAGGACCCCTTCAAGAAGCCCGAGGACGAGGGCGACAAGAAGACCAAGGAGGAGTGGAAAGCCGAGAGCAAGAAATACCGGACACTCAAGTCCACCAAGGCCGAGAAAGAGGCGAGAGTCCAGGCCAAGATCGCCGAGTTGCGTGACGCATAAATCAGGGACATGGTGTAAAATGGGGGGAAACAAAAGGAATGTCATTGTTACACTTTGCAGTTGTCTTTCGGCATGGGGAGTTCATAGGAATGGCATTCTCGACAGGTTACTTTACGAATTGATGAAGTTAAGCCTCTGTCAATATAATGATTTATTACATGATCATTGTAATCCCGGAGGACTTCAGTCCGTTCTGGCTATTGTGAAATTTGGTGGCCCATCAATACTTCTCTCCGATCTCCTTCAAGCCGTTCAGATATGGTATAAATCGAGGAATTCTACTGTATTACTAACACGATGCATCAATATGACGGGCTGTTCTGATAAACGTCATCAATAAGTAAATGCTGATCTCTGGTCTAAACTTCCCAGTACTCGTACCTTCTTGAACGCCCGACACAAATATGACTAAACACCAGCCCAGCAACCCAATTACGTAGCCACACAATTATCATACACCACCTCCACTGGTATCCCGTGTCCTATTTCTGGCACGCGACAGCCATGCCCTTACGAGCCAATGCCGAGTCTATCATCACAAGGCCATCGTAAGTTTCAATCTGAACGAGGTCCTCATCACGTCCGGCACCATGCCTCCGAGAGAAAGAATCTCAGCCGTGGGCCAACCCCGATCAGTCCCCATCAACCATTGCGTGCTCTATTCAGCGTCTTTGCCATCCTCGTCCATCGCATCATCAAGAGGACGATTGTCCCCCGTTTCGCTTGTCTCGTGTTCTTTGCCCGACGGGTCTGTTCCCAGCTCTGCCGGGGACAATGGCGTCACGCGGAGGCTCGGCAGCGTGTGCGCGCTGGTGGCCGAATAGGTAAAGCTGGGAATCAATCGAGTTAGTTAAAGTGACCAAAAACAAAAGGAGAAGGAGCATGAGAGGAAGAGGTGTGGTCTAGGTATGTATCGATGGACAAGGTATATCCGAGAAACGGCGCGAGCCGGGCATGGTTACGGGAGAAGATAGATGACTGGGATAGGAACTCACTGGCTGCTCGGACTCGGGGTTCTGGGCCGTTCCAGGGACTGCAGGGAGTTTCTGCCCCACGGATTGGGCGAGAGCGCATCCCCGAGGGATAGTCTGGGCCTCTCGCTTTCTCTGGGGAACACCCTGGGTTCGGAGGCATTCAAGCCCCCCTCACGCAGCGTGTGAGGGGTCGGTGAAGAAGATGGGTGATTGAACAGCGACCTGCTGAGCACTCTCGTCTCGAACAGCGGGCTCGGTGAGCCTTGGTTTGCTAGGAGCCTGTCGATCTTTTCCTCGAGACGAGCCATGGCTTCCACTGCCCTCTCGGTCGCGGCCGTGTTTAGCACTATGAGGTCGTTTAAGTGCTCGAAGTCGGAATATGTGTCCCTGGAATAATGAAAGTCTGTCAGGTTCGTGGCTCGCTGCTTGAATGGTCGGGGATGGAAAATGTGTTAAAAATCTATTTGGTGAGGGTAGGAGGGAGGGCTGAGACGGCCTCGGATTTGTGTTGACTTACTGGGCTGCTTCCGACAGCGTGCTTGGGGACTCGGGATCCGGCACATTGAAAGGGCCTGCCATGTTGGATCTTGGGGATCTATGTCATATAGACGTATTCTGTATTAGAAGCAGTCTCGGCTGGTATGTGAATGATACAATCTATCGGGAGAGGACACGACGTACCTGTTATGTTTGTCGATGAGCTGAGTCTGTGAGGAAAGTTGTTGTGTGATGTGCGTGAGGCGATCTAGGATCTGTGAGTAGAATGCTTCTGATAAGCAAAAAAGAGCAAGGGGGAGAGGCGTGGGCGGATTTATACGTAAAGCAGTCCTCTTCATGTATTATGCTGCCTGATTGTAAAGTATCTAAGTGAGCACCCAAGCAATGCACGCAAACTATGGCGAAGCCCTTTGTCGCGTAAGAAAATCTTCTACCTCATGCAGTTTCCAGCTTGCTCCTTCTATCATGGTGTTTGAGATCGTGTTGTAGGGTTCAAAGGCCTGATGGGAAAGAAAGCCGACGCGGACTTGGCTGCTTTGACTGCTAGTATTGATCACGTAGGCATCTGCATGAAAAGGTGGACGATATGGAATTGAGAGTGTTCTGATGCCCGTCCCAGTGCTATGTCTATGAGACCTTCTTCTGAAATAAAAGGAGAAGAATTTTTGTTCTACTAGTCTTGTTTTGCCTTGAAGGAAGTGAGACGTGTTGTTCGGGATGCCTGGCAGATGCAGACAGTTCTACCAATGCATCGCAGGGAAGAGAGTAGTCATGTCATGTTTCTATTGTGTCTCTCTTTCTCTCTGTATTTTATGTAACACATGCAAGGCAAGAGAGAGATTGAAATAACCACAATAAGGCAGCTCTGCATAGGAAATTCTAGAAGCGACTGAAGACTTTTAGCAATTTATATATTGGAAGTCGACGATTGCTAGTTATCTACCTAGTTATCCGCCTATGTATTCAGAAAATGGCCGAGAATGTTCTTGTTTGGCGTTGTTCCGAATCTGGGGCGAGGTCTGTTCGGCCTAGGCAAACAGTATTGAGTGTATACCCTGGTAACGTATCACAGCTTCTTGTTTGCCAAAATTAAGACCATTTCCGTTCAATGCTTATTCCAACTTCTTTCTTCCTACTCCTACTCGCTGCAATACTGCCCGCTCACTTCCAACTTATTCCATACAGCAGCCCTCGCCATCTTCTCGCTTTAGGTACAGCTGATCGTTGTCTCTGCCTTTCTTTAATAACTCTCAAGAAGCCGAGACATATTGCACCTCCTCAGAACGCCGATTGGCTTCCAATCATAGCTCACTGCTCACGCTGACCTCCTGTTCAAATTGAAGATGCCTTCCGGCCGAAGCAAGAAGAAGAAGCCTGAATACTACCGGGATAAAGGGTGGAAGCCGCCATCATACGACCTTTTGATCCCCTCAAACTATCCCGCCCAATGCGCATTTCCGGCACAAAGCTACCACTTGCTACCAAGCTACCAAGCTATGCCTACCTCACCATCACAAGTTCTGCTCATGCTGCCGGCACCTTCTCCAACTGTATCCCCTGCTGCTATGATCCAGCCTTCTACGATGGTGCAGCCATATCCGATGATACACCCCACGACAGTACAGCCTTCCGCAATGATGCATCCTTCTATGATGTCACAATCTCCTGCCATGATGCTGCCCAATAATGCAATGGGACAGCCTTCCACGATGCTGGCTGTACCGCAAGCGCTTCAGTACTATGGCGCCGGCCAAGCACTTGGCCCCTTCGCGCCGCTTCGGTACTAAGATTTTGCCGAGCGAGGCTCTGATAGGGGAAGGCTACAATGCGAGGTCGTGCGGGAGTTCACGGGGGAAAGATCTGGGTTGTGCGGCGTGCCCGACCGATACCTTCGGGGCTCGGATGGAGGCGGATAAGATGGTGGCCATGTTTGCTAGAGCGGGCGGGAATTCCGCGGAAGTTTTCGGAGCCGGAGGACCGATTATGAAGGAAACCCAGAGGCTTGGTCATCCTTCCGAATCAGACCTCCAACGGCCATCACCTCGGCCTGACGTCATATAACAGACGATTTGAACCTCAAAAAAGCCATGCAAATTACCTAATATACGCCATTAAGCAGGTGATCTCTGGCCTCAACTGCCTTTTAGTGTCTAGCCTGCATCGTTGATATGAGCGGTATTCGCCATGCGAGAGAGGACAACTGGGAGTCTCGGTCGGTTAGGGCGTGGGATAGAAAAAATTGAGAGCTTGCACGTGTCCGCAAGTGAACTCACACCTCGTGATGCCTTATAGATGTGATGGTAGAGAACACGCGGGCCCGTGATGAGTTATGAATGAGGGTCAACACCAACACCAGAGTTTCGGGTCTGGACGGACGGGCCGTCACATCTCACGTGACTGATTTCGTCTAATATTTCTTGGACCTAACGCCGTCGTTGGTGGAAACCTTAGGATGTCGGAGAAGTTGACTGATAGGTTACTAGCAAAGATTGGCAGTGTACCTATCGTATAAGTACAAAGTACAAGATACTTGGAGTTCAGACGTCAGACCACCAACGCAACATACACTAAATCTACTATCTACCATGGTATTTTCTGGGAGCACAGTTGTACTGTATCTGGAAAACCTGTGGCATCTACCTGTCTTACAAGGACCTTACCAGCTCTGGCTCCAAGCACGGCACTCGAATACCTACAGTGGGTGCTGCTCATGCTATCTGTCTAGGCACATCATTTGATCCGACCTCGTATGATCGATCTATGGGTGACCGACTTTTGGGTGAAGAGAACCCGACACAGTACGCAGTATGCGGTACACTACCTACACTATCAACGCCCCAGTCAATATGCTAGTGTATACTACCGAGACTACCCTCGACTAAAGTACCTCCCAGTCAGCGCCCCCGTCTTTTGCGTGTGTCGTGTTCTGGTCGGTGTATACTAATACGTATTGACCCGGCGCTCGTGGGCGCCGATTCTACCTACATTTCCCGAGGAAGTGGCGATTTGGTCCCAAAGTAGAAAAAGGTGCTGTCGTGTAGAGAATAAGCGCAAGAATGTAGTGTAAGGAGGTAAATACCTAACCTACCTATTTTACACCATACATTAAGTGTTCTACCTATAGGTATGTATGGATGACTACATAACCTAACATCCATATATGTCAAGATGGCATACTGCGTACCTCAACTTTACATATACAGTATACTTCTACTACCTACTTTACGGCGACTGAGTCATGAGGACGGCGAAGACCTAAGTGAAGCACAATCAACAAGATACCTGGTTTCCATAGGCTGAGGAGAGGGAGGGCGCGAATCTTCAGGACTTGTGCAAGTATTTAGTATTTAGTTCGTAGGAGCAGGAGGAACTGTGTGCATGTGACATTCCCCGGACTTGGTCTAGACATCAAGCCATGGTTGTCTTGCCGAGAAATCCCGCTAACGATGTCCTTCAATCACGGCGTTAGTATATACAGCTGACCACCTGATATAGGTAGTATATAAAACTTGAATAAATGTGAGTTCTGTCTTCATGAAACCGTGTTGATAAGCCGAGTTACCCATTTCACCTACCACCACGTTCCCCGGTATACATATGCACTTTATAACGGCAAACTCCATGTTGTGAGGTCCCTTACTTAGGATTGCATCAACCTACACGACCTACATGTAGAAGTTACTTAAGGCTCATGGTACTCTCCGCCTGCACTCCACTATTTAGCCTGCCGCTGGATCGTTTTTTACCTCATCCACACTGGGTACATGTACCTACACTCAATTGTAGGTGGATATCTAAAGTAGGTATGTACAACACAAGTACTTTTCCAAACCTCGGAAGTAAGTAAGGTACTTTGATATACACTAGTAGAGCCTAGACTAGACCGCGGTCTGCAGTCTTTACCACCTCTAGCGGATACAATTTAATCCCTAACCCTCCGCATTGATGACAACCCGCTTCTGCTTCTGGGAACGTCATCGTGAGCTCTCACAGCCACTATCTCATCAACAACTTCTCTTGGTAAAGTAGGTAGGTAACTCACCCTTACCTACATGTACCTAACCAACCCAACCCAACCCACCCACCCATCTTTCTATCGCGCAGTCAGTGAACATGGAATTTCACCACATGGATCGCTGGTCAGCCTCTTGACATTACCTCACCTACTCGAGACTTGGCGCACTCACAATACTACCTACTCTGTTTCTATTCTACGGCATATGAGACATCCCCAGTTAAGCATTTTGGCCTCGATTGCTTCGTCTCAGCCCTGGTCCCGGTCCTGCTTGGTCCTGGTCCTTATCCCGGCCCCGGTCCTGGTCCCCGGCCCTGCTCTTGCTCCCTGTATCAGCCCCTGCGAAACTGCGAATAGGTCCAGGTCTATTATCTCCAAACCCTGGCTTGGTACCAACCTTTTGTTGTCGCTTTGCTGCATTCTCTCGACATTCCCTGCTGGCTTCATCAGCTAGATTCGGATAAAGTGATAAAGCTGGGCCGGCCCTATGCAGTAAGTGGCTGACTGGCCACGAACGAGGCATCGGCGATCTTGTGCTGACTGAGCATATAGATAGCATCTGCGCGCATCTACACAATTTCGGCATCATCCTCGCCTTTATATACCATTTTGTAGACGGACATCACGCATCCCGTCGATCCAACATGGAGCAAGTAATGGATGTGAGCTGGATGACCCATACCAAAGGTATTTACGTCTTCTTTGTCCTATTGTCCTCCGGTTCCTCCTGCTGCTGCTGCTGCTGCTGCTACTACTACTGCTCGTCGTCTTCTTACTGCGTGCCGATTGACAAATCTTCTTGCCTCTCTCACGTGTTGCTGGTCTTGACTGACCAGATCTCATTCCATGATAGATCTTCTCAACAGAAATGGGCATCATCCTACATCTTTGTCCCAACCCGAGCACAACACTTCGACCCAATCCTTAGAGTCTGTAACTCGAAGCAAGGCAAATGGACAACCAACCCCCCAATCCCCTTTGCCTCCACCTGCTGCCGCGGTATCGCCACCGAATTCGGGTTCTACGCAATCGCCGGCGGTCGCTAGGCCCATCCCTCAACGAGGTGGGCGGGCGCGGAGCTTGTCCAATGAATCGTCTACCGGTCCAAATGGCACACCGCCCCAGAGAAGGAGCTCTTGGTTCTCCAACATCTCGTCCAAATTCTCAGGCTCGCCCTCCAACACTGTACATCAAGTCGCAAGCCCGCCACCCAAGCCCGATACCGACGCCGATGATGTCACCCCCTTACCCAAGATAACGCCGAATAAAAACGCCGTCCTCCCTCATGCAGCGCGGCCAACCGGGGACGCTCCTTACATTCCTGCGCCCCCAAAAACCGGCCAGCCAGGAATCTTAGGTGTATTTCGTCGTTTGTCATCGTCGAATACAGCTATCGGCCCGGGCTCAAAAGCTAGTCACGGCCTCGTGGAACGGAGGATTCTGAATGTCGACCAGCACCGGGAACGGTGTCGCTTGAACGAACTTCATCAGGCTAAGCTGCGCCGCGTTGCGTTTTGCGTTGACATCGAGATCGCTCCCATGCCAAAATACCTCGATGAAGACTCGCCGGCCAAGTCAAGTACGGAAAAGAGTGACAGGCTGAAAACAGCCGAAAGAAGCGAGGGGCTGGCTTTGAAAGAACACACTGCCATCGACGCACAAGACGAAAAGGCCGCCATTAACAAGGCTACGGGCGACAATGCGCCTAAGGAACTTGAGAAGGAGGGCGCTCCGGCTGTCAATGACAAAAAGGACGGATCCAGCCCCAAACCAGTGGATGAACCGAAACCGGAGAAGGAAGTTTCGCGGAGACGGGAAAAGAAGAAGAAGAGCGAAGCTGAGCGAAAGGCCAAAAAGGAACAAAAGCGGAAAGAGGCGATGGAGAAGGGGGCTATCCCGATGGAGATACATCTTGATAGCGATTCTTCAACAGAGGACGGGTCCACGCCAACCCGCTCTCCGCGGCGTCGGGTAACACCCACCACGAACCCGGGCAGGATATACCGAAGATGTTGTCAGCTACGAGAAACCGACATATTGACCAAGATTACGGGGCAACTTCCGAAGACCACCGACAGCTGCCCTGACGGCATTATCGAGAAACTCGATCTTACCGGCTACTATCTATCATTACCCGACCTGGTCACATTGGGGGATTTTCTCGCCGTGGTTCCATTCAGGGAACTGTACTTGGAAAACTGCGGCTTGACGGACGAGGGAATGCGTGTTATCTTGGCCGGCCTGCTCGCGGCTCGAAAGCCAAATGTGAAGCACCGCAGATCGTTGATAAGACCAGCCGACTTAGCGCCCCAAGGTGGCGTTGTTGAGCGACTAATCCTCAAGAATAACAAGATTGGCATTGAGGGCTGGAAGCACATATGTCTCTTTATTCATATGTGTCGTTCTATCAAATGCCTAGACCTTTCAAGCCTACATTTTCCAGCGGTCACGGAGCCGGCCAAACCATCTTTCGGCCATCTTCCTCATCTGCACTCCCACGGACAGAGCGCATCTCCACCCCTCGACGTAGCGATACTGCTTTCGAAGTGTCTTGCCGACCGTCTGGCTGGTCCAGAGCTCGAGCTACTAAACTTGAGTGGTGTACGACCGACATCAAGTCAGCTCGAGTGCGTGATAGATGGAATTTTAAAATCAGGAGTGTCGAGACTGGGGTTGTCGAATAACAATCTGGATGCTGCTGGGTTGGAGCACGTGGCAAGGTATTTACGCATCGCCAAGTGCGAGGGCCTTGATCTTGGCGGAAATGACCTCAGAAATCATCTCGAAACAATAGTCAGCGCCATTGACAGCAACCACTCACTATGGGCACTCAGCCTCGCCAATTGCAATTTAAACCCTGCGTCTTTGTGCAAACTCCTTCCCAAGCTAGTAAAGCTTGCCAACTTTAAGTTCTTCGATCTCTCGCACAATCACGCTCTCTTTGAATCCGAGCCTAGTGCTATTTCCCTACTCCGCCGGTAAGATGAGTTGACAAAAGGATGCGCCTAAACTATAGCTGACTTTTTTCCCTCCTAGATACCTCCCACAACTAGATAGCTTAAGAAGGCTACACCTTGCTGATGTTTGCCTGTCCTCAGAACAAGTGATTGCTCTGGTCGAGATTATACCCGAGGTCAAGTCCCTCGCCCATCTCAATATCCTCGAAAACCCAGACCTGGGTCGCCTTGCGGATGCGAGAACAGAGGATGCGCAAGAAGAGGCCTGCGCTCTCTATGCTTCGTTATTAGCCGCTGTTCGCGTTTCTAAATCGTTGGTGAAGATCGACATCGACGAGCTAAGCTCGGAGTCTGGCGAGCTTCTCAAGGCGCTAGCCAATCGCGTGGTCGTATACACAATGCGGAACATGCAGGGAGTGCCCGATATTCAAGAGACCCAGGCCGACGAATTAGCCCCCAAACTCGATAAGTTTCCTGAGGTTCTTCGCCACCTCGTAGGCTATGAAGAAGATCACCTAGTCATTGCCGAAGAAGATGGGGACATCGAAGCGGCGCCAGACGAGGATTATGTCATAGGCGGTAGCGGGGTCGCAAAGGCCCTTGCTTGCGTCTTGAAAAATCGGGGTAACGATACAAGACGACACTCCGGCGACTTGACGTGGGAGTTGGAAGAAGGAGCTACGGCGACTCAACCGAAACTACCTCCTGGGAAGGCCAAGGATATGTCCAAATACTTGCTTGTGACTGCGCGAAAAATCCGGGCACGCCTGCAACCAGCTCTAGCCAGTGCTAAGGCATCTGCTAGAGAGGATATGAGCAATTACCGTGAGTTCGTTCGAAACACCTATACACGATCATGTTACTAATCGGCTTTAGACCGCTTGGTATTCCTCGATCAGACGATTGAAGGAATAATCAACCGCTTCGAGGATGAATTCCCCGATACACGCCAGTCGAATGATACGAACGAAACAACTTCAGATCCTGGTTCGACGGCTCCAGAGCCTAATGCCTCCCCGGAGCTACACGAAGGCGATGCTTTCGCTCTGTCAGATACCGAAGACGTAGAAACGGAGCTGCACCCTCCCATTCGGTCACGTTCGAGCTCTATCATATCGCACACATCTAGAGCATTCTCGGAAGAGGAGGGCCGCGCCCTTCGTGTCGGCCACAAATTCCGGCGTAGCTTCATGTCGCAGACTGAATTCAACGTTCTCAACAGCGACGAGGAAATTAGCAACAACCCCCACCACGTGAAGCTAGTCACCAGTCTCATGGAAGACTTAATGGAAGACTACGACGACATCAGGAAAAAGGTAGAGGAGAAAGGTATTGTGGAAGTGTTCGAGGAAGACAGGAACAACATATGGAAACTCCTTCGGGATAAGGATCCTGCATACTGGAATGTCTTCCTCGAGAGCCAGCAGAAAGCACGGGCGAATATTAAAGTCGAACCGAATGGACTCAAACTAGACCCAGCACAAGAAAGCGCTGTTATTGACGAAGAGGCCGTTGCAGATTAAGAGGATATGACAGCATGCTGCTGCACCAATGCCATGATCACTCGTAGGGATGAAATCAACATGAATCATTCCCAAGCAGAGCTCCGGGATGAGAGTCGTTTCTGCGAGAAAAGGAGGTGGGCACCCGCGACAAAGTCGCAAGCCGGTCCACTATGCCTTTCCAAACCTAAACACCACTCGCGACGAATGAGCCATCTACGTCAATAAAAATATAGAAACATCGGTTTTACGGCGTTGTTATCCTGCTTTTTGCTCCGCCCGGCGACGAAAAAAACTACGGACTGGAACCGGAAGGGGGAGGGGAGGGGGGCTTAAGGCCAAGCGGAATAAATACGGGATAAAATTGAATTGAGCGCGGCGTTCGTCGGGAATCTATCTTGTCAGGATATATAGGTTCAAAAACGTGCCTGGTACCACTCCTGTTAACTCCGCATTATCTACATTATTCAGAGGTTCTTTTTGAGTGAGAATACTGAAGTTCGTTTCTCCCCTGCTCCTGTTCTTCCACTTTTGCTGGTTCATTGGCGACGGCGGCTGCCGGTTTCGCTCCCGAGGCCTTACAACCCTACTATTTTCACATCAAACAAAGTCGACAAAGTGTGTATGCGTATCTGTATCTTCTTTGTGTAAAGTAAGTACATATATCTCGATAGACAAGACTGCATGTACTACACGTACGCTACCTAACCAGAAAGCCATCGAGACCTGGTGAAAACAGCGAAGGGGAGAAATAAATAAAGAAAGGAAAAATTTTGGGGTATAATAATCTCCAGCCCTCTCTCTAAATGCAGAGAGATGGGGTATAGATAAATAGGTAGATAGATAGATGGATGGATGAATGAAGGGAGGGATGGAGGGAGGGATGGACAGATAGATAATTGTATGAGTGGATGAGTAAGTGAGCGGGTGAGTGAGTGAGTGAGTGCACGCCATGATCATCATGTCCAGCAGGTAAGTTATGATTCTAGTCATTCGGTGTTGCTATCACTTTCATTCTCATTCTCACTCTCGGGCCAGCTCAAGGTGATAAGTTGATGGATGGGGGCGTGAGTAAGGTAAGGTATGGACGGATGGGGTATAATAAGTGAAGTAGGTAGGTAGGGAGGTAGGTAGGGAGGTAGGGATAGCCCACGTAACTTCATGACTGGTGATTCTCGTTACTTCAGTCAATCTCAGCCCTTACCGTACCGTACCGTACCCGACCCGACCCGACCCGACCCCCTGAACCGGCCCACTCCTGTCCCAATGCTAAATGCCGTAATAGCATACTTTACCTTATTTCTAAGCGCGAAACATAGTGACGGGGACTTGGTCCATGTCATTTCTTGCGACTCGATGAATAAGATAGATAGAGAATAGTCGGTGTGAATAGTCTTATTGGTTTTTCATATTTCTCTTTTTTTCTCCCTCTCTTGTTCTCTCCGGCGTCAGCTTCAGGCGTATTCCCTCTCCACGTCCACGACCCCGACGGCCTCGCGCCCCGTGAAGGCGCACCGGCCGCGCCGGGACCCCGTCGCTTCCTCGACGACGCCCCACGTCACGGGGGCGAGCCAGAACTCGCCGCCATCCCCCCCCGCGGCGTGGCAGCGCGCGCTGACGAGGGCGCTGCAAGGGCCGCCGGCCAGCGCCAGCGGGTTCCCGGAAACCGTCGGGCCGTTCTGGAGACGGAGGCCCGGGGTGCGGCGGAGGCCGAGGGCGAGGACGGAGAACAGGAGGACCGCGAGGAGCGCGATGAGAGTCAGGAGGGCCTGCGTGTTGAGCGCGAGAACGGGGGAGGGGGAGGGGGATGGGGATGGGGTTGAAGTAATGACGATGGGGAAGATGGACTGGCTGAGGACGAAGCCGAGGCCCGCAAAGGTGGCGAGGAGGAACCAGGAGACGGGGCGCGGCAGGGACAGGTACAGGCTCGCGGTCTGGGCGCCGCGCGGGCGGGAGGAGACGCGGAGGGAGCGCCGGGCGACGGCGAAGAGGGAGAGCTCGCGGGAGAGGAAGTAGGTCGTCAGCAGCGCGTTGGTGGAGAGGTAGAGGAGGGCGAGGAGCAGCTGGGGGAGGGCCGCGACGAGCGAGAGCTGGACCGCGTCCACGGGCACGGGGAAGGGGAAGGTCGTCTCGGGCGTCGCGGTGCCGAAGGGCGTGGTGATGCCCTCGCTTGAGGCGCGCGCCATGAGCGCTATCGTGGCGGCCGTCGGGCCGGCGATCAGGAGCCAGGAGAGGATCGTCAGGACCCAGCGGGACAGGGAGGGCGCCTCGAGCCAGTAGTGGTTCCGCGGGACGCACTGCTTCGTCGCGTCGGGGCTGCCTCCCCAGCGGCCCTGCTGCAGGTCGAGCTTCGTGAGGAGGGACGCGTTAGCGGTCGTGGGGTCGGGGACGGCGAGGAACGAGCGGATGGCGTCGCCGAGCGTAGCGAGGGGGTCGAAGGAGGGGCGGATCAGGATCGCGGCCATGGCGATGACGAGCACGGCGTTCAAGGCGGCGACTATGACGAGCATCGAGCCGTTGGCGCTCACGGCGCACTCGTCCTGCGGGCCCTGGGTGAAGAATACTACGGAATTATAACTGGCTCGGACGTCAATAACTGGGGCTTTTGGAGGCTTGGGTAACATTTGGACTTCTGGCTCACATTAC
Source organism: Nemania sp. NC0429 (assembly GCA_022578495.1). NCBI lineage: Eukaryota > Fungi > Ascomycota > Sordariomycetes > Xylariales > Xylariaceae > Nemania > Nemania sp. NC0429. The sequence continues at coordinate 266,603 of MU392167.1, read as the reverse complement.
TTGGATCGCGATGGCGACGAGCAGCGTCACGGTGCCCAACGCCGCCCGGAGCCTCGACACGTGGAGGAAGTTCCGGATCGAGGCGACGCCGATGTCGAGCCATCGCTTCCGGTCGTGCGCGTCGGACACCTCGCGGCGGGTCGGGCTCGTGAGGACTTGGGAGACGTAGTTCGCCCCGGCCAGGAGGACGACGGTGAACACGTTGATGACGACGTGTATGCCGATGCTGATCCGAGTCGCCGCGGCGCAGCCTCCCGAGTAGATGGCCAAGTGCCCTGAGAACGCCCTCGTCCTAGTGACGACCAGGATCAGATTGACGATGCCCACGACCAAGATCAAGAACGCCAGCAGCGTGTTGTACGCCACGCCCCCGCGCCATCCGGACAGCTGTCTCCGCTGGTCACTCTGCTGGCTGCTGCTGCCGCCGTCGCGCGTCGGCCCCGTCGTCGAGGTGAAGTAGTTCCCCAACTCGACCAGGTGGGAGGACAGCGTGTCCCGGCGAGGCGGCGTGATGACCACGTCGCGCTGGCCCCACTGCCTGGCCTCCTTCTTCCTCGCGAGGCTCTCGGGCGTCTCGCCCCGCATGAAATGGATCACATAGTCCGGGACGAGGCTCTGGTCTATGCTCGCCGTGTCGTCCCCGAGCGAGTTGAGGATGCTCCGGGAGTTCCAGGTCCCCGAGCGGAACCTGCCCAGCCGGCTCGACCTCGCCGTCGAGGGGACCTCGGAGGCGTTGCGGTGGTGGAAGGGCCACAGCAGCGTCGACTTGGTGCTTCTCGAGGCGAGGGCCGACCTCGAGTTTGAATATTCAGTCGCTTCTTGGATGCTATCGAGGGGGTTAGATGACGGGGGTCAGTCCATTCAATCCGATGATTTTAGATAGATAGATAGATTCTATATGATACCTTGACATGCGCTCGACGTTGCGTACGGGGCCCTCATCCTCGTATGTGTATCTGTACGGGTTCTTCCCGTTATTCCTGGGCGGAATTACATTCTGGTCCATCCTTTTCCAGGATGCCCACAGCCTCTTTCATCTATCTATTTATCTTCTTTCTTTTATTGAGAGAGCTGTTGTATTAAAGACATCAAGTTGGTGGGCGAAGCCAAGCTTCTAAAGAACGTAAGAAGGGAAACGAGCGTTAGGTCGAATGATGAACATTGAAAAAGACCGATCGATAGGTTGGTTGGCTGGTTGGTCGGTTGCACGGCAAACGAATGAAAACGAAGGAGAGGAAGAGAAGGGAAAAGATACACCGTGGAGTTTCTCGTCGGACAAGCGCCAACCAGGGCCTCGTCGGGTCTTGTAGTAGGTATACCTAAGGTAAGTAGCGTACGGAGTACGGCAGCAGCACAACGTGAGACGCGCGAGACGGTGCCCAACCTATATTCCCATGAGTATGGTCTGGGATGGAGTAGTAGCAGACAACCCGGAGGCTCGCAGTCGAGGCGAGCCGGGATGGGCCCTGCTTAGCCGCATCATATAGGCCCGGGGTCCGCAAGGGGGCGCCCTAGCCATATTTCATGCAACACTTTCTAACCTAGTGTAATGGAGAATGGCGAAACGCGCGCCTCCTATTGGCTCGAGCTGGGCGTCGCTCCATTGTCCAAGAGGATGACTACCGGGCTACACATCTCAAGTGTGTAATATCGTGACGTTGCAACCACCCGCTGGCATGACTGTGTATGTGCGATGACGAGGTTGAGTGAGAGCCGGCGAGCACCACACCTACAGCTGCGCGGAGTACCTAGGTATTCCATGTGCAAGTATACCAGATCCGTCTGGTAACATGCGACTCTGTGGTGTCCTAGGCTCGTAGATAGCACCTCGTGCCCCGTGTAATACCTATACACGAGAAAAATTAAAGAGCGTGTACGTGTAAACGACAAATAGCTCACAATGTTGCTTTACATCTGAGCTCTAAGATTGCAGAACATGTCCCAAGAGCCAGGTTCGTCTATGCCCTTCATTTCAGTGCATCGGACACTGTGAGAATATGTGTACTCTGTGTTTCCTGTTCGAAAACGGCGGAAGCATTATCCGCTTCGCATCTCGCTATCGTGTTTATGAGAGAGCGATTGAGATATTGATAGTTGTACGTAGTATAGCTCCCGTTCAATCCAGGTGCCTTGCCTTATATAGCATATTCTCCGAGACGAAAGAAAAAGAGAGCGAGAGGAGAGGGTAAGAAGACCTACGAAGTACATACAATCGCAGGATGGCCCCGCTCATTTCCTTTCGATGGAGATGAGCATGATGGTCGCAGGGGTCGCTTTCCACAGTCTCGGATGAGAATCTCGCGAAAGGCGACCAAGGATGTGGGTAGTGTAAATCATAGTGTACACAGGTAAACTTAGTGGTTTTTAGATCCCGGTTCTACGGCATAATTAGTATCGAGAAAATCCTATTTCAAGCTAGATTCATCAGAGTCCTGGAGATTTTTAGCAATGACTGACGGCGTTGCGACTGTAAGACGGAGCGGAGAGAATCGAAGGGTAGAGTGTGATTTCGAGGTGATTTGAGGAGTGTGACACTATAATCTGCTAACCCGGGAAAGTGTATAAGACGTGGTCTTGGCAACGTTTCAAAACTTATCGGCACACCCCACTCAAGATGCCCCACGCAGATGCCCGTTGAGCGTGATTTTGGTACGTACCGATGTGCCATAGAGTTAAGAGAACCGTACATCATCGATTGTTTTTTTAGATTCTGCATTTGCTCACGCCAGTCTCACGGTTGCGAAGAAAAGATTGTTTGCGATATATTAAATATTAAACTGAAGTAAACGGAGTGGCCTGATCCCTCCTGAATGGTGAAAGGTCACGACAATTCGAGTGATGGTGTTCCCAAAGCAGACCCGTTCATTCGAAGTAGTCCGACGGGCCCCTATTCGCGTGCCAGCTAGACACGAACCCCCTCCCTAGTGAACCAAATTCATCGAATGCTTTTCTGACATACATTTGTTTTGAAGTTGAGTACTGCTCGAGCCGGGACGAAAAAAAAAACATAGGTATATATGCCAAGTCGCTGTTCTTAACAGATGAACAGCCCGGCTAACTGCCGATACGGAACGTATTCCTCTAATTTCAACTACACCCGAGAAGAGATAAACAGTCAGAATAAGATCCCACATCAGTCTTATTTCAGCGCAACAAATAAAAGCCTCCCGCAAAGATTATAAGAGCCTTTTTTTTCGGAGCTATAATGGAAAGTCACTTCAGCTGAAGACTGTCTAGTATGCTGTACGTATCCGGAATCATGGTTCCAAATTATTTCTGTAAAAAGAATAAAAAATAAAAATAAAAATACATTTGCTGTATCGTCAAGGACATGAACGATTCGTATTTGCTGATTAGACTCACGATCCGTCACATCTCTCACTCATTTATCGGGGAGTGGCATAAAATCAACGGGCACTTCGGCCCCGGTCGCTCCCCCTTGTACTCCGAGCAGAGAAGACCCCGGCGCCAGAGAGAGACTTAACCGCGTCCTACTCGCCACCGGAATCTCCACCCCGTACATCGGGCAGTACACCTCGTGGACGTCGCCCAGAGAACAAGTATTGGGCTTCTCCTCCCGCTTCACGGACACCAGCTGCGTCGACGTCGTCGTTATCACGAACGAACGCCTCCTGGCCTCGCGGTTATGGGCCGCCAGCGTCCTCGTGACGCTGCAGGGCAGCTCGTATAGGCTGGCGTCGCCGTTGCCCCCGACAATCTGCTCGAACCGGAACGAGCGCCACTCCGCGTTGTCGTACGCCATGTAGTCCCCGCGCGTAAGGTGTCCGATGAACAATGCGTGCGAGATCACGACGATATGCGCATCGGTAGCCCTATAGCGCTGCGCGACGGCGCGGATGAAGATCCGCATCGCGCGGGCCTGCGCCGTCGCGAACTGTGGGTCGTACGGCGTGCCCGGCCCCTTGTTCGTCCACGCGGCCTCCACGAAGGAGTAATCGAGGTTCGCGCTGCCGAACTGCCGCACCAGGTCTGCGCAGGAACTGCCTATATCGCTTTCGTTGGTGCCTATTTCTTGCAGGGCGGGTAGGAGGACGATCTTGGACCGCGACTGCGTGTATGCCGGGAACGCGGCCAGCGCCGTCTGGATCGCCCGCTTCATGGGCGAGGAGAAGATCAGGGCTATCTTGCCTACCTTGGCGATGTCTGCGGCTAGTGCGTAGCATTGCTGGATTCCGAGCTCGGTCAATTCTGGGTCGGGAATGCTGGTATCTGGTTTTGCCTGGTGCCATGCGTGGGCGTGGCGGATGACATGAATCGTGGGAGCCATTATGATTATTATCGAGACGAGATACAAGACCAAGACGGGTGAGTCTGAAAGGAGAAGCCTTGCAAGTGCTTGCAAGGCAGGTCATAATGCTCTTATTTGTGTATGAATTTGTAAGTCAAGACAACACTATTATTCAGGTGAGGCCTGACACCTGGTTGAAAGACCTTGTTCTCGAACACAGGTGATTGCCTACACTTCTTTGTTGTGCTTGATGCTGCAGCAGCAAATAACATCTTCTGTCACGGAATAGAGCTGCGGTGCTAAACCAATACACCACTGGCAAAAGTAAAATGTTATCAAGTTGAACACTTAACCATCTGCAGTTGCTCATATAGTAGTACTGTGACCCTAGCATTTGTTGTAGTAGATACGCTTCGCCAGGGCTGTCGTTATGTAGCACAGAAACAGCGCGACATTTTTTCTGTTCTTTTTGTGACACCATTCAGCTGCACGACTATTCTCTCGGAGATCCTGAAGCGGCGGATAGCACGGGTTCTCCATATTACCTGCAACTCCAACGCCGGCTGTTCATCTCGCGACGTCTAACCTTGCGCAGCCACCTTTGCTCCACATACTACGATGACCCTAAGCATGACACGGTGAGCTGAATTTGAGACCTTGACCTTCAATTTCATCTTTGACATGCTGGATGTTAAGAAAATCTTGTCGCCACAGCGGTGGGCCTCTCGCGCTCAACGACATGCTCGTTTCAGACAGTCGGACGATGCAAGCATGAATTACTGTGTGTATGAGACGCTCGACACCCAGGCATATATCCTTTTAAATGTACGTATTGTGCAGTGTGTAATGCTATACACGCCACTTATTTGAGCAGCGGCTTTGACTAACTTGTACAATAACACTTGCTTATATACACGAGAAAACTTGTTTGTATGGAGTTAATCTCACCCCTTCATTTTCCTCCTCTCACTATGTCCTATGAAGCACCGCCAACGTAGTAATTAATAATAACGACCGCTAAAACTCGCAAAGATCTCAGATCAGCCTAGCCAATAACGAGAGCGATCGTGGGGATCATTCTATACTGGCAATAGGCGTGAAGATTTTATCATCATCGATCTCTCGGGTTGGTAAAAGTTTTTAGTCCCTATGCATGATCGCCTCGTCTCCTGGGTATGTGGAAGAGCCGAACATAGAAAAAGAAGAATGCGAGTCTAGGATGACAGGGATTCGAAGGTCTATATATATATGGGCGGGAGACTGCGTGGCCAAGCTGGCTAATTAAGAGCTGAGTAGACGGAATGGTGTGGTGACTAACCCAGGCGTGACTGTGCAGCCGTTTTGATTTTTAGGGTTACATGATCAATCCACGGTGTTGAGACGAGACGATTACAGCAGGCAAGGCGTCCCTTTTCTCACATGAAACGTCTTCGTAATCTGAACTTATGAACTTTGAAGTAGATATAACACCCCTTATTACGTACGTGATACGGGAATCCCCCATATAAGAACGGTTGAACCAGAATAAGGACGCAAAGTCTCAGATGCCGAAAATGTCTAAAAAGGCGAACACGTTTATATACAGCGCCCTGAAGTATATACATGTAAGAAGAAAAAACGTTGAAAATTTAACTTCAAGATGTAAACCTCACCCCCCCCCCCCCCCTTTTTTTTTTGTTAGCTCTTCCTAACCCTCTCCACCTCCTGCATCCTCTCCTCCCTCATCGCGGCATTAATAATCCCGTCCACGACACCCTCGGGCAGCAAGCCCAAGATGGCATCGAGCAGCGCGTGCGGCCAGTAGGGACACACGCTCTTCCGACCGCACCCGGTGCGCGCGAGCACGGCCCTCGCGAGGGTGCGCGCGTCGGGCCGGAACAGGGTCGGCGGCGCCGTCGTGTGCGAGACGCCGGTGACGGCCGCGACGCGGTGCGATATGACCTCCACCTCCACCTCGGCCTCGTTCTCGAGGACTGCTATCGCCGCCTCCCTCGCCAGCGCCTTGTGCAGCGCGTGCGTGGCCGCCTTGCCGGCCGAGTAGAACGCCACGAGCGGGAACCCGTCGTCCGTGACGGAGCCGATGTTGATGATGAGAGCGCGTCTTCTGCGCCCCTTCCCCTTCTCACCCCCTTTCCCTTCCCCTCCCCCTCCTCCTTCTCCTTCCCCGCTCCTGTCCCCGCCTTTCCGAGTCTTCTCACCCCCCTGCCTTGTTTTCGTCTTCAACTTTGTTACCGTCGTCTCGCCGCTGCTGCCGCCTCCTCTCCCCCGCCCCCGGAGCACCGGCAGCAGCGCGGCGGTGAGCAGCGTCGGGAACGCGGCGTTGAGGAGCAGCGTGCCGAGGATGTCGTCCCTGGAATAGCTCTCGAGGGGGCCGAAGGTGGGCTTGGGCCCGGCGCCGGCGCAGTTGACCAGCACGGTGAGGTGCAGCCCCGCGAGCTCGTCGCGGACGATGCGGTCGAGGTCGGCGGCGGCTTCCGGGCGGTGGCACTGCGAGGCGTCGGCGACCACGACCCGGACCTCTGTCTCTGCCCCCGGGTGCGCACGCAGCAGCTCGGCCCGCACCGTCTCGAGCTTCGCCCGGTTCCGCCCGTGCAGCACGACGTTGAACCCGCGGCTCGCGAGCTCCAGCGCCAGACACCGCCCGATCCCGTCGCTCGACCCCGTCACCAGCGCCCAGGCGCGCCGCCCCGACGCGTCCGCGTACAGGTACCGGTCGAGCTGCGACGGCCGCGTGTAGAGCCATGCCGCGTCGGCGAGCTTGTACGAGACGTACAGCACGAGGCCGGCGCCCAGTGCCGAGGTGAATGTCCGGAACGAGTCCATGGTTCGTTCGCTTGACAAATTAGATATGGATAGGGGGGCGGGGTGGTGTGTGTGTATGCGTGTATGCGTGTAAGAGAGAGAGAGGGGGGAGAGAGTGTGTGTGTGAGGCTTCATCAATGGTCGATTATATATATATATAATATTATATATAAAGGACATGCAACCACGCTCGATGAACCACAATTTCCCCTTCTCGATCAGATAGATACCTAGATATATGGCTATCGTCAATCGTATATACTTCGTAACAGCCCCATTCATTCGTTCATTCGTTCATGATCCACAGCATCTGCGGAGGCATGCATCGTGCATTGTCGGGGCGGGACGAAAAAGTACCTAGCCTCAAGGTACCAGGTTAAATAGATGAGAGAATTTCGACGAACTGGCGAGGGTAGGAGGATTTATCAACAAATTTGCGCTGAATATCGTGAGATCCTGGTACCTACCTTACCTACTTGATTAGGTAGTGCCACCTACATCCTTTTGCGTCAGTACGTATGTAGGTTACTATGAGTGAGGCAGATACTGTAGAATCTCGATACTAGATAGTGGCATGTGGCCGCTGCGCTGCTCGTGTGATTACAAAAAAGTCGTGCTCACTAGCTCTCGGCTCGAGGGTTTGCCGGGACGCCAAGCCCCACTGTTTCCGGAACCAGCCGTTTCCACCCAATTGGGAAATGAGACATTGTTGCCCTTTTTGCCTTTTGCCTCTTTTTACCTCTAAGCAGGTACTTACTTACTTTTTCTAAGACCAGGAAATAGTTTACACCGGCTATTCCTACCTTAAATTAAACAAAGCACTTAATGAGTCTCTCTCTGAGAGCCATTGTTCTCGAACGGCGATTCTTGGTTAGTCAGTCATCGTCAATTGTTACCTTGATTTAAATCTCCTAGATTTCGGGCCGGGCGGGTCCGGAGTCTAGATCACCGACACAACAGCAACAGCAACAGCGACAGCAACATTTACCGCATAGTCGTCAGCCCTGGGACCACAGCTGATGAACGAGGCTAAGCTACTGTAAGAAATTATCTCCGACATCTTCAGCTCAACATTCATGTAGCCCCGAATGTTGCAGATAATTAGGTGCAGAGAGGCAGGAGGACCGGTGGACGGGAATAAGTCACATCGTCGAAGCAGGTGGTGGTGACTAAGCAGTTGCGGTAAATTGGCACATGACTAAAGTAACACTAGTATAATAAAAACACAAGCAGCTGCAGTGATGTCGGGAAACTGGTTATCCGTACGCAGATCGTTCGGCCACATCGCGGAGGGGGTGGGCCTCTTTTTTTTTCTTCTCCATACCACACCATATCGTCCTACATGATGAGATGCTAGTACAATCCGAAGGGGAGGGGGGCATTCGAGAAGGAAGACATTGAAAGAGTGGGTATCAATTGCGCCCCCGCCTGTACATTGGTTCCGTGTAAGCCCAGCCCTCGTCACAAAACACCACATGCCACACACCACACGCACCGCACACACACATATACAAATGAAAATCAGGTCCAGGACGCCAGCCATCAATCTGACAAACAAAGGAAAGGATGCTATAATCGTTAGTCATAAGGTCGTCATTACATGTCGTCAAAGTCCTCGTTCCCCTTTTTATGTCGTCACTCGTCATCAACTCATACTCGACTGAATAGAATTGGTACGTCCATGCTCCTATGGTCCGGCAGCGCCGCAGGAGTGATATGGAATGGATAGCCGTTGTTCTTCCCGAACAGGCCCTCCCGGAAGCGGGAGCTACTGAGGAATGCCGAAGGACCAAACGTCTCCTTCTTCGGACTTAGCCTGCCGCCGGCGTGGGAGCCGTGGTAGTGATTGGTGCCAAACTCCTTGCCTAAGCGGGTGAGGACGAGCTCCTTCGCTCGCCGCAGCGCGCTGGACTGCATCTCCGCATCCTCGGCCACGAGTCGATGCTTCTCCTCGGCTTCGAAATCGCGCTGGACGCCCGTGATCTCAGAGCAGAGTGCGGCTGTGGGATCATACACGGTAGGCTGCAGCAACGTCGGCATGTTGGGTGATGTGTTGAGGATAGGTGCCGAGATTTTCATCTGCGGCGTGGTGGGAGTGGGGGGCCGGAAGTAGTCATCGCCGGAATCAGCGTCGTCGCTGGGAGAGTGTGAAAGCTCCGGTTCAGATCCGGGTCCGGAGTTGGAGAGGGGAGTGATCTCGCCGAAGAGACGACGGGAATCGGTAGAATATACACTGTCTACCTCGCCAAAGAGGCCGCCGTAGGGGGCCTGGTGGGGAATGGTCAATTGGGGTGGATCGCGGGAACGGCTGTGTGGTTTATGTGAATGTTCTGGGGTGTGGGGGGTGGAGTCCATCAGTGCTGGGTGCTCCTCCATGCCGTCCTTTGATCGCTTCAGCCATGGGAAGTGAAGACGGCGCACCTCGTGGGGTTCCTCGAGAGAGCCGTGCGACCCCTGGCGATGGCGTCCTCGGTGTGTGCGCTCTTGGTGATGATGGTGATGGTGTTTATCTTCCCGCTTGCCCTCACGACGTTCGTGTGTGGGCTTGCGCTTGCGCCTCCGCTTGGTGACTGTGCGCTTTTTAACCTTGTTAAGGGATGAGAGGCTCGCCTTGCGCGCGGCCTCGACATCGGAGTCGAGATCATTCTCGAGCCCTTCGGAATGCTCCTCGTATTCGCCTCCTTCCTCTGCTCCATCGAGATTAATATTATACAGGTTTCGTGCGACAGCCGCAACGGCCGCGGAAGGCGCCGGTTCACACACGTCTTGCAATCTCAAGGCGGGGTGAATATTGGAGTTGTCAGTAATAAGGGCGATGTCAGTAACAGTGGCCATGGAGTGACGAGTCCAATAGCCACCATGCGAGTTGTTCTTCATTAATGGCGCAAGCGCATCATCCCAGCTCCCATCACTGATCAGTACAGAGTTCTCGAAGTCGAACTCGCGCACACAATGCTGGTGCGATGCGACCAAGTCGGCCACTTGTGCCGAATTCATGGTCGTGTTTCGTATCGCCAGGTACCGCATCTTACGGAAAACTACTGGTTTTCTCGGCGGTGCTGGCGGAAGAGGTGACATGGGTGAGGTGACCTCGCGGAAAAGCTTGAGTGAATTCCGCGGCGGGGCGAATAGGGGATCAGCCGCAAGGGCGATCGGGCAGGGGCCCTTGCGGCCGTGCCAGGTGAAGGTTAATTTTTCTAGGCTCGTCGAATAATTGTTTAAATAATCTTGGATAATTTTGAGGTGGTCGAGCCCCGGGGACGGCCCGTAAAAGTCCCACGAGTCTACGTTGATGCTCATCTTGCGGATCTGCCTCCATCGTCGACCTGCGGATGGCGAGCAGCCGAAACCTTGTACGGATCGCAAATAAAGAAATGCAGAGGGGTGCACGCATAAAGATAGCTTATTGAGCTTCTTCATGGGTGCTCGTTCGATGGCTACGCGAAGACTAATGAGAGCATAGTCTACGATATCTCGCCTGTAGCGTTCTTTGGGGTCCTGGCCGGGCGTTTTAATCGTGAGATGCCTGATATTGACCAGGTGTTTCATCGCATTGATAAATGAGGGCACGTTCGAGGCTGCGTGAAACAGGGGCGGATATTGTGACGTCAAGATCTCACCCAGGCCTTCGTTCGCAAACTTGGGCCTCTCTAACACGGATCCCATCGACGTGTGGGGCGTGTATAGGAAGCTGATCTCACGACCAGTCTGGGGGTGGATGAGGGGCGGTAAGAAGGTGGCATTGGAGTGTGGAAGATAAAAAGTTAGATGTTCGATATAATGACCTATCCTTGAGAGGGCTTGAATTTTGGTCTGTCGTGTAAAGCTATGGGGCGTGAAGGTCAAGTGGGTTCGTAGGAATAGTCTCCTAGTGACCAGGTTGCAGCAGGCCGAGTTCGCGAGTCGTACATTGCAAATGTCTTCTTTTGATAACACTTCAAACAAATTGTCGCGGATTCGGCTGTTCTGCCAGAGGCAGTAGAATAATTGCGGTCCCGCTGCCATAACTGTCGCATGTCGCTGGGATATGTGAATATCGGGGGAGAGAGAGGGGGGGAAGGGGGGGGAGGGGGGGAGAGGCGGAAGGAAGGAGAAGCGTCTTGCGACTGGATATGCGTCTATCGCAGCGTTGCAGATCAAGATTGATTCAGTTGGTAGCGGAAGATGCACAAGCGGTACACAGAGGGCTGTGTAGAAGGGGAGATAAATAAATAAATAAACAAAGGGCTATGATGCAGCTAGGATGCAGCTAGGATACAGCTAGGCCGGCGCTTAGATGGTGAGGCTATTCGCAGTTCATGCCATGCTGGTGCTGGCTCTGAAGCGGATACTGGTTGTCGTCTCCCAGGTGGTTGCCAATGCGATTCTGGCGATTCTGACGATATTAGGGACTGCTCATGCCGCCCTGTAATGCATTCAAGCCCGGGGGGAGCGCTGTAGCGAAGCAGAGACGTGTCAGGGCAGAGGTGCCGATGCTCGAATCATGGACTAGGCGGACGATGAGTTGTCAACCCCAGAGTGACTCGATATTCAGGGCCTGATATCTCGAAGGAGAGGAAAAACGGTCGCTGCCCGACTGGGCCTGCCCACGGCCGAGGACCATGTTATACCCTTTACCCAGTCACAATCATACCCTCGTCCCGCCCCTCCATGTCCGCCAGGGCGCTGCGCTCAGAGGCGTCGGTGGCCCTCAGAAACAGCGGACAGGTCCAAGATGGTTGGCGAATGAGTCATTCTCGTGACCGACTCGAGGGCAATCTGCAAGTCGCCATGCAAGTGGATAGGACAAAGAAGCGCATGGAAGGGCGACTGAAGAGACGCGACGAACGAGAAGCGACCGTGACGTGCGCCGTGAGTGGCCGGATCGAAGGCCACCCGCATGGCTGGGCATGCAGGCGGATGGCGGCGGTCTCACTGCGGCCGACCTGTCAGCCAGTGAGAGAGATGCGGACGAGTTGGAGGAAGACGTGGGGACGACGAGATCCGAATTGTATAGGACGAGAGGGGAGGGTTTGGATACAGGGCTAGTCTAGTGCGGTCCGTCGAGCTAGATACATCATATTAGTCCCTCTCTAAGGTACCATGTAGTGTAATATCATCTCAGGACTTGCGACGGGAATCATCGGAGTGTACAGTGCTGTACGGTGCCATATGCTGTCTCTCTTCGGTGATTTCAGTGTATGAATTGTCGACCTAGATACAGTATCAGAAATACCGCGGCACTGTCTGTCAATTGCAGATACTTGGATACATGGAGATGGGCATACCTACTCTTCGTGCGGGAGGGAGAACCTGAAGTTCGTACTACATGCTGAGCAGTGAGCAACCTTAGTGTAATGCAAGTACTCGGTACCTAATGTAGGTATGAGAGTGGAGTACCGTTCTACGGCCCGCAGTAGTACAGGTCAGGTACATGGATCCCCCGCCAATGACGCCGATGATGGATGGATCACAGCCAATGACGGCCGCAGCAGGGCACAAACGAGTGGCTGGCGTCCACGGGGGGATGTGCCGCCTGCTGCAGCTCACGCACGCGAGATGTACACGAAACACGCGCGAAATTGCCGCGGGATGCAGCTCCCCCATATAAGACTGCCACGTTCCCCCAGTCCTCGCTCTGCGCCTCGACATAGGCGCCATCCCTGTGCCATAGTAAAATCGCAGAAGGTGGAACTCGACTCGCACGTCGACGACTCACCAGGCACGAAGCACGGAGCAACGAAGCAACTCCCCCAATAGCATTCCCAATCCCCAGTGGCCCCGTCCCCAGCGACCCATCCCCGGTGGCCCATTCCCCGGTGGCCCATCCCCAACGGCGCCCGACCCATGGCCAGATATCGGACCCTATCTCTGGCTCTGCCCTGGCTCTGCCCCTCCCCGAGATCAACTTAAAGAGGCATCGAACACCTCAACGCCAAAGCGATAATCCGGGAGGAAGACCCCGGAGATGGATGGGAGAGGGATGGGACACCAGTGGAAGACCACCTAACCTAGTGGGAGACCAGTGGGAGACCAGTGGCAGACGGGTGGGAGACGGGCGGGAGGTGAGCATGGAACGCATGACTAGTCCAGCCAGCAAAGCGAAGCCCACGAACAATGGCGCCCTAGATTCAGCAAATCGACTCGTCCCCTTCAGTCATTCGCTCCCCCGACCCCCCAAATCATCCCCAATCATCCCCAGCGATCCACCACGCCAGGCCAGGCATTTCATATCGCCTGGGAGCTGGCCGGTCGACCTTAACCCGCAGCATCCATCATCGTGAGCCTAACGTCCTGTCCGTCCCCCCCCTGTCCGCTTAGCTGCTACCTATGTATGATTACCGTTCCCACCCACGGATCGATCCTCATGCAAGCACTTTAACTTCTGTTCTGGTTAGCTTCTCTCCTGGTTCTGCCGTGTCCTAGATCGGACCCATTGCCCAAAAGTGAAGCTGATGGTGCCGGAGTTAGCTTGTTCTAGGTTGACCTCGTCACCCTTTCTCTCCCTCGGATGGCTAGTTGCTCTCGTTCCTCCACTAAACTAGTAGGTTTTCGACACACGTCCAAGAGAAGAGTGTGGTCTCTTCTGAGTGCGACTGATGCCAGATGTGTAGATGGTCACGCTGAGCTGTCGCCCGCATCCCTTGATGGCTGCTTTAGACTGAGACTTACACCATACCCTTTGGTCTTACACGTTGCTTCTCTCTTTTTGTGTGAGTTTTCATGTGAAACCAAGATGATGAGCCTGTGACGATGTGCTGTTCTTGCTTGCGGTGACATCCATGATGTTGAGTTGATGAGGTTGGAAGGCATATTCTGTAGACCACATTGACCACACACCACCACGGCTGCTTTCCGTGATTGGTCTGTGGCGATTATGATAATCTTCAATTGCGTATGGGGCCGGTGACATGGAGATGAATCGTTAAGGGATCCATGTCCTCGAAAGGATGCGACTCTCACTCTCTCTGCGTGTTCCCAACAATTGTACGGCCCAAGATATCCAGTACGCCTGCCGGGGGCAATTCGAATGTATTCTGCAAGATCATATCGCACAGCAGCAATCACAGACCCTGCGAACTGCTTATTTCGTTCGTGTGGCAGCCAACCGAGCCAACATCTAACCCAACCACCCCTGCCCCTCTATAACATGGCTTGGCAGTGGCATCATCCTCACGGAAGGGCAGGGCGCCTGAGATCTGCGACTGAGGATATGATATGTATTTTGGCTTTCTTGATTCTTTTTCTTGTGACACATTCCCTCGAAAGCGCGAACGTATCGCGACCGTGTTTTCCCTAAGGGAGACGCCAATGCTTTGCGCAAGGACCAGGACATTCGCTTTTACAACGATCACCATTGGGATTCCCGAGTCGCTGGCCAATTGGCTGGATTCCAGCAGCTCCTTGCATCACAGACCCGCACCCAATGATACCGGTGATTATCTTCAGTTTAGCTCGACGGCATGCTGGCTGATGATATTGGTGGGGAATCCACTGCGAGAACTATCTGAAGAGCCCTCGGAATCCAGGGCCGTCCGAATCCAAAAAGCCAAAACTCTCGTCGCATCTAGCCCAGGGCCACGATCTAGAAACGTAGGTAGGTTGCAAGACTGCAGGTGAGATCCTCCCCCGGGGGACTGACACTCCTCAGAAAGCCGTATTTCTCGACGAAGGAAAAAAAGAAAAGCCAAAAAAAAAAACATACAGAAACCGGGAGAACAGAAAAACCGAATCCAAGGGAGAGTTTCAGCATCCCTTCCTCGTCTTCATATAAACACGACTATGAGCATGCGCGCTGCCATGCCATAGGCAGCGACAACAACGCGTCGTCGTGATTCTGTTCCGTGTTCTGTCCGCCATGTGTATTCTGTATGTCCACAGCGCGCGCGTGTAAGTCTGGCGTTCTTCCAACACGCAACCAAAAAGCCCCCCAAGCAAGCGCTCCAGTGCCACGAACACGTGTCGGCGCGTGTAGGGGTCCAGGATAAACCAGGATGTTACCTGCGTGTTGCAGCCGGCTAGTCGGACGCTAAGCTCCGCGCAACGGCCCCCTGGCTCGCATCTCTACTTTACTGGACTTCATACTTCGCAGTCTACTGCATACATACACGTACATTAACATACCTATACATTTACTGCCACCTACCATAAAAGATCTCGTGGGATAAGCAAAGAGGTTTGCCCCAGCGAAACCCGACTTTTCGCGGGGCCGCGACTCGAAAACATTCTAGAATGTTTGCTGCGGCAGTAGGATGGATCCCTCTCCATGCATCCGGGGCGTTCCGGAGTGCATACTTCTTACAGAGAGAGCATATGACCTCATTCGTTACTTGGTCGATAATTGGCAATTGCCCTTCTTTCTCCAACCCCAACTCCAACTCCAACTCCACCTCCAAACCCTCAGAGGCAAGTCCTACCTGCTTGCTTTTCGACGAACTATCACGAGGTGCTGTATGTATGTATGCTGCAGAGCGAGTGTAGTAATCCCAACAAAAGAAAAAGAGAAAGACCCCCCATTTCCGACTCTTGTACCTACCTGATCTGATATCTGTCTCTCGAAGCCGGGCGCTAAACTGTGCCTATATTTTGACGGAATTTTATTAGTAAGTACGCTTGCACTCGTGATCCCGTTTGCTCCCGTCCCTCAACGCAAGGCACCTTCCAGCGACCTGGATAGGGCACTGAACTACATGTATGTATTGCAGATTTCAAATCGAACATAAGTGTTCAAGTGCTAGCGTGGTTTCTAACTAACTTCCACTGACTATTTCGTACTTCGTCAGAAATAAGAAATTGCGAGCAGGTTACTCCAGGAAGTTAGGTTAGGTATCGAGTAGGTATTAGGTGTTAGGTAGCAAGGCAGGCGGCCAAGCCGACGCCGAGCGCCACACGTGACAATCCTCAAGAGGTATCTGAATAAAGTAGGTAGGTAGAATATGTATGGGTCACCTCAAGCTTAAATGGCTGTTCATCTTAGTTCTACTTAGGTATGTAATCTATTAAATCAAGTTATTATCTTACACTTATTATGTCAAAGCTGAAGTTGTAAATATGTAAAACTAAGTGTTCCTATGTATATAGAATTAAGCAAGTGTTCTCGTGTATATAAGCCAGTTCGGATGCCATTCCGTCACGGAATAGAGCCGCAGCGCTATAACCGGTACACTACCAAAAGCAGAACGTAATCAAGTAGGCTGATCAGGCCGGCTTATGATCAATCTCAGACCGAGAAGCCACATTGTTGAGCCAAAGTCGTTGTTCACAGACATGTACCTAGCAATAAGTTTAATACTTTATTTAAGCTTGCCCATGCCCTCTTTTATACGCACACTGTGCTACCGATGGATCGTCCAACCAAGCGCACCAAGATATCCAGACCTGGACAGCAGCAAGACCTGTAGCGATAATGCCGATCGAGATGGCAATTAAGATCGATATCACTGTGCACCAATACGCGAACCGGGGGTTTCGCCTTGCTTCCGTCCATCTTTCTATCCTTGTTGTCGGAGTCGGATCGTCTGCTTCTCTCCAGAGCTCATATAGTCTATCCGCCCAATAGGGGTATTTATCGTATAAAGTTCTCACGTCGCTGGGGTCCAACGCGTCTGCGGGTCGTTCGTGATCTCTCGGATCTAGGTAAAACCGATCCAGAAAATAATTATCGAGTCGTTCCCTTTGAACTTCCTTTTCTAGTATCGCACGTGATGCGCTGTCTCCGATTACTGGAAACACGATGTCTAGTGTCATCAGCGTCTCTTTTAGGAGGTTCGGTGGTAAGCATCCCCTATTAGGCCTATTAGTTACAATATTCAGATGCGCCTCGAAGAACCTCTTACAATTTCAAAGCTTCTGTTGGCGTGTGCGTCATGTCCTCGTCGTCAGTACTCAGCACATCAAGTGAAACCTTCAGAAACCCCGGATGGCGAAAGACGTAAAGGCTCTTCCACCCTTCGCCTCTTAATACGATGAGATGATCGCTTAGATTATCCGTCCACCTGATCTGGACGTTGGCGAAAGCCCGTAGGTAACTCGCACTGAGCTTTCCTATCCTAAAGAGGGCCAGATCTTGCTGAGGTGCTCTTGAGATGGGGAAAACACGAGCGAAGTATCGTTCCAGACTCTCGGATTCTCTCCATTTTGGACGGAAGATGCTTCCCCCTCCTAGAGTCATAGAGCTGGGAGATGAGCACGCAGTGAGATACATGCATCGCACTGCGAGATCTAGCACTTGTCTCTCCAACACATCGGAGCTCTTGGCAGACGCGCCATCAGAGTCGATCCGTAAGTCCGATTTCCTCTTCTCAGGATACTCTTTCAAAATTCGAAAGGCAGCGATGAGATCGCCGTCTTCTGCTCTCTCAAAGCCCTTTTCCTTCTGATAGTAGACGAAGAATGACGAAAGGGTTTCCAGTCTTGCTTGCCCGCCGTCGGTATCCGGACTTGGCCCCCAAATCTCGTCAGCTATAGACGACTTCTGGATTGGGCCCTGTAATTCAATATTGCTGTTGATGCTCATTAGGTATAATGTAAGTAATTCTTCTCTTTGTCCGTTTCATTTAACTTTGTTAACATGACAATGGACACTAGAGCGAATCGTCTTAGAAGTTGGAAAAGAGTAAATTGAAGAATGCTGCCTCGGCTGCCTGATCAGACCCATGACATTTGGGGCTAAGGTGGCGCAGCACAGCACAGCACAGCATCAGATTCAGAACCCCGGCCTGTGGTCACGACTGCTATTGGTGTGGAGAGAGGCCAACTTGGGGGCTGCTTGGGGAGCGCGTCAGATGTAACTACACTGTCGCTTCCAAACTCAGCGCGTCATTTACCTCCCTCACAGACGATGATATCTCATATTTTCTAGCTTTTGGCTGCTTCCTCCATGAGGCGTTAGAGATGTCAATTACGTTGACCATATCAAAGTCTGGGCTCAAAGTAAGTAGCCAGGTAATATTGGCTGTAGTGAATTGATGAACGAGCTGACGAGCCGTGCTCTCAGTTTTCGAGGCACCTGGCTAACGATGCTCGAAATAAATCTGACGCTAGCGATATAGCCTCTGGGAAACCAGACCTCGCCTCACTTGACAGCTTTGCGTCAAGGATCCGGCTTTTCCAGTGGCGCGATGGTAGGACTCGCGGTGGTGCGGTCGCGGTAGCGCCTGGCGGGGCGCCGGGCACTGGGGGTGAGAGGCTACAGAGTGAAACTGCTCAGCAATACTCACACCATCACCAAAATACAACAATTAATAAAACTCCCTTGCTCAAGGGCGCTCCGGCCGAATTGCCGAATGCAACAGAGTCCCCTCGGATAATAGAGTTGCCTTCTCGGGGGGGACCTGTGGGCTCGGCAGACCCAACTAAGAGTAAGGCGAGCAGGGATGCTCGTGATAGCAGCCCAGGCTCAACAATTTCACCCGGACCAGTGGCACCAGTAACTTTTAGTCTGAGTAGCCTTGAGACAGGACAGACGAGTTTGCACAAGACAGACAGTGCACGGGGTGATAGTGGCGTCGCGGGTGGGGAAGGCTTTGGTGCCCTCGAAGATATAGATGAGGATCAAGTGCGGTCGACTCCCACTATTAGGGGGACATCGTCTCAGCCCCTAAAGCTCTCTAGCGGAAGCTCGACTATACAGTCTAAAAGACAGGAGCCTCTCGGATATACTCGCTGGAAACCTACTCAAGTTCACATACCCCGCAGCAAACTTGACAGACTGCGAAGATTGCGAATTGCAAGCCCTACTACAGTGAAGGTCGAAGATGCGGAGTTCTCGGCGGCTGGCAAAGAGAAGCTTCGGGTCTTTTCCAGTATTCTGGCCTCTAAAAAGGATCAGATTGAGCTGTTCGGCAAGGAGCTCCCACTGTGCCGAGTTTGCTTAGTACAGGTCAGAGAGGGTGAGAGCCCTCCCTTCCCGTACATATGTGTCCAGGGCTTGAATAATGCTGCCGATATCACGCGTATTCACTCTGCCATGTCTCACAAAAGATATAAACCGCTGTACGACCCGCTGAAGCTGTGCTACGATACTTCGGATATTTCTCATGTTGCAAACCTCGACGTCGGCACATCCCAAGCCTCCCAGGACATCACCATCGAACCTCAGGGATATGAGGACATGCAGACAGCAGACACCTATCAGTATAAGCCCATCACAGGTGACAAAACGTACTGTGGTGCACTCTCGAGAACGACCATCAACGATCAGACTTATCGTTCTACTTTTGGAGGGCTGGTCGAGGTTGATGGGATGATATATCTCATGACTTGCCAGCATAGCGTTTCTGACACTGCATCGGAAACCATCCCTTCGTTATCAGACACATTAGCGGAAAGCGAAGTCCCTCCAGATTCAGAAGGGCCTCTTGTGTTCTGCTCAGGTGACCTCCTTAATGGGCCTGATAGTCAACCGGAAACATCCAGGGCGGCGGATAGGCCCCCATCTCTGGGTTCTCCCTATGGTGTGGACTGGAAAGACTTAAGTGTAGGCGGCGCAGTCAGAAAGGGGCGGGAGTGGATTCTCATCCCATTAGAGGATCATTACATTCTCCCAAATCTCATTGAGATGGCGAGCACCAAAAAGGGGAAGGGAGTGGGTGACTTGGAGATACATTATCTGGACGAAACATCCGACCCTCAACCTGGCTCTCCATCTTATATTATCACCGGTTCAACAACTAGTACCTCTGGGGTCGTGTCAGCGGGCACATCCTTTATCATTGGGGCTGGAACAGATGGGGTTCTAGGAGTTTGGACAATTCTTCTCGACAACAGCCGAGGTATGTTTATTCTGTGTACATGTATTCTCTAGTGATCACAATGCTAAATTACGCGTACTTAGGGCTCCGTAAAGGAGACTCCGGGGCATGGGTCGTTGATACTTCGGATCCTCTCCGATACAAGGTCCTTGGTTCAGTAATCGCTACCTCACATGGCGCAGCGCATTTTGTTTCACTCAAGGACCAATTTCATGAGATGTCTCTAAATTCAAGACACAGCCTTAAGGCATCGCTCGCGCCAGTATTTCGAACGCTTATCCAATGTGCTCACATCGCGTTCAAGCAAGGCGATCCCTCTGCTGAGTGGTTTATAAGCGAGGCACTTTCTCCGCAGGCATTAGAGCAGATGCACAGGTTTTGGTGTCTACCTGCTATAAAGGTCTTCGTTAATGGCGTACCTAATACCGAGGCCAAAGCGGATTCCGAGACTAAGCAGTTGCAGCAAGCCAACGTCAACGCCCTCAAGCGCCTACTGTTACGTTACGGTGTGAATCTCCTAGACAACCTCCCCAACGAACAGCACTGGCTTGAAGTACATTATTCAGAGCTTCGCCCACTTGAACAGAAAGTCTTTTCTCTCCTCGCGGAAGCCGCCAAGCCATACTTTGCGACTGCAACGAAAGAAGCAAAAATAGAAGAAAATCACGCACTGGATGGCTCCTCTGCTACTTGTGTTTCGGGTCCCCGTACGTGTCTTCACCCCCAACCCCCTCACCGCGAATACCTATTCTACTAGTCCTCATTTGTTGAGTCTCACTAATAGCATTTAACAGCGGAAAACGCGGCCCGTCATGTCAACTTTCGTCAAAATCGTCGTGAGAATGTCTCCGGCTTTTATATAAAGAAGAAGGGTGACAACTATTCGGCTTTGATGCTCCTTCTCATAATTCCAATGGTTGCATTCGCTGGTCTTGCTGGGATCGCGGCAACGATGGCCCTTCTCGCTGCCGAGAGATCGAATGCTGGAGGATCATTCCACATCGATATCGGCAAAGCTGCGTCCTTGGGAGTAGTATCTGGCATCATTTCTGCAAGTCCGAGTAAGTAATTTTCAAATCACTCTTTTCTTCCGTCATTCTTAACTAGAAAATACCCCTTTGCAAAATTGAAGGGGATCGCTTCCGAGACGTATAGTTCTCCTCTCACAGTAATGACCCCTAGACCCGCAACACCCAATACTTATCACGCGATGTTTATTAAGTAGCTAACTGATTCCGGATTCGCTAGTGGCCCTTCAGATCGTGCTCATTTATTTCTCCCGGAAGGTTCACTGGTCCTTCTACCTTGGTAGAAATTTATATTCTAGTTCTTTCACATACTCCTGGCGTTCATTCCAGGGCACACTTTCGCAATTATTATCGACTACTGCCATTGGTGCGCTGGTAATAGTATTATCAAGTTTTGCACGAACTTCACTAGCTGCACTTTATACAGCCAGAGTGTTAGGCATAGATAGTAAGTATATATTATCATCTGATATCGCTTTATTACAGCTGTCAGTCTCACAGATATATACAGATCAGAGGGCCTTATTTGTGTCCTCAGCAGCGGCAGCAGTACCAATGCTTTTGTCTACGGCCTCTCCAATTATTTCGTGGCGTATTTTCAAGTCCAAGGACGGTTTTAAGTATAGTGAAACAACTGGTTTGTGGATGGTGTCCACTGGATTTGATGCCCTCGCCGGTTATACGTTCGGAAGAGTCGCTCAGAATCAAGGTATGAGACTATCTTTCAAACCATCTATCTATGCTCACGGTGTCCACAGGCCTCAACTTTTTCCAGCCTTCCTCGGGGGCCGCTAGCTTCGGAGTATTTGGAGCAATTTTCATTCTCTGGCCGATATTGTCATGGGTACCCTTCGGGCCTCTCATATTTCCTCTTTTTGTTATGTGGCGGAGAAGACACGCCCATAATCTAAATATCCGTCAGCAAGTTTTGGATCTGCCGAATGCGGAACTAGTGTAACTACTGCTCGCCAGAGATTCGAGAATTTGCGTGCCCCAAATCCCAAAACTCTAACACCAAGAAAAGCCCATGTTGTGCGCATGTCGGAAGATCAAGGATACTTACTTATAGGGAGAGTGCATTGTCTAGGTTCAGAGTGTCTACTAGCCCTTCGTGTTTTAGAGAGTCCTGTTACAGTACTATATATGCAACTGCAGACAATCAAGTGTCCGACTTGATTACGTTCTACTTTTGGTAGTGTACCGGTTATAGCGCTGCAGTTCTATGCCGTGACAAGTCCCTAGCTTCAGCCGTAATTACGCAGCAATATCACCAGAGAGGGTCCTTTCTGCAATGCAACACCTTTTCTATATAACATCTTGTCGGGGGAAAACGACGCCGTTAACCCCTCGCAGTAGTTGACGGTACGTATTCGTGACATCTTGTATATATAAATAACGGTTTCAAAGAGCTCCCTTCATCAAGAGTCCTCCTAAAGATATCAGCTAGAAGGCGATCGATAGGGATATAGCAGAACAATGACAACAGCAATTGTTCTTGCGACAAGTACCCGTGGAATATCTTTGATACGCAATTGTATCTGTGAACGTCTTTTCGAGAGAATAAGAGAATTCAGATGAGACGGTGGATGATTCAGCTAAGGCAGAGAAGTCTGGGCAAAGTTCTTGATGTTGATAAAGGGCTTTGAATACTTTGTGCATCCAAAACAGCATTCTCCTATTTCCCTTTTAATTCCCTTCCTTAATCAATGGCAATTGTCTCATGCCCTGTGTTAAAATATAGAGGCTCATCTGAATCCGCCGTCTCGTTGAGGAACCCCTTGGCTCAATTAGTGACTTCGTAAATTCTTCAAGGACATATGTAAGGTTGCTAATTTTGAAGATATTCCCGTCACTCGACAATTTACATATGGAGAGCCATTGAGATAGATTTTCCTAATATCTCCGATGCCATAGTCTGGCCTACTGCAACAAGGTGATCCTCTCACGTTGACCCCTCCGACCTCGATGTATCCACTATGCGGTGACATGTTACTCCTCATCTGTGCCGCGCGATGGTGCAGTCAAAGAGGCAGTTGATCTGCAGGCCGATAAGGACTCTCCAACGGCAATCAATCCCGAGCCATGCCCGGTCATCACCAAGTTATCCACTGATCGCGGCGGTGAGATCACTGCACAGGACCATGTATGTTATACGGCATTGATAACACCCGCGATTTGCGGCTTCTTAGCCGTATCAGGCAGGCCGGTGAGATGGCAAGTCCTAAAGCTTACGGTAATTGGCCGCCATGGTCCATGGATATGCAATAATCATTGCTAGCAGCGGCTGCTACCTTGCTGGCATTGTTGACTTCGCAGCCAAAAAAGCCGTTGCAACTCCAACTTCCCGGCCAGACGGTTTGCACGAGGTTGCATGAGCGGAGGTGGGCAGGGGCCCGGCCCGGATAAGAATGGGTAGATGGACATCTATCTATAAAATGTCGGAACCGCACGTTCTGGTATTCGTTCCTGAGAACTTCGTTGCCCATGTGAGCGTGAGGCACTTAGCTTTCACTGCTCCTCAAATTCAGTCCCATAATACATAGGGGGTAATCGCGATGCAGCTCTCCAGACCACTAACGCTGCTGCTCGGCGCTTCTTTAGCATCCGCGGGCCTCCTCCCGCGGCACATTGAGGAGCTTCTCAAGAAGCAAGTGCCTGCTGAGCCCAAAGGCGTCAAAACGATCAAGTCTCCCGGAGGTGTGAAGATCCGATACAAGGAGCCGGGCAAACATGGAGTGTGCGAGACTACGCCTGGTGTCAACTCTTACTCGGGCTACGTAGACCTTGATGCGAACACCCACATGTTCTTCTGGTTCTTCGAAGCCAGGAAAAACCCCGATAAAGCGCCGATTACCCTCTGGCTTAACGGGGGTCCGGGATCAGATTCAATGATCGGACTGTTCGAAGGTTCGTTCATTGTTTAAAATCCCCTCGTCAAGTTATATGTCTCTCATTCTTCGTTTTGATTATAGAGCTGGGCCCATGCAGCGTGGTAGCTAATGGAAGCACGTCGATATTGAATCCCTACGCCTGGAACGAAGTTAGCAATATGCTATTCCTCTCACAGCCAATTGGTGTCGGCTTCTCCTACGAGACGAAAGTCGTTGGTGTCATAGATAGGAAAACCGGATTTCCTGTCAACTCTTCTCATCCGAACGGTCGCTACAGCGACGTCAACGGATACAGGTTCGACACGACCCAATTGGCAGCCGTCGGCACATGGGAAGTTCTGCAAGCGCTGCTCAAGGAACTGCCACGCCTGGACAGGAGAGTCAAATCGCGGAGTTTCAATCTCTGGACCGAGTCATACGGCGGACATTACGGGCCGGCTTTCTACAAGTACTTCTACGACCAGAACGAGCTCATCAAGAACGGTTCCGCGAAGGGCGTCGAGCTCAACATGCACACGCTGGGCATCATCAACGGCATCACCTCCGCCAGCATCCAGATGCCTTTTTACCCCGAGTTCGCCGCCCACAACACCTATGGCATCAAGGCGGTCAACGAGACCATCTACAACTTCATGAAAATGAACTGGGAGTTTCCCGGCGGGTGTAGGGATGCCATTTCGTACTGCATTAGTGGCGACCGCTCGACACCGGATGGGTTGGCAGTTTGTTCGCAGGCCGTGGGCGTGTGCAGAAATCTCGTCGAGGGGCCGTATTAGTAAGTCTATGTATCGCTACGTGGGCGTGTTTATGCTGAATATGATTGTCTCAGTTCAGTAAGCGGAAGAAATCCGTATGACATCAGGTTAGTTATCCTGCAATCTACCGCAAATACATGACTACTGAGTTGACTAACTCCCGAGAAAAGAGCAATGGCCACCGCCGATATCCCGCCGGAGCCTTGGATCGACTACCTCAACACGGCCAAAATCCAGAATGCCATCGGCGTCGACATCAACTACACTTCGACGAACAGTCCCCAGATTTACGCCTCATTTGACTACACGGGAGACTGGGTCTACCCAGAGCTCCTGGAAGATCTCAAGGCCGTAGTGGACTCCGGCGTCCGAGTCGCGATGATCTACGGGGATGCGGTGAGTGTTGACCTTCCTCCCCGTCTCGCCTCGCCTTGCCCGTTCCCATATATATCTTCTTGTACGATAGCTAATTAACACAATACCAGGACTACATCTGCAACTGGTTCGG
The DNA here is from genome assembly GCA_022578495.1 of Nemania sp. NC0429. Taxonomy (NCBI): domain Eukaryota; kingdom Fungi; phylum Ascomycota; class Sordariomycetes; order Xylariales; family Xylariaceae; genus Nemania; species Nemania sp. NC0429. The sequence continues at coordinate 241,639 of MU392167.1, read as the reverse complement.
CGGCGAAGCCGTCTCCCTGGCGCTAAACTACACGCACAGCGCCGAGTTCAAGGCCGCGGGGTACGCGCCGTTCGTGGTGGACGGGGTGGAGTACGGCGAGAGCCGGCAATACGGCAACTTCAGCTTCACGCGCATCTACGAGAGCGGGCACGAGATCCCCTACTACCAGCCCAAGGCGGCACTGGAGTTCTTCCGCCGCATACTGGGAGATCTGGTCGTCGCGGACGGCGCGACGAGGGTCACGGGCACGTTCAGCAGCAATGGCACCGTGCAGGCCACGCACACTGAGACTTATGTGACGTGGTACACGGGGCGTCCCGAGAGTGAGAAGTGAGGATGGCTTTGCGGCCAATAAGGAGGATAATGGGATGACCTGGTTACTCACGAGATAATTATAATACACACACGCGGAGAATAGGAGAAAGAACGAGGCCTTGGAACAGTTTCGTTGATTGGATTCAAGAACTGAGAGGAGCCGGCACCCGCACAGTGGCATGCCAGAATTACTAGCTGGATATTACAGACATAATTATGGCAAAGCCAAATCAAATACTTGAAGGAGGTATTATGAAATCCATTGTGCTTACGCGCCGTACAACCATCCGGAAAAATAAAAAAAAATGGTATGCGCTCCCACTCATACTCCCACTCCCTTTTGCGTCCCCCCTCCAAATACCTAAATATCCATCCATCCCCGCATTTCACCCAAAGAAACCGGCCAAAGCGCCCTTCTCGGTCTATCAGGCTGAGCCGAACCAAAAGACGTCTATGTAGTTGACATAAGACACGCTCTAAGACAAATGAAGAAAAAAAGAAGTTCGCGAGGAACGAAAGAAGGAGAAGAAGAAGAAGAAGAAGAATTGTAGACAAAGGGAAAAGGAACGAGATTCTGTTGTGAGATGGGCGGCGACAAGAATCTCTTTTTTCTTGGAAAAAGTCTTGCGCGTCCCGCGGTGGTAGGTAAAAGGTACGTAGTACGGACAAAGTAAAAGAAGAAGAGGAATATGAAAGCGAGCGGATAGCGAGTTAGACGTGGAATGGAACCGCGATCCAGACCAGGAAGACGAGGAGAAACCAACCGACAACGTTATTAGAATGAGAATAGAGGAGAAGGTTTTCTTCCAGATGGATCGCCTCAACGCCGTCCCAGTGGTGCTGCCCTGGCCGATCCGCCAAACGCCCTCGAAAGGAGAGAAAAAAGAAAGGAAAAGGAAAACACCGTCTCGTACTCATACAACCAGAGCCTCTCTCCCCCGGCAAGAGACCGAAGCGGACAACGCTGCGCCCCCGCCGGGAATAGCATATGGCCGGCATAGCGCACACACACACATAGATATATGCAGACATACTATTGCCCAAGCCCGCCAATGAGCTTCCGGAACACGCCCGGCGACGCGGCCTGGAGCTCCTTGATGGCCTCCTCCTTGATGCGCTCCTCCCTCTCGCGGGCCTCCTTGTCGCGGCGCGCCTTGGTCTTGCTCGACCCGCTGGGCGCCACGCCCTTCATGAGCGTCTGCCCGTTCTCAGGCGTGTAGTTGACGAAGTCGAACATCCCCCCTCCCCCTCCTCCTCCTCCACCTCCGCCACCACCGGGTCCCCCTCCTCCGCCGGTCCCCATCGTGAACGACGGCGTCCTCGGCGTCCGCCCCGACCGGCGCGTGAAGGACCGCACCTTGCGCACGGACGGCGACGAACCAGGGGGTTCAGCGTGGTGGCCGTGGGGGTGGCCGTGGTTATTATGGTACGCCATCGGCGAGGGCGAGGGCGACTCTTCCCGCAGGGCGCCCATGCTCCTGCTGTGGCGCAGCTTGCGCGGCGACGCCTGCGAGCCGTGGTGTCTGGCCCCCGAGGACGGGGCCCGCGGCCGTGGCCGCCGGTCTGTGTACCCGTGCCCTCTGTTACCACCGCCGCCGCCGCCGCCGCAGTGCTGTTGTTGTTGTTGTGGGAAGTGCCCGTGCGGGGGGCGCCCGAGAGTCGTCGGCGTGCCCGGCGGTATGCGATGGTGGGACGACGACGACGGCGTGCCGGGCGCGGCGAGCACGTGCTCGCCGTTGAGACTAAGGACGCTTGCGCGCGGCTGGGGCTGAGGCATGTTGTGGATCATCAGCCCCGAGAGATCCGTGGTATACTCGTATGCCATATCCGGGCCCCCCTGGCCGTTGGCCATGTGGACGTTGTTGTTGTGATTGTGGCTGCCGTTCGTCGGCGCATGGTGATGCGCAGCCTCGACATGCGGTGGTATCTCCCCCATGTGCGCATGATCCCACCAGCTCGGGCTCGACATGCCGCCGCCGCTTCCGTTGTCGATTACGTAGGCGGCCGACGGAGGGCCCGGAGACCACATGCTGCCGTCGTGGGCATACCTGACGTTGGTCAGGAGACCCGGTGCTGGCCACTCCGCCGAGCTCGTACTCCGATACGCCTTGTGCCCTCGGCGAAAGGAGCCTATGTTCGCGCTCGCGGGTGCGCTTGCGTGGTGGCTGAATGCCGGCTCGCCATCCATCACGGGAGTGTCGATGGGAGTGCTGGTTTCCCGGTGCTTGGGAAATTGGATGATGGCCGGCCCATCCAGCATTTCATCGGCGAAGGGATCTTCGAGGGGTCCTCCGACGACCATGGACGAGGCAGCTCGACGCTCATTAGGTATCCGACCCGTCGGCGGTGGCGTCAACGGCAGGCCATGGGAGTCTGTGGGCTCCTGCTTCAATACCACCGCCCGGTCTGTGAACTCGTCGTAGCTCACGTCGAGGGGGTTCACTCCCGATCTCGGATCAACAAGAAACGAGTCCAGGTCGGTCATGTCAAAGGGTGGATGATAGTGCGCTTGGTGGGCCAGCTTCCGGCGGTGCGGCACACGCCTTACGGTGGCATAGATCTTTTCAAAGTATCGACTACGCTTGTCAGGGCTCAGCGGTGCCGTCGCAAATGGCGGTGTCGAGGGCGCCGTCGCATTTCTCCGAGGTGGCGATGACTGGAGCGATATCCCCTCGAGATGCAGTAATTCCGAGTCTGATATCGAGCCGTTGCTGAGGATGGGATTTCCCACTAAACCGGCGAGTCCAGCGTGGTGGTCGGGGTCGGCTCGATCTGCTAAGCTGCTTGGTCTCGCAATGCCAATCGATTGGCTCGTGGGCGTGGCTGGGGGTTCGCCATGAGAGCTGTCCGGTGGCAAATCGAGTGGGCCAGAGGAGGAGCTGCTCGACTCGTTCCGTAGAGAGTCTAGAAGGAGTGAGGGGCTGGGCGGATCTTGGAAGACCTCGCCACCTGAGGTTGCCGCATCTCCGGGCTCAAAGGTCAGATACTGATCAAAGAACGTTTCTCCGGCTATTGACAGCTCGGCATTGTCAGGCCAGCAGGAGAGCTGGCTCTGGTCTTTGTCGATAGGGAACTGCACGGCCGCGAAGGCCATCTTGTCGACGAAAGAGAAATAAGTCAACAACAGCTATATAGGTGTTGGATAGAAAGTGAATAGGGGACGACCTCCCCCCCTGATAGTAATGGGGTCAGGCGGTAGCTGTCGAGAAAGAGGAGGAAGAGGTAGGTAGGGGGTCGCGCGTCTATCTTCTTTCATAGAAATCAACAAATGACGAAAGTCGAGCACGGCGACAGCAAAATAAATAATAACATATGAGCCGTCCCGGGGCTAAAGACAGATCAGATAAGTCATGATAGGTGCCCGTAGCAACGAGACAGACACTTGCGAACTAATCCAGAGGAATGTGTTTTGAGGCATCGGGTGAACCTGGGGGGTCCCGCGCAAGAATCCATTCCTTCCCAGGTCTTATAAAGGGGGGTTCGTATCAAGTACATCTTCATCGATCATCGTGCCACCTGGCTGGCCCAACATCACTGTGTAGGCAGTCCCTCGTACGCCATCTCGAGTTGCTCTCGAGGAACAAAGAAAGGCGCTCAAAGAACGGTAGGTTAGGCCGTTGTTAGCTCGAGTCGTTGTAATAGAGGCCCCTTACACTACGCAAATCTATGTGGGGTACCGGGGGGTAAGACAAAGAGCACTGGAATGCAGAGCCGCCAACTGGGGGATGAGCGGGGATGAGCATCTCGCAACTAATCATGGTCCCCAGTAGAGGCTGCGATGAAATCCTGATTGGTCCACACTGCGCTGCTCGATTGATGGCATGGCACAGTTGATTGTCTGAAAGCACAAGTTGTTAGGAGGAAGATATTAAGATTGGGTGAGTTTCCAAGATTATGTCAGCTCTTGACTCTGAGTATTCCTCATTAATACTGGTTTTTATAGCATATGTTCCTCATATGGGAATAGCAAAACAGACTTGGACGAATCGTCGGGTAATAGTAGCTCCTGTTCCTCTTTGTTGTCATATGATGGTTATAGCGCCTGTAGTATGTGAATGGACAAAGCATGAATGTCGCAGTTTACCCAGTTTCCGGAAACAATGGGGTGTGACATCGACACGCTTTGTATGTGGGCCAGTTGATTCAAAATCACATCGAGCTAGACACCCCCCTCCCCCTCCCCCCCCCCTGTATGTCGCAGATAGCACTGGCGGGCGAACTACCAGGCTGATAGCTCGAGGAGTAATAGTCTCTCAGTATGGCCCGTTCGTTTCCTATCACGATTAGATCGGTATCTCGTTGAACTGGCCTCATGTTTCTCGGGTATTCTTTCCTCATTATCTCGTAGCTGTTCACAACCTATTGTCCCGTCATGGCCCTGGCCGAACAAAATACAAGATCTTCTGCACAAGATCACCATTCCCAATGCTGCCATCGCTATGCATGATCTATCCCAAGATCCCATCTACCGACACTTCAGCTCGCCGGCTGTGATGCTGTAACCTTGGCCGTAACCTGTCCGTCCGTAACGCCTGCCCGTCTTGCCCTGGGTATATCTAATATGGGTGACAAAATGGAAAGGTGAGGGAAAATTGCTGAATTAAGACACGGCAGAAGGAGGCCTGGAAACAGACGCTTCAGATGCAGCGGTTGAGTTCGTTTTATGCCTTCGCCGCATACGAGGCACGCTCTTTTTCATATTCTTGCACGCCTGGGCTGCCTCGGACGATGAGCGGTACCGCAAAAATCCCAATTTTCTGATCCCCGCAGGAGTGCTCGCATTGCGCAGAGCTAGACTTTCTCTGAGGAGTGTATCCTCATCCAATTCAGTAGAGCCCATGTCGACTTCAAGTTGCATGCGACCCGGCGAAGATCGCGGGTCAATGGGATCCCGTGGTTCGATATATTGCGTGCAAGCGGGAAGTACCAAAGGCGTCGACAACACCTTGGCTGGCGAAGGTGGTGTAGAGTTTTGTACATTGCACTGTACGCCGTTTTCGATCATACCTGAAACGAGATCGAGCATGCGAAGATTTGAGGCACTCCTGTGAAGGCGCGTTTCTGTACCCCGACGCGGCCGCTTCACATCATTAGTCTTGGGAGGAGCTTTATTTTCTGAGGGAGCGTCTGCGGTCATGTCGACGAATTGAGACGGGCCGGGTAGCCTCGGGGCCTCACGCCATGGCGGTATCGTCTGAGGGCATGGATTGAACTGCATTGAGAGCTCGGGTATGGGGCCAAGTGCGGGAACGGGCTCCAGTGCTTGCCATTGCTCCGACATATGCATGGAAAGCGAATGATTGTGATAAAGTGCTTCGCGGCGTAACTCCTCACTGCCTCCCGTCTGTTCTGTTTCTTCCTGCCCATTTTCCGTCCTGAGAAAGCGCCACCGTAGCGAGTCCTGGAAAATAGGCTTCCTATTCAGCCTGTGGACGAGCTGATCCAGATCTGTGGCCACATCCTCGGTGCCGTCTAGTAAGTCACTGTCCTTGTCCCTGTCCCTGTCCCTGCCCCCCTCCAGTCCAGGCGGAATCATGGGCACGCTCAGGCGCGGCGAGAGCGGCTGCTGCACGGATACCTCGTGGATGTGGTAACGAGCAGCATCGCCGGCGGGCTCCATGCTCGAGTTGGTCTCCCGGACGAAGGAGAAGACCTGGAGCACTCCTTTCCGTGCCCAGGATCGGTGATGGCGTCCAGGTCCAGGGAAAGGCGATGTAGCACCATAGAGGAGGTAGGTTCTGAACTAGCCGAGGATGGCTCCGAGGGTGGCTCCGTGGGTGGTTCCGAGAGTAGTTCCGGAGTTGGTCTGTCCTTGTCGTGAAGGTGGAGGAAGAGTTGACGACAGGTCTCAAGGGAAGGGAGATCCATGCCGGGGGTTTGCTGGGATTTAGTATTATGTACGAAGTAGGTACAGCAGAAGGTGTCATCTAAGAACAGCAGCGAGAGGCTTGGCGGCTCCTGGCTCTGATTTGCCCACCCAACCCTGCTATCCTGGGAAATGCGCCACTGGTTTAGTCCTCGCGCTAATGCCGATCCAACAGACGCACGACAGCTTGGGACTTCCAAGACTCTGCCCTTTTTTGATTTTGGCATGGAGCGAGAGGCGCTGATACAGGCTGATGCCGCCCTGGATGGTGCCCTGCACAGTGAGCAGGCCCCGCAGACCCCGGACCACTCAAGGCCTCTCTCCTTACCCCATTGGGCAATATACTACCAGTCTAGTCTTCGCTACTCGCCGCGCTACAGTGTCGCCTTTATGTACACTATCGCACTAGGTACATGAAGTATCTGTGTAGAGCGAGGTAGATGTAGGTAAACTGGGAGGAGTCATCTCGCTTTGCCTGCCTCGGTAGCCCTACCACTTTGGTATGTACCTAAGATAATGTAATGTTTATAAACTGCGCTACGAATCTGCCTAGGTCATTTCTTATCTAGCATCTACACCATCCCTCGTTGATACTGTGCCTTGTAGGGGTACCTCTAATAGGTGCGTGTAGGAAGCCCACTCATGGCGGAATGAGGGTTTGCTGTTCGACGAAGGAGATAAGATGTATGTAGGTACTGCCGAGGTCGTTACATGCAAGTTGAAAAGGAGCGGTATATTCCCGCATTTACAATCCGGAGTCATTACTTACTTCTAGGCTTACGAAATATTCCCATACCTGAAAAAAAGTATTTTGGTCCATCGACTGCGGACTGCCTCAAGTGACGAATGACGATATCTAAGTCATGTGTAACGCTATGGCGCATGAACTGATTGGAGGTAGGGAGTCACACATAAATCCATGTACCGAAACCTGACTGCAGAATAAATACACACACACATGCTGCTGCTGTTCTTGGTGTGGTTCATGACAGTGAGCGCAAGGGCATACCATACTGTACGATACTCATACCAAGCCTGGAGGTACCTTAAGTACCTCCTTCACGACGAAGTACTTCGTAGACACCTGTCATACGGCGAAACGCCTACTGCACAGGCTGCTAAACTTCATAGTACCGTACCGGATCTCGTCGTGGGATGGCACGTATGGGGCAACGTTTGGTCCCTCCTACGAAGCAACCTGTCACCTTGTCACCGAGCCCTTGTCAACTCGGACTGGCACAAGTGGGCCCCGGCGACAGAGACGGGCTAATTACTGTAACGACAAGTTCGGAACTTGAGCTCGGCAGTATTCTGTATCTCTAAAAGATAGAAAGGTGCGGACTTCGCACAGCTCATTTGATAAGACTGCCGACGTGCATTCTCCTTGTAGTTGTATGCATATTGCTTAGATATATACGAAGTAAGTAGTAGAGTAGGTAGGTAGTACTTCTATGCATGTTGGTGCAGTGTAGCACCACACGCAGCATCAGCTGGTTCCCATGTACACCAATATCTATAAGTTATAACCGCACGGTTGCCTGGTTGTCGTGTCGATAAATGTCTAACCTGCTAGATTCCCGGAGACATGACATGGGGCGCGAGCATGTGCCGAGAAGATAGGTGATACAGCCCACCACAGTACACGTAATGCTGTGCGCGGCTATAGGGCAGACAGCCAGACAGACAGACAGCGTCAATGTTTTAGTTTCGAGTTATTTTGCCTGATGTTGCGGTTATTAGGATCTTCGAGACAACTGGTTGAATTTGTACACCTAGGGGTCCTGGACTACCTCAGTTCAAATTAAGTATACTGCCCACCCAGTATCCCCCACACATGCACCCCTCCATGTCTTCAACCTCAGTTTGAGTACCTAGCTAAACACACAATACTAAGGTAGGAAGGGGGTTCGGAATTCTATCACTATGTACACTCACTGCCCGTGGGGAAGTTTGATGTGATCCTGGACATGGTATCTAGAGTTGATTGATAGGCCTACCTACTGCTGGCTCGAGCGCCTTGATCCGCCCAGGGATTGATAAAATGCACAGTACGAAATGAAGTAACTAGGCTAAGAAGTAGGTACCACCCACGCAGTCCTGACATGGAGGCCGAACATATTTCGATGAATCGTCTTGTTGAAATGGATGTGCTAATGTCTCACTTATAGTGTGTGTGTGCTTGCTGCATGGTCCTTATGAGAGACAAACCTCCGAATACTGGTAACATTAGCAGTTTTAATTTGTTACCTAGGGATAGACCTGTAGTGGATTGATGTTTCAATTTTTCTCACGTTCCTAATTTCGGAACACTGTAAGTGAGGGCGGGCGTGCCTAGGTTCAGTTGAGATCCAGTATGATGTACACCAGATCCCCATCTACTTGGAAAAGCTTGAATCCCTTGGCATTTGCATTGGAAGGCTGGTTTTGCGAGCTTCGCTCACGCGCGCACGATTCTATGCACCGCATAACCCAAGCAGTAGGTAAATCAGGTAGGTACCCGCCAAATCTTCCGATGCCATCCCTGATGAGTTTCGTCAGAGGCATCGGTGCCGGAAGAGGAATCGGTACCTTAGATGTACGACACCGGTCGGAGCCGAATCCGAATGAGGCACCGCCAGTCACAGTGCACAACCTACCAAAGGCTCCGTGTCTACACCATTCACCTAGGTAAGTTAGCTGCCAAGCTTGAGACGAACTTTGCCAGTAGTAAGTGGATGTAGCTAGGTACCTATAGTGGTGTAAATAAGTGCTGCAGAAAATATTTGTCACGGCCCAAATTCCCGGGTCCAGCCCGAAACTAATAAGCCAATAATGCTTTGGGTCGAGAACTGTTCGATTCCCCATTAACGGGCAGAGTCCTATTCCTGTCCGGCACGCTGGGCAATGTGCCGGCGTGACGAACCACGATGGGTATGAGAACCGAGCACCATACCGATATGGGTAGCCGATCAAGTTCGAATCTCATACACTACTTTCGTATATACTGGGCATATTGATAATTAGCCCATAATACCGTATACACGCACATAGCTATTGTAGTTGCGCTTCATAATCTAGGTATACGGATGGCAAGGTAACAATCCATCAAGTATGGACCATACCTAAGTATTGGCGAGTACCTATTTCTCGAGGTGGGTAGCATTAAACTGGAGTCGGGCTGGCCCTTAATTAACAAAACAGCCTATTGACACGCCATTGACATGACATGCGTGCGCCTTCTCAGATGATCTGGATATCCATATCCAATGCGTGGGGACGAAGCCATCAACGGAAAACCCTTTCGCTTCTCACTCAACTCCTTGTATATACGAAGTATATATGTGGGGAAATCGAGTCAGGGCTTCCCATCCATCGGGTGGTTTCTCGCTCTCCCCTGAATTTCTGGGACAAGCCTCTGGCTTCGGTGCCGGAACCCTGAAAATAGAATAGGATCTAAGGAACGCGATGCCTGTCCGAGTCTAAAAGTATCAGGATGAACGAATCCGGGTGTAGCACGCCAACACCAGGAGACCGTTACAAAAATATTTCCATGTCGGGTGGAAATGCGCAATCGTGTTACCTAACGTACCTACACTTCAGATGGCTCGCATATTGTCTCCTCAAAAGTATACCTATGTGTGTACTAAAGTCTGGAGCGCAACACGTGCAAGCCGTGAGCATGCGACTGGCTATGGGATCTGATCACGAGTGCAGAGAGCGAGCAGAAAAAAAGATGGGGCCAATCCAACACTGATCTACCTTCTTCGTCCATCTGCATCTCCCTCGATAACACTACAACCACATCTGACCTCGGCTGTAAGGAAATAAATGCAAAGTGATTAAGTCCAGGGGCTCAAGCAGCTAGCTCTGCCAAGAAGCACAAAGAACACTGAAGCTACTCATTCAACCCTACGCAATAGGTGCTATCGAACTTCAGAGTTGGTGTAGACCTCTTTTTTTGCTTTGGCTAAAGACGTTTAGATAGCTTCGTTCTTTCAAACGACTTCCTAGACGGCAACCTCCAGCTCGCAAGTGCATTCAGCTACACTATGTACTTAGGTTAGTTGCTTACAGTAGTTCTAGTGTAATACCGGACAAGAAACCCCGGACGACTCTGCTTCGTTTCGTCCCAGGCGGCCGGAAACGATCTAGAATTCTAGATGCGCTAGATGACGAGCACTTCGACTCTAGCGCATAGGTGCTAAATGCTGTAGTTTATTCTAGCATGTCCACAGAAGCCCCGTGCGTCTGGCTAGAGATGGATTAGAGAGGTACTGATACAGGTCGAGGTAAGTAGGCACTGTACGAAACACCTATATGTGCTTTACCTATTGCCCTACGCTACCTACCTAAAAGGCCAGGTTTAACACATTCCGGCCGATAGTACAGCATTCGGGCGTCAATAGGCCGCGGACCTAGGGTGATGCTGGAGCCCAGCCCGGGAACATGGTAACTGGGTCGCACACATCAGGTCGAGTGGATCGGTTAGGGGCCCGTTTTATCGGGACAGGTGACAGGTGGAGAAGAACCGTCAACCTGGGCTTGGGAAATGATACTGTACATCGTAGGTAAATGTAAGGTAGTAGGTAGGTACCACCTGTAACACTACCTACCACCCTCCGTCCCAATTCCCCCCTTTCCCCCGTCGGCAATTAATGTACCCGCCGTCCTGGACCGCCGCTGGGCGCGGCGGCCGGGGGAGAAACTCAACTCTGTGCCTCCTCGCTCCCACGGTCGGTGGCCCCATGCATGCATTGCATGCATGCAAGCGCGAACACGATCGATGTCAGACGATCGATCGCCGGCCTATTATTACACTGATAGCTATTTTTTTTCTTCTATTTTCTTTTTTTTTTCGTTGGACGAAATCGTCCCGAGTCCGCTTCACATAGTTTCATCGTCCGGTGTCTAACCCCTACCTAATCTCGATGGGTCCCGGCCGGGGAGAGCAACTGCTCGGATAGCGAGAGGAGGCGTAGCACACATACACAGTGGGGGGCAATATGCAACACGACGTGTAGTAAGGGCAGGAACCAACAGCCCGTGTGTTTCCGCTGAGATCCATACAAACTGTGCCGAGCCGGACTCGATTTGGACGGCTGTCTGTCTGCCTATCAAGATAGGCTGCCCGCCTTGGATCCCGCAGACCAAGATACTTTTCCACTGCTACCAACAGCAATCTACTGCGCCTACCTACCCGTGGGAGTATTGCTGAATCTACCGCTGATACTTGCTTAGGACCACGGGCGCTCGCATTGACCATTGTGAAGAAGAGGAAGATAATATTACGTGCTATTTCTCTCGTTTAGGGCTGAGACTCGTCTTGCAGGATACACGTGTGTGGTAGACTTAAGTAGGTATTTTTACTACCTACTTACACGTAACCACGATTCCGCAAAAGCCGGCCGCGCGGCTCAGATCCCCGCCTGTACGATAGTGTGCGAGACTGCAAGTTGTAGGGCACTTCTAATGCGGGTTGTGCGGCTGAGCCGCACAACTAGTGTAACTGCCACCCATGGATGCACACCACTGCCCAGTCTCTTTGTTCGTCGAGCTGGGGGACGTGATAGGTTACCGTCTCGATCGTATGGCTGGAACTACCCGACCTGCGCTGCCTAGTTCGCCGCCCCGGGCTCCAGGCGAGATGAGGTCAAATGACAGTGTAGACCATGAAAGCGCGGTTTCGAGGTCCACGCGTCAACAGCAGCCCTTATCTTAGATTGATATGAGCGTTTTGATATTGAAATGCAGGAAAGTATCGGCTCGATCATCCTGCCTGCGCTGCAGTTGCATGCCTGGGTCATGCCGGTCGAGATCACAGGCAGCCCTGGCTTATAGAGCTACTTCGCGTTGCGTCTGGGAGAATCGTGGGGTTGCAAAGCCGCCACCACCAGCCGCGGGAGGTAGTCATCCCATGTCTCAGTTCTCACGGATGCGAAACCCACGTGACTGCCTGTCTAAGTACTTACTCATGTTGTCGATTGATGCTTTATTCCCGACACTGGAATGACTGGGAGATACTTGCTGTATCCTAACACGAGACCTGGGCATTCATATCTGAGGCGACGAGAGTTCTCCTTGCCTCCTGATATCATCGTACACGAGGGAGGAGAATGATGCACGCCACAGCGAGGACGCGGAGATTCCCGTGCGCCGAGGATCTGATTTCCCTGTGGCAATCAAACCACCTACCTACTACGGAGCGGACTGTGTCCGCAGCTGGGCCTGGGCAGGCATGGGAGGCGAGGGGAGCACAAAGGTGGCGGCAGAGGGACGTAGGTGGTGGCAGAGACGCGACAGCCTCGGGTTTATTTCTGGCCGTCGCTTATAAACAGGAGACTTGAAACTGACGCAAAGCGAGACCCCGGAGTGATCAATGTGATAAAAGACTTTTTTTGGGAAATAACCTGTCAATATTAGATACTTCTTGCTTGAATAAATAAATCTAAGGGGCATACATAATGTGAGATACCTGCAGCTCGTGATGACTACTACCATGTAAGTGCCATATATAGATAAAAGTACATGAAAGGAACGTGCATACATACTGCAGCTGAGGTTAGAAGGTATGCAAAGAACAGCATTCCACGCGCTTGTGGGCCCAGTCAGGTTGTTTCACGGTTTTGCCGATGTCAAGCGCCGGATTCGGAAATCATCTTCGAGCGACTGCAAACTGGTGCTTAACTTTAGCTACCTAGGTACCTTATTTACCTAAGGTTAGGTACCTTAGGTAACTCGTGTAGGAGGTACTAACTAATCTAAGTACTTGGCTAATCCGTGACGAAGTAAACTTTGAAATTGATGTCTCAAAGCTCATTGCCACAGACGACATGGCTGGTGTCCAGGTTGCTTCTGTCCAGATGCCGGTGAATGTCCCCACCCTTCAGCGCTACATGTGTCTCTACCTGAGGTAGGTAGTGCGATACCGTAGGTACCTGATTGGGTACTTACCAGTTACCTCAGCTATCTCAGCTTATCGACAACATGACAGCTGCGGTTGCGATCACGATAACAATTTGATTATCTTCTAGCATTGGCGGGCGCAGATGAGGCAGACTGTTCCTCGACGACATGGCAGCGTCTGGTTCGGTACTGGCTCAATTGAAGCCGTTCTCCCTCGCCTCGCGGTCGTTATTCATCAAATGTGTCCCAGCGCCGAGAACGTTCTACGAGCGACGCGCCGTACTCGCTGCGCTACAGCGATCCTCGGAACAGTCCATCGAAACATTCAAAAAGCTCCAGGTAAGCTCAACCATACGTCGTACTACTCTCTCCTCTTGCAAGTTTTGACAACGGGCAAACAGGATAGCGCTTCTTTCATAGCGATAACTACGAAACCGGACGCTGCCGAACAGCTCCTCCAGAATTCCCCTCTCGAACGGGTCCTCGTATATCAGGGCCACGACAATGACAAGGCCTTCCTTCGTTCGGCCTGGACTGCCAACGACGATGTGAGCGGTCCCATTGCGACTCCCGTCAGCCTGCTCCCGGCCGACTCGGCCACCACGCCGACGCCAGCTTCGGCCGAAGCAGGGCTGTCCCATAAGACCTTCACCCTCCATATATTCCCCACGAACGCCGCCTACGACCACAGGGAAGAGGTGAGCAAGAGTCCTCTTCACGGCCAATGGCCGGGCGACGGCGAGGCCGAGACGGAGACCTACATCTCGGCCGCGTTGAGACAGGTCATACCCCCGGGCGCCATGGCCCGGGCCCTACGGGACTGGGAGACGGGGAACCAGCTGGCCCGCGACTCTGACAGTTTCGCCGACGACGGGCCCGAGGGCGCGGCCTCCACGCTGCTGGGGCGGAAGCGCATTTCCTCGCTCGAGAGCTTCATCCTGGAGAGGGTGCGGCGCAGGGACGCGGCGCGGGAGACGCCGAGGGTCATGACTGGTCTTTTCCAGTTTGCGGAGGAATGCCGGTCCAGATCCACGCAGTCGCCATCGGAACCTTCTCGAAACACGGCAGCCGGCGATTTACATCAAGCTCAAGCTGATAACCCACCTCTTGACACTGCACGCGCTACGAAACCAGACATGCCTTTTAGCAATGCCAGGTTGGAAAAACAGCCCCAGGAGTGAGGCCAGGGTGTGTACAGTTCAATGACCATGCTCTATGAACCCTCTGGCATGATGTTGCGGTTACGACCACTCAATGATAGCGGCGGCGATGACCCTGCTGCTTGCAATAAGTTGTTGGTATACACTGGGATATGCCAGCGCGGTGTCCTCGAAGAGGGGCCACGATGCCGCGTTCCGATTACATCGATGCTTACGGCAGCCGGGTGCTAAAGTCTACATACAGCTATTGTATGTATGATAGGCATCCCCAGTTGAGGATTTTGGACACCTAAGGCAGTGAGTGTTTGGCGGTGAGGTCGCAGTCTTCGACTAGTCGGTATGTGAGAGGCTACACTGTAGGTACCTGCTTAAGCATCCATCACCCACACCTGCCTCCCTTTACAAATCATGGCCTCGACAATATCCACAACTTGTTGTTACACGACCCAGGTGTAGTAATTTAGGAACCAGACGAAGTATCCACAGAGTCCTCCCCCCACACGGGTTGTTTCCCCCATAAACAGAGGCAGGGTAACATAGATGACGTCGACTTGCCGGCGCTAGCCAATGGCAGCGCAGGTTTTGGTGCAACGGCAGACCAAGGAATACCTGCCTTCTGTACATAGGTACATGGCACTGCCGTAGTGGGCTAGATCCGTCCGCCGTATTGCCGGCGCCGTCCAATCAGACAGCTCGCATCCTCAGCAAAGCCACGACGTCACAGCTGGACGAAGTCCCGAATCTGCGATGGCTTCCACGGCTTGTCGTCATCTCAATGGATCACCACTACCGAGAGCACAGCACTAGCAGCCCGGCCACCAATCAGCGGCGGCTTGCAGGAGCATGACGTTGCCTCTGGCCGAGATGTGCCTTGGCAGATGCGACACGCAAACACGAGAAACAGGCGGTGTTTTGACCTTGTTAGTGTTATTGGGCCGGCAACGACCTCTTGATCTGACGATATCGTATGGCCAGGATCATGAACCATCCATCAGCCCGCCTTAGCAGATCGTCACATAAGTGTGCCTGATTTATATAATAATAGAACTGACCTCTTGCTGCCCTTGATACACAGAGTTGTTCTTCCAATCTTGTCAGCGCCCATCAGTTGCAGTGATTGATTAATATACCCCGTGCCCAGCTCCAGCCCGTGTCCTTCTCTATCCATCACCATCTCGCCCTTCGTTATACAACAGGAACCTCCCACATAGTGTAGATACACAAGACAATCGTCACAATGGCTCGGACAGGCTTCATCCACCACATCGGCACCTTCTTCCTCTTCGCCGCCACCGTCCTTCTCATCATAACCGACATCTCGGCCCCCGTGGTCTCGGACATCTCCATACTGAAGATCCAGCTGGGCACCGACCGCCGGTCCTCGCTGTTCCGGGACGACGATGACAACATCCCGACCATCACCTTCGGCACCTTCGGGTACTGCGCCAACGGCGTGGCAGAGTAGGTTCCCATCTTCTCATCTTCTCAACTCCTCTCCTCTCTCTCATTTTGAATGAATGAATTCCCCTATATCATCACAAATCAGCTCGAACCAAAAGAAAGAAAGTGAAACTGACACACTCCACAGCTCGGGCTGCAGCTCGGCTCGCATAGGCTACGACCCCGTGGCCGTCATCGAGCGCAGCGGCGTCAACGACATCTCCTTCTCCGACTACGCGCGCGACACCTCGCGGGCGCTGACGAAGGTCATGGTGCTGCACCCGGTGGCGACGGGCCTCGCGTTCCTCTCGTTCGTGCTGGCGCTCGGCGCCGGCTTCGTGGGCAGCGTGCTGGCGGCGCTGGGCTCCTTCGTGACCTTCCTCGTCGTGCTCGTCGTGCTCATCACCGACTTCGTCTCCTTCGCCATCGTGCGCTCCGCCGTCAACGACTCGAGCGACTCCGTCTCCGCCTCCTGGGGCCCCGCCGCCTGGACCACCCTCGTCGCCGCCATCCTGTGCCTGCTCGCCACCGTCATCCTGCTCTTCACCTGCTGCAGCGCCCGCATCCACCGCCGCCGCGAGAGCCGCTACCGCGAGTCCAAGGTCTCCTCCGTCAGCTCGCCGCCCAGGCGTCGGTGGATCTAAATCATAGCCCGCCCCCCGATCTACTCGGATTGACTTGTCCCGCGATCCCAATCTATACCCATCCATATATATTCTCCTATTTCTCCCCGTGTCTACGCGACCGAGCGAAGAAGCGGAGCGAGCCACGTAATGATCACAAAAGAATACGAATGAACGACACGAAACGCAAAGGGACACAAACAGTGTTTCTGTTTTATTTAGGCCCGGGGGGGACGCTTGTGTCGGACACGGCGCTTGAAGTTGGTGGTGGTCTCAATGCTCGTTTGATTTGATTTTACATTTTGCAACCTCCATCCCATTTCAGCCTCCTCAAATCGCGGCGGGCGGACTGGGGAAATCCATAATCATCGATAAATATCCCCCACCCTTTTTCCATCTATCATACCATGTAACCATATCATATACCAGATCATATCAGTATACCCCACATGAATAAAGCTTCTTAAATACCTGAATAAGTGCAACATAGGTATGACTTCGCAGTCTCTTCGTTGCAAGTTGATGAGTGCCTATGTTTTGTTGATATTGATCCGTGTCTTTGGCTGGTAATTAAAGCCATGGACTATACAAAATTAACTATGACGATGCGATGAAATCAATGTCCAATTCAGGTCGCAAGGCAGCTAGCTGGTTGGTTTGCTACCCGCTTGCTGCTAAATACCGCAGTAGACGAGGATCTATACTCTCCTGGGTACGTTAGGTTACATAGGTTAGGTTCCCTACCTGATATAACCACCGCTAGCAACAGAGACAGCAATTAATCGTAAAATTGCCTACTTACCTACCTAGACCTTCAGTAAATTTGGGTATTTACTTAGTAAGAGGTAGACAGCTCCCTACGGGTATCTTGACACTCGACAGTGACATTGATTACTAGGTGCCTAGTCGTAGGTCACTCGCGTATTTAACCAACCCATTTTCCGTTGAGCCCGCAGTTAGTTAGGGGCCGCGAGAGGTGAAGATGGAGGAGGGTCTCTAAGCTCGTTGCTCTCTAATTATCTCACATTCCCTCCTCCCTTTTTTCCCTTCCCCCTTTCCCCCTCCCTCCTTTCTCCCAAGGTTTCTTTTTTTTTTCCGCCTCTAATAGCCCCCTTGAATCAAATAGCTTTGCTATCACGAATAACCTCAAACACCCTATAATTCTATCCATTTAATCCAAGTCTCCACGTGTCTGTGTGGGGTGTAGGGTAATTAGTGTGCAACTCCTTTCCCCTTTTTCAGCACAGAATTTAAAAAGGGATAAAAGTTAACGGCTAAAATAGATTATTATGTTAAGCTGTCTATTAAATACTTCCTACATTGTATTAATCACTTATTTCTTAACTGCGTCTATATATGTATCTACCTAGCCTTATGTTAGGTAAAGTTTGCTAGCAATAAGACGGGAGAACTAGGAGAACTAACGCAAAAACGAGCTTTTTAAAAAGATGTAAACAATAGAGAATTATTAATTAACAGCAGCTATTTTAAGACTTTAAACATTAAAAATACTACTTCTGCATTTTCTCAAGACTGGATTTTACTTGGATATAATATGTAAATCTTACGAGTAGAAAATTAAAGGGGGGAAAGGATAATACCGCAACAACCTACCTGAATTCTGCAGATATGGTATACCTCCCTCCCTACCTACAGGCTACAGGCTACATACATGTCAATCCAGCCCAACTCGCAGTTTCTTGAGCGCGATCGTGATACCGCTGCGGAATCACGAAAAACCAAGGCCAAGCCAATCTCAGTCCTCAGTCTCAAACTCAATCTCAACCTTAATCTCAACTTCACAATCTACATTTTTTCAATAGTAACACATTCATTGAATTTGCTCATGAACCTATCTGTCTGTCTGCCTGTCCCCTTTTAGTAATACCACACCCATCATATGGCGAACCTGAAACTTTACACGGCATATGTGGTGGAGTTAAGCGAGCGAAATAACAATTCGCAGATGACCTCCAGGAGAATAACTTCCCGTCGACAAACCCCCTCCCCATAACCCATCTCCCCTCTCCCCTCCCCTCCCCCCCGCTAAGTAGGGAGCGGAGTTGCCTTGTTTTCGTGCCTCGGTTGTAAAAACAAAACAAGAAATGAAAACGAAAACAAAGAGTGGTCTTTCGCCTCGGCAAGGCTAAATAAACCTGTGACGAAACCCCGGAAACCTCGGGCGCAGACGAGCAATGAGCAGCCCTGATCATAGCGGGCAGCACTTCCCCGTTCTGTCTGCCTGGGTTCCTCCCTTATTATATTACAGCAGTGCAAATTACCCACGAGCCTCCTATGTGCGAGTCAAATACTCGCGTCTCTCGGTAGGATACTCCTTTATTTTTGTCAAATAACCCCCCCGTGAGACTGGCCAGTCGTTTAGCGTCTTCTCTTCTTGTTGCGGCCACTGTCCTCCTCGTCGTGTCCACTTTCGCGATCTTTCCGCTTGGCCTTCTTCTCCAATTCGTCCCAGTCCTCGCCTTCATCGTCTTCGTCGGAACCCTCTTCACTGGCCTCGTCCGATGCGTTGCTATCGAAGTCGGAGTCGTCCTCACTAGACTCGCTTGCCGCCTCGAGTTCGGATTCGGATACTTCAAAATTAGACTCTTCCTCTTCCTCGCCGTCGTCTTCATCATCTGACTCGTTTTGGAGGAACGACCAGCCGCCATCCGCAAAGAACTGGTGAGTATCCGCCGTCACTGTCTTGATGATAGTGGGCCAGTTGAGGTTGAGAGGCCCCTCCGTGAATGCGATATCTGAAGAATCGAGCCACTCCTTGACGTCTTCTAAGGACTCGACGGGTATTGTGTTGACATGGAACGGTGTGCGAGTGAAATCTTTGAAGACAAAGACTAGATCAAAGTTCTTGAGACCAAACTGCACACGTTCTAAGTGGGCGATCTCGATATCGTCAAGCGTAATAACCATGAAAGGGGGTTCTGTAACCTGGATGAGGCAGTCCGTCGTAGGTTGGATGTACACGTTGCTGCGGAAAGGAACACCATTAAAGCCCAGCTCCCGAAGCGGCATGTCAACCTCCACACCCTCGTTTTTACCAGCGTCGGCAATCTTATCGGCGAAGAGTTTGAACATGCGATCTAATTCGGCTCTGCGGCGTCGCTCTTCCTGTTCAGCCTCAAACTCATCTTCGTCGCCATACCGGTATTTTCGCTTGCGAGTTCCAGTCTCGTCAAACTGAATGTCTGTTGCCTCCCTGTAGAACTGTACATCCTTGGTCTTCTTCTTGTTGCCAACGATGATGGGATCTTTGAGGTGTATATGGATGACCACGATTAGCTCGTGGGCACAAGGTTGGAAAAACAAATGACGGATGTTGGAGAACAACACATCCACTCTCTGTTGCGTGTTGAGTGGCGACTGGTATCGGATACCGTTCTGGTGAATTTCAACCTTGCCAGGAACTCGTTTGCCTTCCATAGCTGGGCGAATGTATAGGTTATCCATGACAGGAGGTCGTCGGTCTGTCACATTGTTAGCTTTAGATAAGTAGACTCTCCCAAACACACTTACTTCGGATCTCAATAAGCTTGTCCTGCTCAACGACGTCCTCCATGTCTTTCTTTTCTTGCTCCTTCTTGGTCGCCTCTTTCTTCATGTTCGAAATTTGTGTCGCAATCTCGTCATATCGGTCGCCATCGAGAGAACGAAATGTCAAACTCCTAACAAAATGTGCAGATGCGTCCTCGAAAGGCTGATCATCTTTTCGACCAACTCCCTGACCCGGGGATAAGAAGTTGATTCGTAGGTAAGACCACTCTCCCTCATCATTTTTGCTGGCGTTTTTGATTGTGTGGATGTGGAATGGAACTGGTCTTCCCATAACTGGGAGTACGACTGTGTGATTTTTCTGGTCGACTACAATTTCAAGATTTTTGACTCGAATAGGGAGCTGGTTGTCCCTCTTGTACGATTCGAATTTCTTGAATTTCTTGACTTCGGTGCCGTTTTGGCCACTAGTCGACTCAGCAAACCGAGCCAGACCTTCTTTTTGCTTCTTAGCGGCAAGCTCTTTCTGGTGGTCCCGACGTTTCTTCTCTTGGTCTTCGTCCACCTGGGCAGTACGTTCGGATCGTAGACGCGTATTTGTGATGTTTTTAGTCGCGACAGCACCAACTCGAGTGTCCTTCTTCTCTTTCTTTGGTGTGGGCTGAATTTCCTCGTCGTCCTTGAAGAAAAATGATGTCGCGTCAAGCTCGGACGGGGCATCGCCAGTAAAAATGACAGGGTCGCTGGTAGTCACTCGAATCGTGTCGGTAATGACCAGTGAGTACGTCTTGCTGAGCTTGTCTTGTGGCGAAGGGTTCTCAACATCGGTGAATCCGGTAGTGATGCATAGTGTCATTCCATCTTTCAAGGACCGTGTGTTTTTGGCATTCAAGATCAAACTTGTATCCTTGCTCTCAATACCAATGCCCCATCCTACATTCTTTACGAAATGCTTCTCTAGATCGGGCTTCTTTGACTTGATGTAGCCAAGCGCCTTGTTGTAGACATCTTTGGCCATGGCTCCGTCTCGGACCTCTTTCAGCGCAAGGTTATGCGCGGTATGGAGGGTCTTGTAGACGCTCTCCTGGGTCTTGTTGGGATCGACAAGGAAGGTTCGCGCGATGACGGAGCTGTAGGACTTGTATCGCAAGCCCATGCCAGCTATGATGACGCCTGCGTGGAGGTTGTCGTTGGTAGGCTCGGCGTGGAGCTTAAGATCGTATTTGCCACCGCTCTGGACGGCCGGCCCTAGGTACCAATCGAGTGACGAGGGATCGAGATCCGAGGGGAGTTTCTGCTTGCCGGGTAGCTCGACGGTCTTCCACCACTTCTCGTCATCCAGTTTCGAATCAACCATCTGGGCGAGTGCGCTGTGCTTGACCTTCTTCTCCTGATCTAGAATATCGGACATCTGATCTAAGAAGTAAGGGTTCATGAGGGCAACACAAGCTTTTGAAGCCGTTCGCATAGCGCGCAGTTCGGCCTCGTCCTTCACCGAGAAGGCAGCAGTGGACAGGGCTACGGAGATATCGACTTCTTCGGCATCGGAACATTTGTCGCTGAATAGCTTCTTCCACTCGTCGACGAAGGGGCCTTTAGACGTGTCCTTGGTGAGCACGCCAACCTTTTTCTATATCAGGAGCAAGGTAAGCATGTACATAAAAGACAGGTATGAAGTAGAGACTGGTACGGTGAGTTGATCAGCAACTTACGCCGGCGGAGTTGATGGTGTCTGCAATAGTGATGAATTGTTTCTCGTTTGCGGCAGCGTCCTTGCCTCTCACAAGCACCTCAACGGGGAACTTGCCCTTGGTCAAGGGCTCTAGATGTTTGGCTTCACATCAAGTCAGTATACCACCTTGCGACTGTCTAGGCTGGCTGGACGGATCATGTGCTGGTTCGAGTGATAGGATACCTTTCTTAGCGGTTGTGACAACGCATAGCTTCTCGGTGGTGAGCAGCATCAAGGTAGTCGGGAACTCGTAGCCAAGTAGCCAGAACTAAGTGATTCAAGGGTCAGCATGTATCAGCGTGTGCGCGTGTATGTGCCAGCGCCTAGGCATTGATTCAGCGGATGCTAAGTTGTCCAGCCACTGCCACGATGCAGCAAATCGGCATGGACGCAAAAGCAACAACGGCATCAGCAAGAAAAGGGCCAGGGAGAGTCGAGGCTAGCCAACCAGACATACATGCATAGCATTGTTCTTGTGAAATTCGGGATTCTCCTCCACCTTGCCCATCATGATGACAATGGAGGAGACACCGGCAAAGACACCATTCTCCGAGGTGCGCTTGTCGTTCTTCCATGCGCCCACGAAATGCGAAACGCGCTCTTGGAAGAGCTTGGCGTCAATCTTGATCTCTGCCATCTCGATGCAGGCCCGGCGCCGGGCACGTCGGTGATCGTGGGTTGCGCGTACGTTGCTGGAAGGAGGACGAGCGAAGGTGGGTGGAGGGTGTTAAGTTGGTGAGAGGTTTGGAGTTAGAGAGAGGGGGAGGGGGGAGGGAGAGGTAGAAGGAGAGGAAGTCGAAGAGAAAAAAGATTGAGAGAGAGAGAGAGAGTCGATCGAGACATCGCCGCCCCAAAAATCCGAGGTGACGCGAATTTGGATGGCAAGGGAAGGGGACCCTGTACCTACGTACCCATAGCAAGTACCGGGTACATGTATTGCGCTTTATGGTGTATGTGCATAGGATACACAAATATGTACCGAGTACAAAGGCGAAGGTAGGTACCGGTAGGCTGTTAGGTACTAGCCTGTCGGCGAGCTCTTTAAAGTGGGGTCATAGACCACCTAAATCAGTGCTAGGTAGCTTGAGGTGCCTAGATTCACTACATTAAGCAGGCACGTCCTTAACAGGTACCTAGGTACATCGTCAAACACGCGACGCGGCTCGATTTATTCATTGAGTCGGCTCTAGCTTCAGGACCTGAACTTTGCTTCGCTACCTCTTAGAGATTCAAGACATGGCACGATGAAGGCAACTTCCATTGCTAGAATTTGGTAACTACCGCAATCACGCTTGAACTGGCATTGGCATCTCTTCTCAGCACTGGGCTAATCATCAACCAAAAAAAAACTTTGGCAGAGCAATTAACGTGTTCCTTTTAGTGCCTACCACATAATATGTAATACCTCAGCGACTCCAAGTCCTGATGTAATTGTATAAAATGGATTACAACTAGATACTTTGAGAAAGTGCGCAACAACTCTCTCTGTGTGTCGGCCAAAGCAGGAAGGTATGCCGTCAATTCCACCCGTGGGGTAACACGAAGTATCCGTTGCCAGGGCAGTAAAGCTGCAAAGTCTTGCTTTTAGGCGTTCCCCTTATGACTTCGAGAAATGCAGAGGTCAACTGACCAACTAGATAAACCATCTTGATCCCACAATGCTTAGTTTGTCAATTTGTACTTCAGATAACTAACACAGCTAAGTTAGGGGAGTGTTAATCTTTAGTGGACGTCAGTCTCATCTTGTAAATTGCAAATAAGAAGTGCAATTTTGCGACCTATTTTATGTAAGGAGACAAGAGAGGATATCATAGGCGTCTTTAATAAGTTCTTTTATGTTTTGCCCTGCTTCTTTGATAATTGACTACTTTGCATACTTAACTAGTATGTGTTGTATAGATGGTCGGCAACTAAATCCAATCGTGAGTACCAAACACAACAAACCTGTATTACGCCGGGGACTCGATCTTTATATTGCACCTCATTCGCAGTGCTTCAAGTATCAACACTAAGGCATTAGACCTAGCAATGCCTTCGCGTGAGCTAGGCAAAGCTGGCCTGATCTAAGAAGCTTTATAATATCATATGAGAAATAGGTACGTCGTGGCAATCAGCAATTTTTCCCAGTCCCGGCTTCCCAATAAAGATGAACCAACCTCCGTCCCCAAGATCAAGTAAGATGTATCGAACCAGCTATTATTTCCTATCCTCATTCATATGAAGCTCCTAATCCCGCATACCTTGACCAATATCCCTAGTTGGAAGTGCCAGAAATCAGATCACCGAAATCGTTCTTGATACCCAAGTAATCACCAGATACAAATACACATCTGTCGTAACCAAGGGTTCCTTTCGTCCTATTCCATCTGATCCACCAGAGCTACATTTACCCCACGCGAATCCACGATTGCTTTGACACCAAGAAAAAGAAGAAAAGGAAAAGAAAAATCACAAAACGTTGATCAATTAGTACTTATATAGCGTGTCATGATGTCCCATTTCGATCGATTAAATCATATCGCAGAGTGTAATTAACGCGCGCATTGCGGCAAGAACAGCTAACAGAACCAACTTCAAACTCGCCCCGCCTAGATGCCTGATCCCTAAGTAACCCACCCGCCACTAGATGCTCTTTGTGCCGCGTTCCCAAATCGAGACGTAAAGATAAGCAACTGTACAAGAAAATGAAAGGTTGAACATGACTGAAAAGCAAATGCAATGGGGGTATCGAGGCGCTCACGTTCCGGAACCCCGTCCAGACCTCGACGCCAAAACGATAGTCTCCCCGGCCTCATGCTGACTAGATGAGCACGCGCAGCGTGTGTTGCGGCAGCTCCTGAATGACAATGACAAAATACTGGTGCGGAAGAATTCGAGAAGTTCGAAGAAAATGTCAAGGATTGCACCCCCTCTTGACCAATGTGGTCGTAGATCTTTCACATCTCCATGCTCGCAACGATATCCTCACTTATCCCCCTTACAGAATAAAGGGCCGTGTCTTCGTCTTCACCCTCGCTCACACTTTCACTATACTGGTCACTATCTTCCTCTTCCGTTGGTGGATCGTTTAGTGGGTCAATATCAACATCATCATCAGGATTCCAAACGAAGCCCGCTTCGTCACTGTAACAATTCACATTAGCAAGGATAGCGTATGTGCTGGACATTTGACTTGTTTTGGGTGTGTGGGAAGCAAGCAGATAGATGGATGGGGTGTAGAAGTGAAAATGCGAAAAAGGGTCTTAGAGGCATACTCGTCGTCATCGTATTCATCTTCATCAGAAATGATACGTCCGGCAAGGTTATCCCCGAGCCAGAATTTAGCACGCTTATTTGCGCCAAAACTACCGGCTAGCGGTGCGGCATGGCGTTTGGCACTACCGCCGCTCCCTCGTCTGTGGGGGGCCAACGCAGGGGAGTTCATCACAACTGGTAGGCCCCTAACATACAAGTAAGCAACCCGCCTCATCTTCTTATTGAAGAAGAAGTAGTGCAGGCGCCATATGGCAGCCTCATCGCCGTCAAAAGGATCATCCGGGGGCTGATAGGCGAAGACGGTACAGTCCTTGAGAGTCATCTCTTTGTCAAGCATGTTCCACATCTGCGGGCCCCAAGCAGGGCTATTCACGGGGAAGGCGCCGGCTGCCGCCGCAGCGGAAGGGGAGGTACCATAATCACGATACATGGCGGCCACTGTAGGCGGGAGGAGCGAGGTGCCTTGCGGGCGAACACTGTGCAAAGTACTATCGATACTAGCCATCACATGGCGGAGGTTTTTCTCGCGACGGAAATCCGACGGACGCAGGACATGGGAGAAATCGTAGTCCGGATGGCTCGCGTTGAGCGTCGCGATAAGGTAGGCAAAAGTGCGGCGGCTTGATATATCACTGAGCGGACCAAAGGGACTGGATCGTGACAGATTCATCGATGCGGCCATTTCCTTCTGCTGAGGGGGAGACAAAGAAGCGCCGAACTTGAGTAGTGCAGCATGCTGCGACTCGAGGGAACACTCGATCGACTTGTACAACTTCTTGTCGGAACCGGCGGCTTTCGTGGTATATAAATCGCATCCACCGGTGACGTTGCAATCGGGCGTGCTGAAGTTCAGCGCCGAGGTGATAACGTCGAAGTCGCGAAGAGGTAGGAACTGGACGGGACGAAGAAGTTGGGTTAGCCCACTGGGCGTGTCCAAGCGACCGTGCCACAAGAACCACGAAAATCAATGGACAGCATGAGGGAACGGACCTTCATTGTGGATGGCTGCTCATGGATCACTGTTGTCGAG
Source organism: Nemania sp. NC0429 (assembly GCA_022578495.1). Classification (NCBI taxonomy): domain Eukaryota; kingdom Fungi; phylum Ascomycota; class Sordariomycetes; order Xylariales; family Xylariaceae; genus Nemania; species Nemania sp. NC0429. Next base: position 215,829 of record MU392167.1, on the reverse strand, counting down.
AAAGGGTCAGAGAGGTGGTGCGCGCGAGAGTTGCTGACTCCCAGGCGAAACGAGTGTCGAGAGTGGAGTGGGTGGATGACGTCGCGCGTTCGGGAATGGGCGGTCAGTCGCTATTCGTATAGAATCACGGTCTGAGTGACGGGGCTTGGCGCAGACTTTGGCGGCTTCGACGAGGGAAATGAGAACGATGGCAATTCGCGAGGCCAAAGCAATTGGGAATGATGCGCGAAGCCGGGTGTGGGATCGACAACCTGTTGAATAGGATGGTTAAATTGTCTCTGCCTGGTTCTGTCTGTACTTGTCCGTATTGACGACAGGGAGAGTCACGTGGACTGCATGAAAGTAGTAGTTAATATGTCAGTTGGGGAGTTGAAAGAAAGGCTTATCATCTAGACCAGACAAAGGTCGGTCTAGTAAGTCCTGGAACAAGAACACATCATGCGACGAGAGTGGTAAGTATACGAATTGACGAAGGGTGGGTGGGGGTGGAAGAGGACGAGGCAAGGAGCTGGCATAGGTTGGTAGACATTGATTGAAGTAAGTGCTGCTGTGCTGATGTGTTGCTGATGTGCTGCTGATGTGTTGCTGGCCGATGAGCTGCCTGCTGGCTGGCTGATGTGCTGTTTCTGGGGGCTTACATGAGCGGGCTTAGTTAGGACCCTAGGTGTAGTGCAGACCCGGACTTGGAAGTTAGTACGAAGTACGAAGTACACTACCTTGGTATGGGCGAATGAGATAGATGAGCGCGCATGAACCAACGAACGGACCAATCAACGAACGAATGGCGGGATGGGTGGGTGTCTGCCGTGATTGTGATTGATCAGCTGTTGTCTGGCGTGGCTGCAAGGTTATGGAAGCTGCGTGCCGACCGGGTAGCGTAGTGCCTACGTAGGCAGGCATCCTTGACCCGCCGCTCCTGCCTGCCAACGTGATCGCCATCCGCCCGGGGAGTCGCACTGCAACCCCCGCCGGTCGCGGACTGGCTCGCAACCTACACCTAAGGTAGGTGCTCATGCTTAGTAGCAGGCACTCCCTCCGTCGCCTCCATAACCTCTGCACTAGCACCTGAACCTTGGAGAATAACGACAGCCAATTGGATCGTCGTCTAGCCCGCCGTCACGAATCAGACAACGTCGATGCACCACGGGTAACGTTGAGCCCTCCCTTTCGCATCGACCTTTGCCTTCAGAAATCCGTCGCGAATCCTCATCTCGCCTAAGAACCTTGACCGTTCTACCGTCTCGCTGCCATCTTCTTTGCCTCCCAGCAACGCGAGCGAATGATTTGGTTTTGTCGTGTGTTATGCGTCATTAAGTGAGCCCGGTTGGCTGCCGTGTCCCTCCATCTACCCTCCCACCAGCCTACACATGCAGTCAATATCCTGTATTGTCGAGCCAGTCCTCACAAATGGTCACTTCCAAATCGCTGTCGGATGGTCGGCCGGATGCCGCTGCCCAGCAAGGGAGCTGTGCATGGCAATGCCGATCCGTCGCATTCTCGTGCTCGGAGCAATCAGATAATGCCAAGACCTTTAAGATTCGTCTCGATTTCGTCCAGATGCTGTAAAATGATACTAAATAAGCATACTTGCGAATGCAAAAACTTGGTCTTTCCGTCTTCCGATACGCCATAACTGCCAACCAATCAAGCAATCAAGCCAGCCAACAAGCAAGCAATTGGTCAATCAACCAATTGATGAGCATCCATATGTGCTCGCAGTAGGTACATGGGTATCGTTACATGATCCGTGTCACTTCATCTTCAACCTGCCCAAAAGAAAATGCACGTCAGTGGTCTGAAGGCATTCCGAAGCCGTCTGGGCGATAATGTAACCACAGCCAAACTCTTATCGAGTTGAAAAAAAGATAGTAGAGATCGGTCCGCTTACCTCCATGTCTTCCAGTGAATCCTGCTGCCCTATGCATCGTAGCACGTTCTTCTTGCTGCTCTCCTGGAGTTCGCCAGCGAGCAATATCTCGTCGAGGATATAGTATGCCTTGGTAAAGGAGAAGATGATATCGAGTTCGCACACGTTGCCGTAATACTTGTCCATCTGCTCCACATATCGGTGGATGATCTCGAGCGTGATCAATTCGTTATCGTCGGACGAGCAGCCGGCTATGAAGAAGAGCGAGGCGTAACGGCGGTAGACGATCTTGGTATCTACGTTGCGAGAGTCAGCAAACGACGGCGAGGGCGGCGTCGAGACGGGGAGCGGACCTTTGTACTCGAGGAAGTTACACATTCGGGTTCGCCTAGCGAGGACGAGCTGGGAGACGTCCTTGACAATCTTCGCCTTGTCCTTGGGAGACAGGGTAGTGAACCATTTTGCTAGACGCTGGCGATGGTGCCATGGTTAACTCGAGGGCCAACGCCGTCATGCTCGTGATCAAATCATACCACTTTGCCCTGCCGGGACAGTAGAATGAGGTAGCTGCTATTGCCTTAGTCCAAATAGTCTCGGATGACGAATCGGTAGAGGCATACTTGATAGCCATGATGAAATGCTCACATCACTGGCGGTGCGAGAGGCTCTGGAGGAGAACGAAAACGAACAGTGGCCGGGATCGTGCGAAGTAGAGTGGTAGTCAGGTCTGGGGTAAAAATTAGTATCAGTGTTGGTTCTTTGGTTGCAGTCATAGTTTCTGGACTGACTATTCGGGTTGGCCACGAGTGCTCGTGCCTGTCTCTTCTGGGCAGGCTGCCGGCTGGAGAACCATGCTCTGTCAGCTGTCAGAGACTGAAGCGCTCTTTCGTCAGCTCCAGGTCCGTAGGTACCTGGTACCTATTGTTATACTGGTAACAAACCCCACCACGTCATCTGGCTGGCTGCATTTGCATGATGCCTTGCATGTCTCGCATTACTTGAGTGCATCGCAAACCAGCCATATGACTCTCAATCAGCCGCTAAACAGACCACCCCCCGCGGGAGTTCAAGAGAACATCAGTAAGCCCAGCACAGTTGGAGCCGACGATGGCTACTGATTACTGCGATCAACGGACAAATTTACCTACGTAAGCCAGACAGGTTGGTAACGATGAGTACGGTTGTCAATTAAGCAACAAGCAGGTCGTCGAACTTCAAGAGGACATCTTAGGTAAGCTATCGCTTACCTTCTTAAGTACTTAGGTTGGCTTAGTTGTTCAATGAGGTTTAAACAAGCCTGCAGTAAACTTGTCAACAGTTGATGTTAAACACTCTCATCTTATTGGGCCAGACGTAATGTAGGTATGCACATATACACATCTACCATAGCAATATCTAAATATCTAAATGCATCAGAGTCGGACTCACAAACCTGCCAACTATGTCTACAGACCTAGCAATCACCGCCTTGATAGAGAGGTAACGATCGTAGCATTGCGACCTACCTTATTTGCAAACATGCACAAAGATACACCCCAGCTGTGGGCACATGCCAGACTTCGACGTCCCCCCCCAGTCATACCAGCAGAGAGGGCAACCTGGAAGTCTCCAGTCGCGGGGTCTAGAACGTCATCCCGACCTAACTGACTGACTCCTCTAGGCCTTCTCCATATCCAGATTCATGGCTACTTTACCTGGTATATCTCCGCTCCGTCAGGTTAACGCCGCCTACCTCGTCTAGCCCGCGCTGCCATCTCCGCCGATGATTCAGTATGCTGACAAAATCACCCTGCATTTGCGTCTCTCAAATACAATAGTTGATCCGTCATCATTCCCCCCCAAGTGTGCCACGGGGGTTCTTGTCGGCCGTACGCCGAGATATTACCTACCTAGAGAGATCCCGTCCTGTACATGTATCTTCCACTAGGAACCCCCACCTCGTACCAACTTACCGATTTAGGCGTGTATAAATCAGAAGACTGACTTTTTTTTTTATCCAATTTCCCCCCACTCCTCCCAATTCCTGTCGACCAGGCGTCGCCCTGAACCTCATAACAACCTTGGGTACTTACCGACATCCGCTTAGCCCTCATTCGTATTGAAGAGCGAGCCGTCACGCTCCCACAGGGCTCCCCAAGAGACCACATCGCCGACCATGACGAGGATAGTACTATCGACTGGTAACATAGTGACAGCTGGTCCCTCGATCATTCGGAAGCCTGGCGCTTCCAGGTCCAACCTCGAACTCCCAACCTCGCTTCGGAGTAACTTCGAAGCTGCGCAGCAAGACTATGCCACTTATACCGTCGGTAGTGATGGCAAGGAGCTGCGGACCCAGGAAAACGGACATCCGGTAAACGGAGATGGTAAGCCGGCTATAGACGCTTGGACTACCACTGAAGACTCCGTCTTGTATGTGCCGCGCATCGACTGGTCCGCCGCCGGGCTGCAAGAAGACCCTGCCCAATACGAAATCACCCTCAAGCTGTTCTTTCTGCCAAGCGCACCGGCGGCGAGACGCGGGGAATACATCGACGAAGCCTTGCGACTGGTGACGAAAGAGTTACGGGTAGAGCGCATCGATCTTTTAATCGTCTCTTTCCCTGGCGTATCATTCGAGGGCGACTGCGAATGGAAGGCAGATAGGATCAACGCAACCATGGGGAACGAGGAGGAGGAGGTCGCGACGTGGTCTGCGTTGGAGAGCCTCTACGAGCAGGGGAAGGTCGGCCGGCTAGGTATCGCCGAATTCGGCACCGAGAAGCTACAGCGATTCATCAGCAAGGTCAAAGTCCGGCCGGCTGTCGACCAGATCAATATCAAAGACTGCTGCAGCGTCCCGCCCCCCTTGGTCAAGCTGGCCAAGAGCGAGGGAATCGAGCTGCTCACCCACCGCGACTGCACCGATATACTACCCAGCGGCACGCTCCGCGAACTGCTGGGACAGGGCGCGCAGGGCGCGGGCGTTCTCGCCGACGATGCAAGTGCGCAAAATGGCCTTCGGGGCAATCTCATCCCCGAGTGGGTCATCAAGTATACTGCTTTCGTCAACTATAGAGGCGTAATCGAGAACAAGGGTTATTTCGCGGGGGCCGAGCTGGTGAAGACCTGAGCTGAGGAGCCCCTACTACCAAACCTACCTACCTATCTACCTACCTACATTTACATGCATCTTAAAAAACGGTCTTCAAGCACGTGCTCGGTCGTATGCATACCTACGGTTATGGGACATGATAGCATCTCGCATAGAATAATACAAGGAGCAGAACAAGCCTGGACGGCTTGCTTGTAGGGTGAGCCGTGGCAATGGCAGACAGCGCGCATTAATACACGATTCATCATGATCACGATTTTCACTCTGGGCCTTCTTCGCTTTGCCTTGTGCGTTTCTTGTATATATTTTAACCTATCATGCTTCTCTTCCGGCCGCGCATGCGAACGTCTTCCAGCTTCTTTAACACTACGGGCGCCTGCTTGAACGCTTCCCTGTAGACGCTCTCCAGCACGGTGGTGAACAGCTTCTCTGCCCGCGGATGCGTACTAGCAAACGCTCTCTCGAGCACGTATAGGTCGACGGCGCGGTCTTCCTCGGACGAGCTCTGGCTCGCGAGCCCGAAATCGATGATGACGATGTCGCCGTCGAGGAGGCCGTCGCCTTGTATACCAATACAGTCGCCGTTCGCAGGCGCCCCCTCCCCCCGCGCCCACGGCCTCAGCATCATGTTGCTCGTCGTCAGATCGCCGTGCACGATGCCGACCTTGTGCAGGAGCCCCACGGCGGCGGCTATCCGGCGCAGCAGCGCGACCAGGTCGGCGTCGGCCTCTCCGGAGCCCTCGACGACGGCATCGCCGGTCCTGCCCGCGGCGCGCTCGGCGTCGCGGCGGCGGCGCAACCACTCGCTGACGGCGGCGCGCACGGGGCCGCCGCCCACCCACTCCATCATGAGCCAGCCGGCGCCCTCGTCAGCGGCGTACACGGCGGGCACGGGCACGCCCTCGCGGCGGCACTTGGCGAGGATGCGCGCCTCGGAGAGGATCCGGTGGCGCGTGAGCCGCGCGTCGAGCACCGGGTGCCGCCACGGCTTCGGCGGCCGGTGCTTCAGCGCGCACGGGATCGACGGCAGCAGGTACGTCGACTTGTACAGCCGGCCCTCGGCGCCCTGGGTGACGAGCTCTGGCGGGGTGGAGGAGGGGTATTCGAGGATGGCGGGGAGGGGGAACTGGTGGTGGGTGGCGAGGTCGGCTGCCATGGTGCTGTTGCTCTGAGGGGAGGTTTCCCCCTTTTCCTTTTTTTCTTCTTCGGGAGGTTGTGTTCGTTAGGCTCACCGCATCGTGTCTTTGCTTGGTCTTTTCGGTGCTGAAGGTGGTGTTTGAGAGACTCAAAATTAGGTACGAGTGGAAAGTTCGATCTGCTCCAATCATGGTGTTTCAAGGACTGTATCCCGCCCGTCTAGGTACCTACCACCTCGGATACTGCCTACCAGTGTTGTAAGGAGGTACCTGCTTAGCGCTGTATGGCATACATGTTGATACTTACCTCCTGCAACTCCACAGAGTGTACCTCTAACGCGCCGAGTAGCTGCAGCGGAAAGAACATACATGTAACTCCTCCCAGTACGGTGTACCTACGCTGACTTTAGGTATGTCCATGTCGGTAGGTGGTCGCGCATGAATCATTTTAAGGGGAAGGCATGAGCATACCTAACAAGGTGGACAGTCACAGCAAGGACAACTTAGCAGCAACTTCAAACTTGAATCGCAATTGCTATGTAGACTAATACGGAGCTATGACCTACCTCTACTTAAGTGGTGCCTACCGTAGATAGAAGAGTGCCCATTATTCATTCATGTTCCCATTTCTCCCAACTCCCAACTTTCCTCCACCATCCTTCTCTCCATCACCACCACCCCATCCCCCCATCTCACTCCCGAGATGCATAGGTAGTAAAGGCACTTGCACTAAATACTACTACGTAATGTAGTAGTGTAGGTAGTGCCGTGCCGCTCAACAATTACGAGACACACCATTCCAAAGCCTTCCATTGGATCCGGTGGCGGTCCGACGATGGCACGATACCACATTCGATATGCGACGACATGTGGCAAGCCGCCCAGGATAAGGCCGCGTCCTGTCAGGGACCACGTACACTACACTACGTCTGTCGTCTAGCTAGGGAGTACCTACATTATCCAATATCTGCAACAGGCACCCGGCGTCTACCTCCCTACCTTGCCTACTGCAGGCCCCGGCAGTGCCTTATGCTAGACCTACGCGGTCGTTAGTGTAGTGTAGTGTTCTCTTCTGCTGCGCGTGAACGCCATAGGTAGTCCCATGATGCCGGTTGCTCCATTCGCCTGCATGAAGAAAGAAAGACGACGCGACCGACGGAAGGCCACCTACCACCATCCCGTTTGATGATTTGGTGGAGGCGCGAGAGAGACCGGGAGAGCGGACAATTTGATTGTCTTCGCTTCATCTCCTGATTGGGATCTTTCTCCTCGCCCTGGGCATGCCCTTTGCAGAAGAGCCCAAGTCCGACGACGACGATCCTCGTGTGTCGTAGTCGCTGTCTCGAGCACGACCATCGGACTCAACAGAAAACTCAACGAACTGACTTGATTTGCTGGGTCACGAGTTCTCTCCATAATTCAGGTACAGGATATGGGTACTTACTGTACGTACCAGAAGTACTTGGAAGGGCAAGCAAGCAAGCATTCTTCTAGCGTGGCTGCTTAGGGTTAGGGAGGAGCATGGCTGCATGAGATCGGAGCGAATGTGATGAGTGTACAAGAAAAAAGAGGTGCGTTTTGCCCCTCTTGCATGCTTGTCTGAGCCGAAGCCCAACCCACCAGCCACTTTGACCTAGAATCACCCTCACCCGCCTGCCCTCGCGCACACCCTCGCACACACCGACTTGACCCAAGGCGCTGAAACGTGCTGCTGAAAGTGCTGGACGTCATATTGGTCAACCTCATCCTCGTCTGGGCCACTCAATCAGCGCCTTTCACCAACTCCCTACCCGCAACCGTCAAGCCCCGGGTCACGCATTATTGTTCTCATGGTCCTGTATCGCCTACGACTCAAATTCGCATTATGGCGGAACCCTCCCCTTCGTTACTATGGTCCATAGTTCCGCTGGTCAGTGCCATTTCGCTCGCATTTGGAGTCATCACCCCGATCCTCACCACCCACACCATCGCCTACATCGCCGCGCCTCGCGAGATCACCACATTCCTGGACGCCGTCGAAGACTCCATACAAGAAAATGAAACATACGACTCGGACGTCGCCAAGGTACAGCGGTTGGAGGACAAGGTACGCCTGGACCGGCTATTGCGTGAGATTCAAAAACAGGGCGACGACCTGCGCGAGGACCTGAATCGGCTCGTGGTGGAAGTCGGCGGCACGACGTTGCGGATAAGCGCCCGCGTGCTCTGGGCCGAGCACAGAAAACAATTGGAAGACCGAGTACGCCGGCTGGATATGTTGCGTATGCGATTCCTCATCGCCTTCATGGGCATCGTGACGACAACGACGGGCGAGCGAGCCAAGGATACCGCGAGGGCAGCGCCCAAAGAGCCGGAAAAGGCCATTCCGCCGCCTCCGCCGCCGCCGCCGCCGGCACCTCGACCAGGTTTAAACAAATCCCACACCGACGGCCCGCAGACGCCGAGGCGGTTCACGACGCAGACCATAGGCCACAGCGAGAAGACGGAGCACATGCATCGAAGCGGCTGGTTTGGTGTCGTTGCCGAGCTGCAAAGATCTCCCATACTACGTCAGCGACACGCCTCCATCGAGGCTGCAATGCAGTCCCCCACACCAATGTCCCCGATAGAGAGTCCCATATCAGGTCTAGGATCCCTCGGAGGGACATCGGTGCCAGAAGAATTGGAGCTGTAACGATGCAGGCGCCATACAGTTCCGTCTTGTTAACGATGTTTCTCATGACTCTGATGCGGCAGTGATGACACCAAATGACCACGTTTTAGACAACCTGCGGGCATGAATACCGAAAAATCTATGGCCTCACGACGAAACGAATCACATACGACATTGAAAACGACAATGATCTACCTTCACGATAATAAGTATCGCCGTCGAGGGTCTTGTAATATTGCAGACCCGACCCGGCCAGACGACCTACGAATTTCACTCTTCTTTATTCGAGACACTACGCGCCACGAAAATTTTCTCTGGTGTTGGTTGTTTCTTTGGATCTTTATCAAATGATACCCCTTTATTTATTTTCTCACATGGCACTTCATATCATTTCGCTTCTTCTCATAGAAATCGATCTCATATCGATAAATAATTTTTACCGGATAGGGCTTGGTGCTTATTCCCTGATTACAAGTTACCCTCTTACCCCCCTCCTAGCCCATCTCTCACCTTATCTCACTTCACCGTCCCGTTGGCTTTTTGATTCTGTCTTTATCTTAGAAGAGAAGTTTAGTATGTAGAATGCGTTGAACACCGGTGGTGTGGCGGAGTTGAATCGGGAGGTTGGAAAGAGAGATCAAGTTTGCATCTGGAGAAGTGAGCATGTGATGTGATCAGTGTATTCAGGATAATGCTGCGAATACTAGTTGCCCCCTTTCAAGTGACCCTCTTATCTTTATTCTTATTTTTTGTTGCCCCTTATGCCACGACGCGTGTAGGAGCCGCGTTCTGCTGTTCCGAGTGACGTGGAGCTATATACACTACCGGAGGTACTTAAACGTGCCGCAGCAGAGACCGTCTCCTACTAAGTACCTACGTAATGACATATACGTACGTACGCGGCCGTGATCCTCGTCGTTTGAGAAAGGACGGAACTGAACTTTAGTGTTCGACGACGTCGTCGGGTCCGGTCCCGTTTCTCTCGCCCACTGTCGCCTAGTTAGAGCGTGTATTCCGTGCCTTTACTAGGTAATATGAAGGGTTCTTCTTCCTTTTTCTTTTTTTTGCTGAAAAGGGGGAAGGGGGGAAGGGGAAAGGGGAAAGACATACCGTCCAAGGCAACTAGGAATCGACTGACGCAGTTATATGCCGCGACCTAGTGTGGCGAGGCACGCACGCGTTGTTAGCGGGGTGCGTGATAGATAATACAATATGATGCAATCTAAAAATGATACAAAATAATGCGATTGGTTCAATCTGATCTGATCTGATCCAATCTGGAACCTGCACCCTCTGACGCCAAGTCCGTCCGACTTTTGCTTTTCTCTCTCTTTATCTGCTTTGATGACACGGAAGAGGGAGGGGAAGGGGAAATCGAAAAGGGAGACGCGGAAAAGCTAAAGGGAAAAGTGGGTGGAGAGGGTTAAAAAAGAAAGGAAGAAAAAAAAAGGGGGGGGAAGAAAGGGGGCAATGTAGGAAAGGGGGGAGAAGAGAATAGAAAAGGGGCAAGGGTGTGTTTTTTTAAAGGAATGTTTGGATAAAAACCTATATGAATAATGAAAAGAGAAGAAAAAGAAACGATAATAATGAAAAAAAAAAAAAAAAAAAAAAAACCTACCGTAGCAGTGACCTCGACGACCTCGCGCTGGTCGCAGACGGCCCTGAGGGCGCGGAAGGTGTCGTCGGCGACGGCGACGCGCCGCGTCATCTCGTCGGCGTAGCGGAGGACGGCCCACTCGGCGTCGCCGAGGCCGTCGGCGCGGGCGGCCTGCCTCCTCTCGTGGTCATCATCGGCGACGGTGCCGAGGTCGGTCTCGCGGACGAGGGCCAGCGCGGCGGGGCCGAGGCCCGCGGCGGACGCGAGCGGCGCGTGGTGCGCCCACTCGTACCAGGCGCCGTTGCACACGGCCACGCGGCAGATGGCGAGCTCGCGCAGCGACGCCGGAAGCGACGACCGCGTGCGCACGGCGCCCAGGAACGCGTTCCACCCGTCCGCTATCGGCGGGCTGTGCAGCAGCGCCAGGTCCAGCGGCTGCAGGGGGCGCGGCGCCCGGCGCGCCGTTATGCGGGAGACTATCGCCGCGTCCTCCGGCGTCGGCGTCGGGGGCGGGTTTGGGACGTAGGGGATGCGCATTTTTTTATTTTTTTTTTTAAAAAAAAGGGGAGCAGGGGGTTCAGATGGATGGATGGATGGATTGGTTGGTTTGGGTTTGGTATTTGAGGACTTAGAGATCTCGATATATTTATTTACCAGGTTTGTGTAAAGCCTGTAATAATAGGTTGAAATAGAAATGCATTCTTCTACCTACCTACCTACCTAAACTTTACCTTGGTAAAAGTGTCTGCCGAACAACGGATCCGGGCGGGGGGATTCTTTTTAACCCCATCCCATCCCATCCCATCCCATCCCCTCCCCCTCCCGCGCGAATGCTTTGCCGGCCCCCCCCCCCCCCCGCTGCCGGTCTTATCCGACGAACCCTCCTCCGCCTCCTCTCCCCATCTAATTACCGCTTACCCTAGTGTACCTACTTCTTACTTAGAACATTGTAAGGTTACCGAACTTAGAGATGCCTACCAAACCGCCGCGACTTGAAGTGGCATCTAACATCGGCATGCACGCCTCTATACTACCCAGGTAGGTAGGTAGTCTAACAACCGAGCCACCGAGCGCGCGCACGAGGACATAGGAAAAAGGGGAATAGGCGAAAAGGGGGGAAATGATGGCCTGTCCGGCCGCGGTTGAGATGATAGGCAGTGTAAATAGAAATAACAAGCCATGTATTATATATACAGCACATACTTTATCCATATGTGTGAGTATAAATAAATAAGTAGATACCGGTAAAGTCTCAAGACGTACCTCATGGTTATAAGATGACATGGGATGAGACGAGGGTATCAAGTTCGTTTAAAAACGGCATTTTCCAGAGCTTTCATAAACAAATAAAATGTTCACCATGATAAAGCGATCTGAAGCCTGATTTTTTCAAACCTACCTACCTATCTAACAACAATCTCATATGCTGCTATGCTGCTACTGCTATATACCATATAATATGCTCAGCAACGCAACGCAATGCAATGCAAACGACACGACGCGCGTAATCCTCCGGGGGCATCGATCTATATAATCTCCCTGGTGAAAAAATCGAGAATAGGTCAGGGTTAGGTACTTTAGGTATGTAGGGAAGGTAGGAAGGTAGCCAAGCATCTTGCATCCATGGAGGGCTCCAAAAACAAAGATTAGTTCTCGTGTTAAGTGAGTGATAAATATAAATGAACAGATAAAATAAATAACACGGCCCTCCGGGCGCCTTTCCCACACCCGGCTAAACCAACTTTCATAGACTTTTGTTGCCCCCGCGCTCTCGTATATCCTTACCAATGTTCCCCTTGTGAACTTCAAAAAAAATCAAAATGCTGGAACCGTCAAGAACGCCATTCGCTCGAGGTGCCGGGTAGAAAGAACTGTGAAGTATAGATACAGGATAGGTAATGATGACTCGGCCGTGGGAGAGAAGCTCGTGGATAGAACGCGAAATGGTGCGATCGGGTATCGTATGAGGAAGTTAATGAATATGATGATAGTCGACTCTTAAAGGATGATAATAATGACAATGATACTGATGATGATGCTATGCGTTATGTGGTCAAGGCGCTGCCGCCATGACGATTGACCCGTTGGAAGGGGTGAGCTCCTTGGAGTCGTCGATATCCGGCGAGGCAAATCCGTTGAGAGGTTGGCTCGTGAAGACGGGGCTACCCTTTTCGGGCGTAGGCCTCCTCGAAGTAGTCTCCGGCTCTTCCGGAATGGTCGCGAATTTCTGGAGAACCCGCTTGAGCGCCGGGCGCCGGATGGGCTTGCTGAGGAATTCGTCCATGCCGGACTCTATGCAGTTTTTCACGTTGCTCTCGTCGGAAAACGCCGTGAGCGCGACGATGGGCGCCGAATAGCCCATCTTTCTGATCAGGCGGGTGCTCTGCAGGCCGTCGACGTTGGGCATTTGTATATCCATGAAGATCAGGTCGAAGTGCGAGTTGTTCTCCATGTTCATCTTGACTAGGTCATATGCCTCCTGTCCGTCCTTGGCAATCGTGACGTCGTACACGTCCTCCAGCTTCAGCATACGGCTGACTACCTCGATATTAGTCGGGTTGTCCTCGGCAACCAGCACGCGTAGCTTTCCTTCCCCTTTGTCGGCGCGGACCTTCTCGGCAGCTTTCATTTGCTCATCGGGCGACGGTGAGTTGCCGACTTTGGGTGGCGCGGCAAAGAAAGGCTGGCTCAAACCGACAAGTCGAGGTTGTTGATCAAGGACACTTGCTTTGACCTCCGCGGCCGTCGGCGGCAGAGGACTTCTGCGTATCTCACCATCGGACGAGATAATGCTGGCCGGTCGCGATTTGATACTGCTTGAGGCAGTACTGGAAGACCTGATTACACCGTTAGACGCCGAACATATCGCGCTTTTGATAAGGGGCAAGCTTACCTAGTCTTGGTGTACTTAAGCGGGATTCGCATGGTGAAGGTGGTGCCGACCCCAAGTGTGCTTTTCATTGTTATGGAACCACTCATCAGATGAGCCAACTGTTGGCAGATGCTTAGACCCAGCCCAGTTCCGCCAAACTTCTTACTCAGCCCTAGATCTCCCTGGACAAATGGTTCGAACACCCTCGCCTGCATATGTTCTGGGATGCCAGGGCCGCTATCTTCTACTTCGAATTCAAACATAAATGGCTTAGTGTTTAGAGGTGGTGGCGTCTGAGACCTCTCAACAGGAATCAGATGCGGCGCAACCCTTGGATCCAAGGGGTTGATCGACAGAGCCGTTCCGGGCACCGTCGCATCTCTGGAGACTGTCGAGTTATTGGAAACGGATCCACCTCGTTGTTGGGGCCGTCCTTGGTAACTCGACGTATATCGCGAGAAGGAAGAAGTCCTGCTCTCGTCGCTCATGTCGGCTTCGCCCGTACACTTTATACGGACAGACACACTTCCATGAGCCGGAGTAAATTTCAGGCTGTTGCTCACTAGATTTATCAATACTTGTAAGATTCTGTGCTGGTCGCCCCAGAGCCACATATCTTTGAGTCGACCCACACCCCGAGGACCGAGCACTGGAAGCTTTTCCTCAAAGCCGTTGCTATCAGGCGTGTGGTCCGGTTCGATGGTATCGGAACCCGAAAACTCAACTGAGAACGCAATATGGCCCTCGCGGACTTGTTTATCGAAGATGGCGAGAACTTGTGATCGAATGTCCCCTAGTCGGAATTCTTTCTCGTCGAGGCTAAGTTGATGGCCGATTTGGTTCTTCGAAAAGTTCAGCAGGTCCTCCAAAAGATGGAAAAGCAGATCGCCCGACTTGTAAAGTACGTTCAAGGATTGTTTAATCCGTGGGAGATCGTCTTCTTCCATACACACAGAAGCCATACCCAATATCCCATTTAAAGGCGTCTTCAGCTCGTGCGAGATGTTGGCAATAAATAAGGTTTTACTCTCATTGGCCGCCTCGGCCGCTTTCTTACTCTCTTCTAGTTCTCGTGTCCTCTGTGCGACCTTATCCTCTAGTGAACTGTATTGTCTGAGCAGTTCGTCGCTCATCTCATTGAAAGTCGTGGTAAGTTCGGTCAATTCGTCCGTGATGAGATGCCTGCGGTCTTCGACTTTTCCGGGAATTTTGAAGATACGACGACGAGGGTCGCTGGGGCGTTCCGACGGTGCGACTTTCGGCCTCAGGTATTTCCTATGCCACTTCTTGATTCCTGCCAAAACGCCCTGTGCCATCTTACTACTACTTCGACCGGATGTGGCATGATCCGAATCATGGCCACGGTCATACAACAATGCCTCGGTATACCCAGGCGGTGCTATTGATTTCTCAGTAGCAGCCTTTAGTCTTCGAATCGGTTTCACGCTCAGATGAGCACAAGGGACGATGAAAAGCAGCACTACCCCAGCTGTTCCAAAGACTGTGCCCAATAGGATATTTTGCAGCGTGTTAATGGGCACGAAGGCCTCCGATTGAGCTTGCTCGACGATGAGAGTCCAATTTACCAATGCAGTCGGAGGGCGCGCATAGCCGACAGCCACAGCAATGCCTTGTTCGTTCGTCGTCGAAAGCATGCTATCAGCACTGTTGATCTTCAGGTTCCGGACGGTGAAAGCTTTGTATGCCGCGTTGTATTCGGTCACTTTAAATGGGTTGCTGTAGTTCGCCACGCCGCCATATTTGGTGTGTCGGTCCTTTCCTTTCTCTCCGGTGTTGGGCGGGAGCACAAATTGCACATCGACGTTGGAGAAATTTGCGGCCGCAGCATTGGTGGCGTTTACGGGGAAGTTGTATTTGCTGAAACGATTCCAGCCGGTAGCCGGGCCTATGAGCAACACATCCCCGGTGTCGCCCAGTCCTTCCTTGGAACTCACGATAGTGAGAAGCGGCGTTGCTTCCACGACGACGGTCATGTACCCAAGCACAACCCTTTCATCGGAGGTACGTCGGATAGGCAACGTCAAGGAGATTAGAGCGTATGACTCGTTGATGACGAGGGGCCCTAACACAAGGCCGTCGACACTCGAGTCGATCCGAATGTCGGGAAAGGGCCTGGCCACAACGATGGTATGGTTTGCATCGAGGGGGTCGGGATCCGTCGTCTTGTCGTATGTGATATTAGGATAGAGCGTCGGAGGGTAGCCGAAGGTTGTGTTCCCCAAGAACACCGCAGAACCATCCGGGGCGGTGTAGGGCAGCTTGATATTGGCGATATTGTCGGCAGTGACATTGACGAGACCATTGGGGTCGCCAGTCTCATTCCGCGAGAAGAGCTTGGCTTGCAAGAGGTTGGCGGCGCCGCCGGCGTTGAGTGCGGTCTGAAGATCCTGTACGGCGAATTCCCAGTTGCCGTCACTATAGTTGCCCTTGTAGAACTGTAAGAAGCCACCCTGAACCAGCAATCGCGTGGCAATGCCTAGGCATCTTGTCTGAATGAGTTCAATCTGAGAGGCAATCTGGGCGGCCTTGAGGGAGGCGGTCAAGGAAAGGCCACCGGACTCGATGTCAACGACGAATTTATGGACGTAGACCCATGTTGGAACGGCGACTATGGTGAGGGCGATCAGAACAGCCGACAGCACTAGGGCGGCCAACTGTTCGCGAATAGCGATCCTCATGACCTAGAGCAAGGGAAGGAGATGATGAACGGAGTTCGGCATCTGCATGGTACCAGCCCGATAGCCCCGAGGTATCTGATGCGACTCGATGGCAGGGAAGACGGTCTAACCTAGGCGCGTGGAAGGGGCATGCAAGAAGCCGCCAGATTGTAGATTGTATGAAGCTCGATCGTGTGTGTCGATGGAAGCCGGGAGCCCCGGGATCGTCGCGTCGCAGAGACGACCACAGAAGGTCTGACTTGGTTTCTGCTTTTGTGTCTGTTCTGTCTTTGCTTTGCCTGCCTGCTTAATTGCCTGATTGCTTTCTTCCTCTCTCTTGAAAATATGATTCTTCTAGTTACTTTACTTTGCTGTCTTCCATATGATGGATTGCATCGGTGTAATCGCTCTATCGCCGCCGTATATCTTGGATAGCTCCTGGGTTGGAGTTTGTCGATCCTCTTTGTAGACCGATCGTCGTCGATTGTCCAGCCCAGCGTATTCCGTAGAGAGCGATTGGATGAGCCGAATGCAAGCAACCCGATTTCCGTGACCCGTATGAGTTAATCTTCTCCGCAGCTGATCGAGTTCGAGCTGCCCGTGAGAGCACCGTCGTATCTAGACGGGAAGCGATAACGCCCCCCAGACAGAAATTAAAGATATAAAAAATAAAAATAAAACGATGGACTGGGTGAGGTCTGGAAATGACTTGCTTGCAGAAATAAACTAGGTAACCTAGACGATGATCGTTGTGCGACAAGGAAGAAAAGCTGAGAAGGAGACGAACAAGATCGGCAACAGAGTCGACCAGTCCAGTACCTTGACGCTAGATACCAAGTACCTAGTAACTACACCACACTACCTAGGCCCGGAGTTCTACTACCCATACACTACCTCTACTAGCTTAAGGTACTTTTAATACTGGCTTGAACGACTAGGTACTTCCTAGAACGGTAGGGGGAGGCTAGACCTACCTGAGCAGGCTACGGGACGTACATGGCAGTAGTGGGTCCGAATGAAAATTTCACACCCTCCGCACTTAGCTATACACCACCTTTAAAACTACCACCTTATAACCTATTAATTAATATTATTACTTTATAAACATATATATATAAAAATTAATAAGCAATTAGCTTTTTTTATAAATTAATAATATTAAGCCAGCGTTGCGGCATGCTTTTAAAGTCCTCGTTTAAGTGCGTTTAGTTTAATTTATTTTACTTTTTTTAAACTAAATTTTTTAAACCTTCGATGGACGTATAGCCGTGCATTTTAAGTATAAAATTTACCTGTTTTATATATAACTTTATTTAATTAATATTTAAGCTATTATAGATTATATAAACTGTTTTATATTTATTAAAACAAAATTAATTAAAAATATAATTAAACTAATAAGCTTTTACACTATTTATTTATAATATAAAGTTTTTTAAATTAAATCGCACTTTTAACTTAGTTAAAATTAGTTAAAAAGTTTAAATAAAAATATATAAATTAATTAAGCCGGTAAGATTAGTTAGCGCAGTTTTATAAAACTAAAAACTTAATTTAAAATTATATTTAACAGCTTTAATATAGCTTAATAAAGTTTTTTTTTTTTTTTTAATGCTGTTTTCGCTTTTTGCAACGTCGTATTTTTTTTTTTTTAACTAATCGAAGTTATTAATAGGCATAATAGTCCACCAGGCCTTTTTCTAAGCTGCTGATCGGATTAATTTGTTTTATTTAACGTTATATTATAAAAAGTGGCGGTATGCCGGTACATAGGTCAGTAGTCGCAATAGCTTTATAAAGTAATGCCTGAATTTTAAAAAATAATATTAAAAAGTAATAGGTGCAGTCATAGTAGTAATAATTAAATTGGTAAAACAGAAGATGTTTTATTAAAAAAAAGGTGGAGAATCTATTAAGCTAAAATTCTAGCTATGTATATGCGCGCTAATGCGCTTATTTAATTTATAGCTAGCTAGCAAGTGCTAGTTTAATAGATAGTTACTGCTTTATTTATTAATAACATTTTATAACTATTTATAAAACCTTTAAGGGTTTTTATTAAAGTGCCGAGGAAATAAAAAAAAAGCTATTATTTTTAATAGCTATTTAACGCTTTAATTTTTTTTATAATTATAAAAACTGCGCTTTATAATAAATTTAGCTTTTTTAATAATTTTTTTTTATATAGCCGTTTGCAATGCTTATTAGCGGTTTTAAATTTAGCGTAAGCGTTGCTTTTTTAACTTTTAAATGGTATTTTAAGTCTAGGTTTATAATAGCTTTAGTACTTATTAATTAACTCCTAAAAATGGCGCAAATAGTTTTTAAAGTGCTAATAATTATATTTATAGCTTTAGCTTTTTTATTTAATTAAATAATTAAAGCCGTCTTTTTTTTAGTTTAAACGGTGTTATAAAATAATTTCGACTTTATATACTTTTTCGTCGGTATTATTGTTAAAGTGTTAGTCTGCTTTAATAAGCTTTAATAGCAGTATAATATGTTAAAACAGGTTTTTACCACTATATATTAGCTTTAGTTAAGCTATAAATACTATAGGGTATATATAGTAGTAATTAAAAAAGTTTAATTTATATGCTAAGTCTCCGATTTTTCGAACGACGGTTTAAAGTCCGGCTTTTTATTAAAAGTATTTATAAAAAAGCCGACCGGGTAAGTAGTAACCGTTATATAGTTATAACAAAACTTTATTTTTAAATTAAAATTTTAATATATAATATTTGCTGTTATAATGTCTTTTAGCCTGTATAGCCGCAAAATTTATTGCCAGATTAGCATTTTAACGTAAATAATTATATAAAGCTTGCACTTTTTATAAGGTTTTATTAAATTTAAAGTTAGCGTTTATAATTATATTAAGCGGCTTAAATAATCGAAATTTAAATAACTATTTATATAATATTAACTATATAGCTTGGTTTTTTATTATATTTAAATTTTATTATAAAATTAAAATAATTTTTAGCTAATTAAATTTTAAATTAATAAAATTATAATAATATAAAGCGATTTCGACTATTTAGTTTTTACGTTTAAATAGTCCGTTTTTTTGCGGGTGGTACGCTATAGTTATTAGTAGCTTAGTACTTATAGCTTTTTAAATATTTTTTTATAAATCAAAAGTAAATTTTCGGTTTTAATTAAAAATAATTCTTTTAAGTATGCTTTAGTTACTAAACAGTAACTGCTTAATTAGCACTATAGCTTATTTTTTAGCCGTATACTTTTTATTACTGGAAATAAGCAAAAAGCGCTTTAAAATAAAGTATAATACTATTATTATATAATTATAAATTTTATAATAATTTTTATTTATTAACTGCTATAAAATATCTGCCGACTTTATTAAAAATAATAAAAAAATAAAATCGATTATAATAGTTTATATTAGCAAAGTGTGCTTAGGTCTAATTAGTCGGAAGCTTTTAATAGCTTTTGTTTGGTCGGTACGGTTAAACTTATAGCTTAAACAGCATTTAATATATTTTTTTACTAGCTATAATTTCCGGTATATTAAATATAGCTTTAAGTCGTATATAATACGGTCGGGTTTTGCATAGTGTTTTTTATTATATACTGCTTTTATTATTTTTTTAATCATACCGTAAAATATGCAGAATTGTTTAATTTTAGCATATATATTATATATTAAGCCGTTAATAATATAAAAAAAATGCCCGGGCTTAAAAAAAATAATAACGCTTTTATTATTATTATAAAAGTTTTTAAAAAATAATTTATTAAAAATTTTATTATATTTTATATCGGCTTTATAAGCGAGCTTAAAATTATGCTTTAAGTTTTTATTTATAATCGCTTTAACGGTATATTTTATAACGTTTTAAGCAGATCCGGCTAATTTTATAATATTTTATATAAAGTTTAAAACAGCGGGTTTATTTAAACGCTATAACTTACCAGTTATATTTATAGCGTTTTATACCGCTTTTAGTCGGCTAAAAGCGTTGGGTATATAATTAAAACGTTTAAATAAATAATAAACTTATAGTCTATACTAAAAAAAATATATTAAAGAGTTAACTAGGCGATAATTAGCACGGTCTATAGCTAAAGTGTTTAAAATAATCTGGTTTATTATACTTTTTATAAATAAATAGTCTATTAAAACAACAACAGGCTATATATTAAAATAAATAACAGTGCAAAGCTTTTTTATTATTTAAACTAAGCATGCTATTTTTAGTTTTAAAAAGCTATATTAGGTTTTTGCGCTAAATAAACACTTGCTTAAATATAATATTAGTTATACTTTATTTATAAAAATCGTAATCTTAGGGCTTTACTTATACTTTTTAATTATATAAAATAGCATTATTTTAAAACCTTGCTTTTAAAATCTGTCGATTTAAAAAAAAAAAGCTTATTAGGGTTATAATAATATATAATAATGTTTTAGCATATAGCTTTTTATACAGCTTTAAATAAAGCTAACTTAGCTATAATTAAAGTGTAAAAAGTAAACTAAACAAAATGCTTACAGCGGCTTAAGTTTTCGTTAATTATTTTTTTTTTTTTTTTTTTTAATAAAAAAAGCGGTTTTATAATTTTATAACGGTTTAACTAGCTATATATAATATAGTAAAAAACTGTATAAAAAGCCGCTCGCTTTAAAATAGCTTTTAAAAGCTTTAAAAAAGTTTAAAAAGGCTAACTATTTAAAAGCTTATATTTTTTTAGCAGTAATTAATATGCCGAGTACGTCGATTTAAAATTTTAATAATTTTACAGAAAAATATTTAATAAAAGACTTCTTTGGCAATATAGCGATATTTTTAGCTTAAAATAAGCTAAATATAATATTTAAATGCGCTATATATTTTTTAAAAATATTTAAATAAATAATTACGTTGTTAATAAATATACAGCAATAGTGCAAATGGTTTTAAAACAGCCGATTTATATATTTTTATATATATATAAATAAGTTATAAAAACTTATTAGCGCTATATTAGATCTTTCGATCTTTTAAAAACTAATAACTATAAATTGATCACGGTATACCAGATATACTTTAAATTAATAAAAAAAACTTATCGTATTTACTATAATAATATACCGCTTATTTAGCAAGCTATTAATAACCTCGCGCTGTAATAATAAAAGGTAATTATTAGATACTATAACTTTATTAAATGCACGCAGATTTACCACTATTTGTTTTTTATTTTAGCCGTATATTTTACGCTATGCAATAAAAATAAGGTATATAAACGGAGTTATTTCGTCGACCTAAATTATACGACTTTTTTTATATAAAGCATTATATATAACATTTAAAACTTTTATATTATAACGGCTAAAAAAATAAAATCAAATGCTTAGTCTAGCTTTTTATTAATTATTTATTAAAAAAACCTTTAATTATTTTTTTTTTAAAATATTAACTTTGTTTCGATTTATTTATATATTATAAGTTTAAACGATTTCGGCTAATTTAGCTGCTTTAATTATTTATTTAAAATAAATATATATGCCGTTTTTAATAACCTGCTTTAAAAGGTCGGTAGGCTTTTTAATGCCCGAACTAATAAAAAAGTTTAAAATTTTAAACAATTAGTTTAATATTAATAAATATTTTTTAAATAAAAGCTAATTATTTGCGTTTATAATTATATTATATACTGTATTAATAAAAGGTGTACTTTCGATTTGTTTTATAAAGGTTATTATAATAAAAAGCTAAAAAGCCAGCTCGTTTAAAATGGCTATAAAAATATTTAAAACACTATCGGTTAATACTGCGGTTATAATAAAAAATATATTAAACTCGACGTTTATTAAAGTAGTCGTTTTATTTATAGCTGAAAAGCTAACGATATAATTTAAAAGCTTAGCGAATAAAGCTATTATAAAAGCTAAAGTTTTAAAAGCTTTTTTTTAAAAACTAATATATATACCGCTATTTTAATTTTCGCATATTTAGCCTAGTTTTATACCTTTTTTAATTTTAACCGAGACCTTAGCGTTATTTATAACTAGTACTACTTTAAAGGTATATGCATTTATTAAAATATTTATTATATTTTAATGGATAGCTATAAAATAAAAATTACGGTTGCTAGGTAAAAGCTTATATTTAACTTATAAATAAGCGCTTTTTCTGCTTTAGAAAATAACGTCTTTTTTATTAATCACTTTTTAAACGTATTCTAAGCTCCAAACTATAACTTTTATAAATATAATAAAATTGTCGAAATTTTTAAAAATAATCGTACTATTATTATAATTAATTATAAAATTATATAAATAAAAAAAATCGTTGTTAATAAACATACTAAATTAAAAATAATTTTTTATAATTAATTTTTTTTTTTATATTTAATAATATAAAGCTAGCTTTAGCTATTAATTTTTTATATATAAAAAATAAAGATGGCTTAATTAATAAAAGTTACTTTAACGTTATTTATAGTAATAATAAGCTTTTTTTTTTTTTAATACGGTATTAAAAAGTGTTTAAATACGACCGTCCGATTATAGTTTTTTTTATATTTAAATCGGCGTATATTTTTACGTCCTTTTTTAAAAAAATAAAGCGTACTTTAAAATATAAATAAATATAGCTTAAATAAAAAGCTTTATTAATTTTATTTATATTAAATGCTTTAATTATAAAGACTTTAGCGTTAAAAACTTTATACGCTTTATATATAAAGTTTTTATTATTAAGGACTTTGTTTACGCTAGGCTAAATTTTAAGCGGTATATTATTATAGTTTAAAATTTCTTTAAGTTTTTAAATAGTATTTTTTTTAATAGCGGTATATTTATATAAGTGCTAAAATAATAAATTATATAAAAAGAGTTTTTAAATATAATATTTGCATATGCGGCGACTTAGGTTAATTAATAAAAAAGTGCTAAATTTTTTTAATTATATTTTAAACTTATAAGTTTTTTAATATAATTAAAAAATAGCAAATAATTTATATTAGCTATAGCAGCGGTAGCATATAAAGGCAGAGCTTAAATAGTATGTTTATACTTTTTAATTATTAGTTTTTAATATTTTTTTATTATTTAAAGTTTTTATTTTAAATAATTATATAAAGTACATTTAGTTACGGTTATTATAATTATTATTGCGGCGATTACGGCTATTATTTCGGCGGTTATAACTACTGTTTTAATAGTTACGACTGCTATTGCGACGGTTATTGTTGCGGCGGTCTCGGCTATTGCGACGATTTTAACTGCTGTTATAGCGATTGCGACTATTTTATTATTAGTTATTTCGGCTTTAGTTTTAATTATAGTTTTAATTATAATTGCGGTTATAATTATAATTAAATTTATATTATTAGTTATTACTGCTGTTGCACTAAAAATTATTAAAACGTTGATTATAACTTTAGTTATAATTATTATAATTATTGCGATTATTTTAATTATAGTTATTTCAATTTAATAATTAATATAAAAAGGAGTTATTAACTTTAAAATAATTAAGCTAAGGTTTAATATTAAAATATTATTGTTTAGCTTTACGTTTTAATTTATAATAAGCTTTTTTAATTTTTTTTATATATTTTTTAAAAGTTTTTTTTTTTTTAAATAGTCGGATATAATTAAAAATTGCTTTATTTTATTAGTTATAAATATTTTATATAATGCCGATTTAATTATTATTATCTTTTTTTAACGTTTTATTAGCTCGAGTATAACATAAATTTTTTTAAATATATTATAAAAAAGCGTTATAGTTTTTAATAATATTATAAAAAAAAAATGCTGCTAAAAAACTTTTAAATTATATAACCGGTATATACTTTAAACCGGTCTTTAAGCTTAAAAAGCACTTTATTTAATTTTATTTTTTATATAATATAATAATCGTTTATATTAATTTTATTATTTTATTATAAAAAAGCTAATCTAGTAAATAAATAATTAAATAGGCTTAGAATTTAATTTATATTTAATATTTATATGTTTTTATATTTAATTAAAGCATTAATATAATTAATAAAAGAATATATATTTATATAAATAATGTTTTTACTGTTGGCAATTATTTTATAGTTATTTAGGTCGGACTATTTAAAGTTAAAAATTTTAATATTATTATGCTTTATTTTATAAGTTTTTTTATTAATAAACGTAAAGTTTTTTTTAAGCGTATTTTAATAAAGGTTTTTTATATAAAAAAAACGGCAAAGCAAATTATTATATTTAAGTTTATTATTAGACCCGCTATTGTTTAAGTCGTCGTTTAAAGGATTTTTATTTATATTAGTGCGCCGCTTAGTCTGCTTTTCGGCGTTTAGCTCGACTGTTTAATTAAGTTTAAAAAGAGGTTTTATATTAATTAAATCGGGGTAACCAGGGTTATTTAGGTAGCCGGGTAATAAAAAAGGTTTATATTAATAATTAACGGGCGGATATGCATACTAATAGGTTATAAGCATATAAAAATATTTTTTAATACCGCTGGCTAAAAGCTAATAAACGTTTTAATAATAAGTATTTTATTAACAATTATTTTGCTAACAGTTATTTTAGCGAGCATTTTAATAATAAGGCTTTTAACGATGGTTATTTTAGTGTTAATTGTTTTAATAAACGTTTAAACGTCGATCGTTATAGCGGCTATATTAAAATGCCGGTTAAAATAGCTTTATAGCGCCGCTTTAAGCATAATAAGCCTAATTTTTAGGTTAAAATAGCTTAATATTTTAAGATATTTTAGCTAACTTTTATTAATATATTAAATATGCGTCTAGCTTATCGCCGAATTTAAATAATTAATTAATATTTTTATATATAGCGCTTAATATTAACTTTATTTTTTTAGCTCGCGTTACTAAATTAACTATAGTATTATAATTAAATAGGTAAGCTATTTGTGCTTAGTCGTACTATTTTTTAGTTATTTAAAAATAAATCTTTTTTTTGTTTATATAAAAGCGAAGCTTTTTTTTGTTTATATAAAGCTGCGGCTTTATATTTATAGTATAAAATATGTCTCGGTTTTGGTAGATTATTAGCCGTTAATTAGCAATAAATATTATTTTTAACGAAAATAAAGTCAATAGCTTAAATAAAAGCAGGTATAAATTTAGGTTAAATATAAATTTATTATTTTTAAGCTGCTTTTTAGCAGGTACATTGTTTAACTTAAGCTATAACGGATTTAAAAAAAATAAATCTATAATATTATTTAATAAATATTTAAACAGATGTTTTTTTTATTTGCTTAGCTTTAATATAATAAAAGGCATATAAAATATAAATAAATATAAAATTATATAAATATAAAATAATATAAATATAAAAAAAGTGCTTTCTATTTAAGGTTTAGCTATTAGTTAAATATATATATTATAATTAACTGTTAATATAATAACGCTTTTATTATATATTACGTTTAGTAAAGTTAAAAAGATAAAAAGTTTAATTATAAAGCATATTTTATATAACCGGTGACTTTTAAAAATTTATAACGTTTATAAAATAGATAATATAGCATAATTATAAAGCATGTTTTATATAATTATTATTTATAGCTAACTTTTAAAATATAAAAATATATTGCTAAGCTTAAGCTTTTTTAAACAAATATTTATAAAACTTAGCAAAAGCGAAAAAAAAAATAATAGTGTAAAAAAATTCTATTTGCTAAAGTCTTAGCTAATAATATTTGCTTAAACGGGTTAGTTCGTCGCCGAGCGCGCGCACTAAAAATGCTGCCGAAAAATAAAAAAAAAACTTTTAACCTTAAAAAATTAAAAAAAAAGTGTGGTATGGTATAGTTTTTATAATAAAATTATATAAAAGCACTAATTTAATAAGTGCAGTTATAGTAATAATAATTAAATTAGTAAAACAGAAAATGTTTTATTAAAAAAAAAAAAGTAAAAAATTTACTAGGCTAAAATTCTAGCTATATATGTGCGCGCTAATGCGCTTATTTAATTTATAGCTAGCTAGCAAATGCTAGTCTAACAAATAGTTACTGCTCCACTTACTAGTAACATTCCGTAACTATCTACGAGACCTTTAAAGGTTTTTATTAAAAAGTTATTTTAATTTATTAT
This sequence comes from Nemania sp. NC0429, assembly GCA_022578495.1. NCBI lineage: Eukaryota > Fungi > Ascomycota > Sordariomycetes > Xylariales > Xylariaceae > Nemania > Nemania sp. NC0429. The sequence continues at coordinate 189,852 of MU392167.1, read as the reverse complement.
TTTAATTTTTATTATGCGACAGGCTTTTATGCCTAGTCAGTTAATAATTAGTAATCGGTTATAGCTTGTTTAATAACTTTAATTATACCTAAATACTTTAACTAGTCGCCGACTACTTAGCAACTTACGCTTATATTTAAATATTTTAATTAATTGCTAACTATACGGCGATTTACACTTATATCTAAGTACTTTTATATATATATAAGTACTTTTTTATATTTTTTTACACTATTTTTTCTTTTTATAATATTAGTTTTTAATATTTATAATAGCATCGTTAGCTTTATTATCGCTTTAAAATAAATTATTAAATATATTTTACTGTAAATATTAGCTATAGTATTTATTAGCCTATTATTATAAACTTATAATCGCATTAGTTTTTTTTAATTATAATTATAAATAAATTATAATAGTGTAAATAAATAAGTCGTAATATAAATAAATAAGCATTATAAATTATTGCTAACGTGTTTATAATTATTGCCTATTTAACCGCTTTTTATATATTATAATATTATTAATAAAAATTTTTTTTTTTATTTTTTATTTTTTTAATTTTTTTTTTTTTTTTTTTACGTTTTTATTACCTTTATTTAATATATTATTATTTAGCTTTTTTTTATCGCTATACTTTTACTGCGCTGTTTTTAATCGTTTTATAATTTATGCTTTTTTTTTTATTTATTATTAATTAATTTTTTTATTTATTTAATTATTTGCCGATTATAACATTTAAAGCTTTTTTTATACTTATAAATCTTTTTACGCTTTAATTAATTATTAAAATTTTAGCAAATTTTTTATTATTTATTATATTTTTTAGCTTTAGTTTTTTACTAGCGGCTATATTTTATTATTGCTTATATTTTTATATTAATTTAAATATAAATAATAATGCTTTGCTATTTTAACATTTTTATATAAATAGCTATATAGCTAACAAATTAGCAAAAATTATTTATTTTAAAGCTAAAATTTTAATTAAATATAAATACATTAAAAAAGTTTTTAATTATACGTTAACTTATTTGCTTTTTTATTTTTTATTTATTGGCAGCTAAAAGCTAATTTTTTATTAATTATATGCTAATGCTTAATAATATACTAAAAATGTTTATATTAATTTTATTTTTATTAACGTTTTTATATTAACTTTTTATTAATTACACTCCGACGTTTTAAATGCCTGTTTAAATTTTATTTTTATTACCGATTTTGCGTCGACTTTTTATTAACTATGCGCTGCTATTTTTTATTATAAAATTTATTTTTACGTCGATAATAATAAGTTATTTTTTTATTATTTAAACGCTGACGTTTTTATTTTTGCTAAAAATATTATTTTTAATTAAACGTTTATTCGCTTTTTAGTTGCTAACTATTTTTTAATTAGTGTTGCTAGCTTAAACATGCCGGCCTTTAGTTTTGCCGCACAGTTAGAATACCTTATTTTTAACCCGGCGTTTTTAGCTACTTTCGGCTTTTTTTATATCTAGATTATATTTTAATTATTACTGCTAATTATGCTTTTATCGTTTTTAGCTGGCCAGTTTATAATTTTTACCGCTAGCTAATAATATATAATTTTTATTTTTTTTTTATTTACGGTTTTAATAAACGTTAACTTTATATAGCTTTTTACTTTATATAAAAAGTTTATTAATTAATATAAATTTAATAAAAAATATAATTAATTAAATTTTAATTAGTTTATAAATAATAAAAATGTTTTATTTATAGTATATACTATTAAACTTTATATAAATTATATTATTAAAATATATATAAATTTTTATATTTATTATATAATTTTTACTAGCTCGCCGCCCGATATTAATTATATTTTATATATATATAATCGCTAAGCATATATTGTTATAAATTTTTTAATTTTTTTTAACTGTTTTTTTATTTATTTTTTTAAATTTTTTAAGTTTTTTATAGCATAGCCTAATAAGTTATTAATTTTGCCGTTATATTAAGTCGTTATAGCAACTACATTTTTAATTAGCATATTTTTTAAAATTTTAATTATTTTATTAATTATTATATATTAGCGTTTAATTACCGCTTTAAAAGCTTAAAAAAGCAAGTTTAGCTTTATAAAAAGCTATTTAAAAAAAAAACCGTGCTATATTAGCTGCTTTTAACGCTAAACGTTTTATAATAATATAGTTAAAAATAACTGCTATTTATTAAATGCTCACTTTATAATTTAAAATTTTTATTATAAATTATTACTTGTTAGTCTTTAATCGGTTATTATTTAACTGCTAATAGTTTTAAACTGTTAATATTTTTTTAGCTTTAAAAATATATATTATAGCTTAGTTAACGCTTAGTTAAAATATAATTAAAACTTATTTATTTATTTTTAACTTAATTACTGTTTATATTAATTTTAAAGTTATTTTTTTTTAGCGCTTTAAATATTAACTAGCTAATAAAATATTGCTGCATTAATATCGTTAAATTTTTAAGCTATATTTTTAATTTTTAAAATAACAGTTAAAAAAGTGTTAAAGTTATTATATCCTCTGCTAATACTTTAGCAGATTTTTATGCTTATACTTTTTAAAAGTTTATAAAGCGTGCTTATTTAGGTTTTTTATTTTAAGCGAAAAGTTTTTATATAGTCGGCTTTTATTTAGCAGAAGCTTTATTATAGTTATGTTATTATTATTATATAAATAGTAATTATTGTTAATTTATCGCTAATTAGCATTAAAGTTTAGGTTTTTATTATAAAATTAATTAATATTTTTAAATTATATGCTTTATAAGTAGCGATTTTATGCCGACTTAGCTGCTATGCCGGTTTTATATACTTTTAGTTTTTATTAACTATATATAATATATTTTTTATAATCGGTCGCCGGCTATAATGCCGTTAATATTTAATTTTATTTTATAATATTTTTTATTTATTATTTAATTATTTTATTTTAACTATAATTAAAGCAGATTATTTTATTTAATATGCGTTTTTTTTATTTTTTATTTATATTTTATTAAAAAACCTTTTATATTAGCAAAATATTTTAGCAGCTTTTATATATTATATTTTATAAGCTAACTTTTTTATTTAATTAGATATTTTATTTTGTTTTAATTATTTTAATAGCAAATAATATTTTTTATTATTTATTTTCTTTATTTATTTTTTAGTTTTAAAAATGTTAATAAATTATTACCCGCTTAACCCTCTGTTTATAGTTTTAATAATAAAATAAAAAATATATTATAAATTTTCGAATATTTTTTTAATAGTTTTATTTAATATGCTTAAAGTCCGACTTTATTTTTAACTTTTATTTTAATATAAATAAATGTTAGTTTTTTTTTATGCTTAAACTAAAAGTGTGCTATAAAAAAGCTAACGGTTTGTTTTAGTTAAAACTTTATTAGTATTTATTGCTTATTATAATTTTTTTTTATAGTTTAAACTATATTTATTTAATATTTATTAAGCGCTTTTTATATAGCCGCAATATATTAAAGCTTTTTTTTTATACTTTATATCTTTAACTGTAAATATTTAAATATAAACTTAATAATTTTTAAATAATATTTATATAGTGTTTTAAATAGCAAACACCTAATAATAGCATAAATGTTATTATTATATATAAATTTTACTATAAATAAAACTTAAGCTTAAGCATTAAATTTATTTATAATATATATTTATAAATATTTATTATAGTTAGTGTTTTTTTTAAAGGCAAAGCTCTTAGTTAAGGTTTTGTTTATATATTAATATTAAAATAAAGAAAAAAAAAAGTCTATTTAGGTCTACGTTCGAAATACTGCTTTTGTGTGTATGTGGCCTCGCACGGGCCAAGGCGCACAGACTAGGTACCTAGGTATATACCGCAAAGGTAGACCAGGTACGTGGGTACAAATAAGCACAGAGGTCTGCCTGCCATAACTACCCCCTTTTAAAAAAAAATTATCTCGTTTTAAAATTTAAACTTAAAACTTTTAATTAAGTTGCTTTTTAATAAAAAAAGAGATTACCTCGGGTTTTTACGCTTTTGCTACTATACTATAGGCTTTTAATCCGCAAAAGCGCATCGGCGCTTTTTTATAATTTAATAGCCGTTTTAATAAGTTATTTTTTATATATAATTAGTTACCTTAGCTTTTTTTTTATCGAGATTTTTTTAGTATAGCCTGCGACTTAAAAGCATTATTATCTAAATAGTTTTTATTAAATTTATTTTTTTTTATAGCCTAAAGCTACATTTTTAGTTTTTTTAATAAGCTTATAAACAATAGGTTATTTTTATAAAAATATAAAAATAATCGCAAAAAGTTTTTAAAATTTCTAGCTAAATATTATTATTTATTAAAATCCCACCTTTTTTAGTCTACTTAATATTATAGCTTTTAATAGTAGATTTTTAAAGTTCGCACTTTTTTTACTACCTATTTAGCTTTAATATTATTAAAAGCTACTAACTTATTAAAAAGCTGCTTAGCTTTTTAATTAGGCAAAAGGTTATTAAAATATTTTTATAATTTATTAGCATAGTATAGGTTAATAAAACGCTACTTTTCGGGCACTTTTAATTTAAAAATAACTAGGCTTATCTGTTTAATTATTTTAAAATATTATTTTATTATAAGATAGTCTAGCTTATCGGACGGCCTATTAATAAGCTACGCTTATTGCTTTTTTATAATAAATATATAATCTTTAACTCTAAAGTTTAAATCCCGGCGGTATTAGTTTTTTTTTTAAATTATCTTGCTTTAAATATATTAAAGCATAATATAAACGGTTTAAACGTACTTTTATATCGTCCGGGCTATCTGCTGTACGTTTTTACAGTTAAGCTTTTTTTATAAAAATAAGTTAATTATATTTATTATATAGCACAACTAATTAAAATACTAAAGTATAAAAAAACTAAAAAAAACTTTATAAAGTTATAAACTTATAAAATCGTGCGGTAAAAAGGCCGCGGTATAATCTATAGCAAAAATTACCTTAGCTTAATTATTTTAATAATAGTTATAATATAGCTAAAAATATTAGTTTAAATATTTAATTATAATTTTTATTTGCCCCGCCGACTTATAATATTTTAATAATAATAGCTTTTATTTTATTTTTAATATTTTTATTAGTTTTTTTATAAATAAAAAAATAAACTAAGGTTTTTTATTTAAATTAATTTTATATAATAACCCGAATATATAAAAAAGTCCTTTATAGTATATTTTTACCGCTTTATAAGCAGTAATTAGTTCTGCGCACAGCGTTAATTATAATAACTTATTTAGCCGGTTTATTATTATAAAAACGTACTTTTTTTTTCTTTTATTTATAGTTATTTTTTTAAAATTTATAATTAAATATTTAAAAAGTTATAATAATATTAAAATTAGCTATAATAAGCCCGGGGTTTTATTGCGAAATATTTTAGCTAGTCGACATTTTATATAATTCGCTACGTACATGTTATAGTTTTTAGCTAGACTTAGCCACTAATATTATGCTGCTATAAGTTTCTAAGTTTTATTACGACCGGAATAAGCAGTGGTAATCCGACTATATACCTTTTTAAAGATTTAAGCAGATAATTAGTTTATATTAGGTATTACCAGGCGACCTTTATATATAACCAGGCTTTCGTTAAAAACTTAGTTTTAATTTTTATTTAGCTTAGCTTTAGCTTTATAAATTTTTATTTTAAAAAAGTCCCGGTTTTATTATAATACCTTATTAACTAATAAAACCTTTAAAAACTAAACGTTTATAAAAATAAAGTTATTTAATTTAAACACTTTTATTTTTATTATGTTTAGCTTTATAGTTAAATTAGATTTTTTTATTAAATAAAATATCATTAAATAACGTTAGCTTTTTAATTTATTTTTTTATATATAAAAGTTTTTTTACTTATAAAAAAAAGCGTCCGCTAGCACGTTTTTTATATCTAGGCGGTATATAATATTAAAATAATATTAGGCTAACAGGTCTGCCTAACCTGCCTAGCAAAAATTAAGTCGTTGCTTAATATTAAAATATTTTAATGCTCGGTAATTTATAATAATTAACAACAGTTATTTTTTTTAAATACTTATTAACTCCGGTTTTTATACTTATAAAGCCTTAATTATAGCTAGCATTTTTTTATTATAAATATTATAATTTAATTTTATATTATATATAGTCTTAGAGTAAAAAACGACAGGGTGCTAAAGGCCGTCGTTTCTTAGTTAAATAAAGCATTTAGCACACACACCGTTAGATATGTCTGTCTCCACCTATATCTTTTAGTTATAGTCCCAATGCTTTAAAATCGGAACGTAAATAAATTAGTACTTTAGCTTATTACAAGCGAGGTTGCAAGCTTTATTTTAAAAAAAAAAGGTTTTTTTATGCGTAAAGTTATATAAAGCTTTTATAACATAGCTATATTTTGCAATAAATCGTTAATAAAAATTATAAAAACTTAAAAACGATTATACCTTTTTTATTATAGTTAATATTTGCTAATTTTATACCACTTATATTTTTTTAAAATTAACTTTTATTTTATTGCAGCCTATAATATATTCTAAGTATTATATTTTTATAATATAAAATTTACACTTTTTTAGGTCTACCTATAACCTAGCTTTTTATAGCTTTTTTAATACTTTTTATATATATATTTTATATTTTTTTAATAAATTAAAATAAATTAAAACATTATTAATATAAACATTATAAAACTTATTTAAATACTTAAAAAAAGTGCTATTAATATATCGCTAAAATATCGCTAGTTCGTTAAATAAATTAAAAAATAATACTTTATACTAAAATAACTTATATTTAGTTTTAAATATAGTTAGATTTTTATTTTTAAAATATATATAAATTTTATAAAAAGCTTAGCAAACATTTAATTTAATAAAAATCTAAGCTTTAGCAATTTAAAATAATATTTTATTTATTAATAAAAATAAATACTTATTTTTTTTTATTAAAGCATTGATTTTTCAATAATTTATATAAAATTACATACCTCCGTTTAGCTTTAAAGCGAACAGTACTAGCGCTATAAACAGAGCACTTTTAGGCTATATAAATCTTTTATATAAATTCTCGGTTATATATTTACACATAATTTCTAACTTTTTATGCAATATATAATATATAAAATTATCCGTTAGGTCGTCTCGACTTTTATTAAATAAAAACTCTATTTTATAATCGATTAGGCGGTATAAAAAAAGCTTATTAAAGTCCACTTTATTAAAAGTCTTTAAAAAGTTTTAATACTTTTTTAGTATTTATTTTTAAGCTTTTTATTTAAACTTTTTTTTTTTATTTTTAAAAAACTCTTTGGCTTTGCATTTATTAGCAATAAATATATTAATTTTATATATAATAATAATATAAATTTTAGCTTTATATTGCCTAGCTATTTTTAAAAAAAAAGCTGCGCTAATAATTAAAAGATTTATAATAGGTCGATATTTATACTATTTTATAGCGTCCTTTTTTATTTAATAAAAACCTTTTTAGTTATGCTTTTATTTAAACGCTTTAAGCTATAAGGGTTTTTTTTTTAGTAAAAAAATATAAGCGCTATTTTTTATTGCCAGCTGTTAATACATTTTTTACAGGTTATTAACTTAAAGGTTAACCTTTATTAAAGTTAGCGCAGGCGTTAAGGTACTCGAAAAACCTTTAGGCTTAAAGGTCGAAGCCTTATAGGTAAAGGCGCTAAAAAAAAAGTCCGAAATTACGCCAAATAGCTCGGACTAAAGATCTTTTAATAAAAACGTAAGCAGGTACTAAAAGTCCTTTTTTATACTTTTATAAATGCAGCTAAAAGCTAAAAGGAAATTAAAAAAAAAACATATTTTTTACACTTAAAGTTTAATAAAATATTATAAGTTTTATAAAATATTTTATTTATAAATAAGTCGTACTTTATATTTAAAATTATTAAAGTAGCCTTTTTAAACTTTTTTTTTTATAAAAAAAAATTAGCTTTTATAGCATATATAATATTTTACTAAGCTTTTAAATTATATTTAAACACGGTTTTTTTAATAAAGTCGTTTACTATGTCGGCTTTTAGCTATTGCATAAATCGCTAAATAAAAAGCATATTTATAAAAATATATTTATTTGCTTTTATATTAGCAAAACTATTATAAATAATAAAAGTTTATTTATTTACAGCTATTATATATAATATAAAAAAAGGTTTTTTTTTTAAAAATAAAATTAAATAATTTTTTATATTATTAATGTTTAAGTTAAGGCTTAAATCTAGTTTTACCTTTTTTTTTAAAAAAAAGTCGGAGGTTTTTAAAATTAAACTTTTTTTAAATTTTTTTTAAAAAGCTTAGTATTTTCTGCTACACTATAGCAAACAAATAAAACAGCTAAACAAGCTTTACGCTTTCTATCTCCTGCGTTTTTTAATAAGCACTTATTAGCTTAATAACCTATTTTATAGCAGTTAAAGCAATTTTTTTTTTTATTAATTTCTTTATTTTATTAAAGCTTGGCTTTATTTAAGTTTTACTAACAGCTAAAATAATAAACAAAGTTTAGGAAATTAAGTTTTAATTTAACTTACCCGCTTATAAAACGGTTAGTTTATTTTTATTTTATTTTTTACACTGCCGACTTTTTATATCGGCTTTTATAAAATTATAAGCAATATGTTTATAATAAAAAATTAAAGCGCTATAGTCTACCTCAAGGTTAAAGTACTACATAATAACGGCTATTTTAAGGCGGGTTACAGCGATCCGAGCATAAAACTTTTTTTTTTAAAGTTTTTTTATTAATATCCGCTTGCTAGCTAAACAAATAAAAGCGTTTTTAAATATTTAAAAGTTAGCAAATAAAGTTAACTTTAATATATTAAACTTTTATTTTAACTTTTATTTATAATTAAAGTCGGTATATTATTATTTAAAGTGTTTTATTAATACTTCCGACGTTTTTAGCTATTTAAAATGGTTAGCGCTTAAATAAAGCTAAAGGTTTTTAGCGGCAGAGCCGCTAAAATAGGCTTCCACATCGGCTATTTTAGCAGCGTCGATGCTAAACCAGTTATAATTATTTAGCAGACAATTAGTCTAAATGCAATATTAAACTTTAAAAATAATTTTATTTTTAATTAAATTATTATAAAAAATAAACATTTCTACTTTAGCTAACTTATAAAAGCTTTCCGCAGAGGTCGATTTAAAAATGCTACCGCAAGTAATAAAGTCTATAATAAGCTAATTAGTTTTATTTAACTTGCTTTTTTTTAAAGCTAAATTATTTTAAAAACTAATAATTTTTCTATTTACTAATTTTAGCTTTTTTTTTTTTTTTTTATATATATATATTATTTATAATATTAAAATTTCTAAGTTTTAATTAAAAATAAAAGCTTAACAATATAAATTAAAAATAATGCTATTTTAAGCTTTAATAATAAAACTATAAAGCTTTATTTTATAAAATAAAACTTTTTAATTAATTTTATATACTTTATTAAAAACCTTTTAATTTATAATTTTATTAAATTATAAAAAAACGTTATAGCTTATAAGCATAATAAAAAAAAAAATAAAACCTAGGTTAGGTTTTCTTTATAACAATAAAAGCCAGGCCTTTTATATGCTTTATTACCTTTTTTTTTAAAGCGTTAAATATCGTGTTATAGCAGAATTTTTTAAAAATAAAATTTTCGATAATTTTTATAAAATATTAGTTATAGGCAGGTCAGTAAAGCTTTTTTAAAACATTTTAGAATTTATTACCGTTTTTATCTTTTTTTTTTTTATAGTTTATAATTTAGCCAGCAAAAAAGCAAAAAAAATTATAGCCAAGCGTTAATAAAAATCGGTTTTTAAAATCTTATTAAAACAAATATATAATCTTATTAATTAATTAATATTAAAAGCTACTTTTTTATAAGCTTAAGCTTAGACAAAAAAACAAAAGTTTACCTCGCCCCCCTCGTCGCCTAAATTAAAATTATCGCCGGCTTTTTATAAGTCCATTGCTTTAACTATATAAAATTAAAGTCGTATTGTTAGCTTACAGGGCTAAAAAGCTAGTTTAGTCATTTTAAGCGTCTTTACATTAGCTAAAAAACTAGCGGTCGGGTTAAATCGCTTAGCAAGTTAAATCAGTTTAAATTAAATTATAAAAATATAATAATTTTAGTATTATTACAGTTAGTGTCCTTTTTAAAGGCAAAGCTCTTAGTTAAAGTTCTGTTTATATATTAATATTAAAATAAAAAAAAAAAAAAGTCTATCTAAGTCTACGTTCGAAATATTGCTTTTATATATATGTGGCCTCGCACGGGCCAAGGCGCACAGACCAGGTACCTAGGTACATACCGCAAAAATAGACCAGGTACGTGGGTACAAATGGGCACGGAGGTCTGCCTGCCGTAACTATATTTCTTTAATATTTAATAAACTCGTTTTATTTGCCTGTCCGTTTAAAAATACTATATAATAAATAATCGCTATTAGATTTTCTGCTTATTATAAATTTTTTTTTAAAACTAGCTTATAATAAGTTTATTTTTATTATTTATAATACTTTTTAAAAACTTAAAACGGCATTTTATTTGCTTATATAATATTTAAACAAATTTTATTATATTTAACATTTTAATAGTAAGTATAAATAATATAGTTTTTATAAATTAGTCGACAATTATTAAAATAGCGTTATATACTATACCGTCTGCTTTAGTATATATAAATAATTTAATAATAAAATCGAAACTAATTTTTTAAAACGGTTAATTTAATAAAAATAATAATTGCAGTTTTTTATATAGCCTATGTTTTAGCCTCCGTATGCCGTTATATACCTGGCATTTAGCAATATAATTTTAAACGTTTTATTTTAATTTTTTTTAATAAAACTTTTATTAAAATAATTTAGCAGTTTTATTTTTTTTAGTATAACTAGCTTTTAAATTATTATAATATTAATAAATTAGCTGTTAGCGTAATACCTTTTAGTTAAATATTATTAAGCGGTTTTTAAATAAAAAAGCGTTTTTTTAATCGATATAATATCTTTTTTTTATACCGGTATAACAGTAAGCAATTTTTATAAATATTATAATATTAAGGTTTTTAGCTTATAGTTTTTTAATTATATTATAAAACTTTTAAAATATTTTTAATTAAAATATTATTTTATTTTTAGCTAGCTTTTTAGCTATAAAATATAAAATATATTAATTATAAATAATAGCTTTAGCATTATTTTCTTTTAATATAATTATAATATAATCGGCGTTTAATCGCTATAACCAGGTTATTGCTAATATATAAGCCGTTATAGCCGTGTATATCCGGTAAATAAGGCATTAATATTTATACTTTTTATTTATAACACTTTTAAAGCCGTTTATAACTATATAGCAAAGGTATAAGCTTTTATAAGCTTTTAAATTAGCTATTTAAGCTGTTAATATAAAAAACTTTAGCTTAAGCCGTTTTTAAAGCATTTTTTAAAAAGTAAAAAATATTTAATTTAACGCTTTTTATACTTTTTTTTTATATAGGCCTGCTAAAACCTATTACATTTTAATAAATAGCTTTTTAATTAATTATAATTTTTTTTATAATATAAATATTATATTACTATATTAAATCTTGCCTGCTATATAATTAGAACGTTTAGACATACCGTCTGTAAAGTTTATAATACCTAGGCGATATTTTATTTTAAAATTAAACTAAGCTAACCGGTATATTTACTATGTTAATTTCTTTTAAAGATTTTTTGCCGGCAAATTAACTACGCTTTATAATGCTATATAATCTGTTTACACTATAAAAATGCAAATAATATTTTTAAAATATTGCCTTTAATATTTATAGCTTTTTATAATAGCTAAAAGTTTTTATTGCCCGGTAGCTTATTAAGTTTTAATATTTATAAGCTTTTGCAACTAATATACGACCAAGCGCCACTTATTTTTATATAGTTAAAATAAAATGTTTAAAATAGCTTTAATTAATATATCCGTTTTTATTTATATTTTTAGCTAGTTATTTTAGTATTAAAAAATTATTATAAATATAAACGCGTTTTTAATTTTATTAAACGCTTGCTTTGCAGCCTTTAGCTATTTGAACTCGACTTAATTAGCGTCCGTTTTTTTTTTTTTAACAAAGCGGTAATTAGTGCTATAATATATAAATAATTTGTAATAAATTTCTAATAAAAATTTGCAAATCTAAAAAACATTTAAATATTATAAATTAACTATAAAAATTTCCACTTTTAAATTGCTACTATACACCGGCTATTTATTTTAATACTTTTAATGTTAATAATAAATTTTAAAAAATTTATTTTTATTTTAAAAAATTTATATTTAAATAGCTTTATAAAAAGTTAATATTGTTTTAACTTTTTATAAACTAATTAAAAATATATTTTATACTTTTTTTTAATATTTAAAAAAATTACGATATTATTTAAATATATTATATAAATATAATTTATTAAGCCGGCTAATGCTTTATATATATATATTTAAAATATTGCCAAAGCGTTAGTTAACTTAAACAATATAATTATATATTTAAAATAACTATATTATGTTTAAAAAGCAGTTTTTTATTTATTGCCCGGCTTAATATAAATATAATAGTAAGCATTTTTTAAATTTAGCTTAAAAAAAATCTTTATAAACTTTAATCGGTTTATAATCTCCGAAATTAATAAAAAAAAATATTTATTTTTTGCTGTTATTTTATTTAAGCTTTTATAGTTTATATAAAGCCGTATTATTTTATTTTTTTTAAATACGAATAATATCGGTGCGCCTGCATTTGCTTTAAAGTACTAAATTTACTTTAAGCGTTAGTTTTTTTTTAAATACTTTTTAAACTTTTTTTATTAAGTCTTTATTATAAAATAAATTAGCTTAAACGGCACTTTAGCTCTTTCGACTAAATTAATAGCATACTCGGCCTTTTTTAATATAAACAGTCTTTTTATACTTTATTTAAAATAAACCTGCTAAAACTTTTATAAATATTTAAGCAGGTTTATAATTTAGTTTTTATTAATTTTTAAGTTATTATTAATACTTTTAAAAAATAGCTTTTTTTTTAGCTTAATATTTATAAAGTTAATAATAAATGCTTATTTTTTTTTAAATATATTATAAATAAATTTTTTAAAATCGACTTTTTTAAACTTTTTAAAATATTACCTGTTTAAAGCGGTATTTAAAATAATTTTTATTTATTTTATTTTAAATTAAAATAATAAAAACTTAAATGCCGACTAGTTGCGCTTAATTATAAAAAAAATTTATATAATAGTTTTATAAACTTTTTTAGCATTAGTTATTTTTAATATTATTTTATATATTTTTAAATATTTAATTTAATTTTTGCTAAGCTTTAATAAATATAAAATTAAAATATTAACTAGTTAGAGTTTTTTTTATATAAAGTTTTTATAAACAATATTTATTTATGCTTTAATGTTTATATTTACTATAACGTTTTTTAAGTTATAGTCGTTATTTAATAAAAAAACCGCTAAAGCATAAAATAGTTTGTTTATACTATATGCTTAAAATTTTTTAATTAAAATAAATTAAATGTATGCTATTTTAGCTTATTTTTTAGCTTTTTTTTAGCGTTAATATTTTATATATATTTAAAATATACTGGAATTAAAAACTATATTTTAATTACTCGCTAACTTTTTATTTAAGCATTATTTCGCTGTTTTTATTTATAATTTCAAATAATATGTTTAATTTTTTTATAATAATAATATATAAATAATTATTTTTATAAACTTTATGCCGACTTATTTTAATTAAAGTTTTATTAGCGATTTTTTTGCTTTTATAACCTGCTATATTTATTAATTTAAAAGTTATTTATAAAAGCTTTTTATTTTAGCTGCTTATTTAAATATAGCCTTTTTATAAGTTTATTTTTATTTTATATATTTTATTATTTTTTAGCTTTATAAAATAAAATAACTATATTTTAAATAGCGACTTTATATTAAAACAGTATTTTTTTTAAATTTAGTTATAGTTTATATTAGTAATTAAATATAAGCTTAAAGTTATTTTTAAATTAATATTTTTTTTTTAGCTTATGTACTATTATTTGCTATTTAAAAAAAAAGTTTTAAAATAAAATTTTTTTTTTATTATATTTTTATTAGCTAAGTTTAAAAAGTGCATTTAAATAGTTTTAAATTAATATTTTTTATTAAATAAACTTTTAAAAATTTTTTAATTTAGTTTTTTACTTAAGTTTATTATACGTTAATATTTTATAATATAATTTTTAGTTAATTTAAATATTAAAAACAATTTAGCTAAGCGTTTATAATATTTAAATTATATTATTATATTTTAGCTTTTAGCTATTGCTTTTTTTAATTATAACAATTTAGTTTTTAATTTTAGCGGCTATTATTTTTATTATAAGCTATTTGCAGTTATAGCTAAGCTTTTTTATATTATTTTTAATCGCTAAACGACCGGCTAAAGCATTTAATAAGCTTATTAATTATTAGTTTAGCTAAATATTTTAAACTATTAGCTATTATATTTATGTTAGCATTTTATTAATTAGCGGCTTTAAATTATTTAAAAATTATAAGCTAGTTTATTTTTAATTTAATAAATTGTTTATTAAACTATTTGCTAAAAAATCTTTAGGTTTTAGTTATAGTGTGCCGCTGCTTAATAACCTTTTATTAAATTTACTGCAGTTATTTAATAATTATATGTTATTATATATCGCTTTTATTAATGGTCGTTTAAATATCATATTATAAATTTTTAATATAAAAATTAAAAAGTATAAAAAGTAATAATATGCTAATATATAAGTTAATAATTATAATAGCTTTATAAAATAATATTTAAATTTTAAAAAATAATATTAAAAAATTATTTTAATTTACCGTTTTAATTTTTATTATATAACAGGCTTTTATGCCTAGTCGGTTAATAGTTAGTAATCGGTTATAGCCTGTTTAACAACTCTGATTATATTTAAATACTTTAATTAGTCGCCGACCATTCAGCGATTTACGCTTATACTTAAATACTCTAACTAGTTGCCGACCATACAGCGACCCACACTTATACCTAGGTACTCTCGTGTGTACATAAGTACTTTTCTATGCCCCTTTATATACATCTAAAGCTAAAATATAACTCATCTAATAAGACCGCTTTTCTCTGCTAATTCTTATTTTAAAACAAACCTAAATCAATCTTTTGCTGCGCCTATTTAAATCTCGCAGTTTTTATTAACTCTGGTAATGCTTTTTTATTATGCATAGCACGAACGTAGTATTGTTAAAGGCGTAAATAACAGCGGAAGGTCTCGGCTTTTAATAAAACGGTCGCTTTAGCATAAAAAACAAAATCTAGCCAACTTAAACAGTAAGCTTTATACAGCTTTTATTGCTAAAAATATTTAATAAAATCGATATTATTATTTATAATTTTATAATAATTTTAGCCGCATTTTTTAATATATCGAAGGTCGTTATGCGTTATTTTTAAATCAAGGTTTATATAAGCTTTTAAAGCTTTGTTTTCTTTATCGTCTTCGTTTAAAAAAAGCCGTAAAAAGTTGCAACCTTGCAATATATTATAGCTAGATTAAAGCTCGACTTTAAAATGTTAAAATATTTTCCGTTTAATAATTTTATTATTTAATAAATCGTTAGCTTTATAAAATTTAAAAGCACTTTTAATTTTAATTTTATAAAAAGTGTCGTATTTTAACTTATTTATTTTGCATATATAAAAAAGTTAAACGGGTATAAAAAATAAATTGCTATATTCGCCTGCTTTTATTTTATATTAAAATATAATTTTTATATAATTAAAAGCATTTAAAATGTTATATAGAAAAAATAATATAAACTTTTAAAATAAGATTAATTTAATAAGGGGTGGCTGCTAGGGGTGTGAAATTTTCATTCGGACCCACTACTGTACATGGGTAAGGTATAGACTACATCGAGGGAACTCGGAACGTTAACCAGCAGCACGTCGGCAGGGCGGATAACTTGGCGGCGATATGATCGACTCTTGGTACTGCTGAAGTTCACAATACAGCACTAGGCCCAGGCGACGGTGGAGTCGCCACTGGAAATGGGAATCAGCCAGCTGAGAAGGGCTGGCTGGAGCCCGCGCCGCCGCCATCCGGAGAAACGAATTGGTCGGCCGGACAGTGCGGGATAGCGCGAGACGCGTAATACGTATAAGTCGTTCACGATACGAAGTAGTGTACATTATAGAGGTGCCCAAGTCTCACCCCACTGGTCTTAAGATAAGGTACCTACTTAGATTGAAAACGTGCTGGTTAACTTGCTCAGCCATATCGTCGCTATTTTGGGTTCTGAATATCACATACCTATTTCAGTGTACAAGTACCTAGGGGAAAAAAGGTGAAAAGTTTTGAAAGGCAAAGAGACACGGATGCCGAGACGACTAAGATCGAGGAATCGACCATCAGTCTAGCGTAACGGATGTGGGACTAAACTTATAAGGGAAAGGGGGGAAAGGCCTGCATCGCGATCATCCACCTGAAAGAGATTGGGGTTGAGCCGAAGCATGGATGCCTGGTCGCCAAGGTATGCGCGCATAGGTACCTACTATTACTAATACTGCCTCCTATATTTCGTAGATAACTTTGTAAGGTCGGCAAGTTATCTGGTAAATATAAAAATCTGGGTTTATAACCGTTTATTTCTAGCCAACGATCTGCCGTAACTTAAGTGTTTGTGTGTTTCAAGCACGTTAGAAATAAGAGAGATTAGTTAGATGCTACGTGGATATTCGTAGAAATAAAAATGCAGACATACGAAGTTAGGTACTGTGTGGTAGTCGAGTGGGGCACAATATCTCGGGGGAGTGGGTCATAAAGCTTTCGAAGAATCGAAACCCACGCCCTGTCATCTTCTAGTGATTGTCCAAGCGTGGTCTAGACTCTACAAGTTTTCGACGCGTTCGAGTTTGGCGGTTTGGTATTGGTGGGGAACCCTCGACTCAGCATTTGCCATTTGATGAACAATCCATACAAATTCGCTCGTCTTGCGTGATGGTGCCATACCCTACTACACTGGCTACACTAGCACTTACACTACCTACCTACGTACCGGTAGGCGGGTGGGCATAGAAAGGAGTTATAAGTCCGGGGGGGCATCTATTTTGTGAGCATAGGTACGAAGTAGCTGATGCAGAGTTAACCACACCCTGCGGGTCTTGCCGCGCATTGGATAGTATTAGGTCGTGAACGTTTGTCTTATAAGTTATATATATTTACCGACCTCTAAGACGACTATCTACCTGTACTCCAGGCTCGGTACGGCCCTCCTAAGATAAGGTAGGCATCCCGCCGAGATTGCCGCATATCTACGCGAGAAACGTGGCGTCTTCTCATAGTGGTCAATACGTCCATGCTTGGCATGCTTGCTTACCTTATTCTCCTTCAGCTCATGCATGCGGCTGTAGTATAGCATAATATGGGTAGGACAGCAGCGCACCAGGGCTAGGTAGGCTGTACGAGGTAGTGCAGCGTACTGTACGACGAACCCAAACTAATCGGCGTCGCGACTGATCGAGTGTTGAACGCGAAGCTTATTGTAGGAACCAAATATTCACCTAGGTAGCCTCGTATGGCACCAGTGTCTATGCTCGCCATCCCGGGGTCGCTTTGCCAGGTGTTGAAGTGCGACAAGGCTAGCTGGTCACGGGTTGGAATGTTTCAGCGAGGTCGGACACATGGCTACGTTGTTGATATTTGTTCAACGACTTGATATTGAGTGGCCTGTCTATACAAGGTCGTCATTTTCGCACTCCGCCAAAGGCGTTCCAGATCCGCCTAGAAAGAAGCGGAAGCTAGGTAGACGAAGACAGAGAAACGTATAGAAGGTAACTATCGAGACCTACACTACTTGGCCGAGCCTGATCCAAACGAGGGATCTACACTACCCCTAGCTACCGCTTTACCATGCGGATGGCATCCCGGGAAATCACCAGGATATTCCGCCACTAAGTGCCTTTGCAACGAGCTCCTTCACGACTTTCATCAAAATGGATGTCGAGGATCTACCCCTTGAACGAGTAAGCTTGACCCCATCGCTCCTTTTTTCACCTCATAATCTCTAACCATCAGCAGCCCGTCATCGAATTTCTTCAAGCTCAACGTCCCACGCGAGTCGTCGTGTTTCTTCGAAGCAAGTCTCCGCTATACTCGCTCGAGCCGGGCGAGATCACGACGAGGGTATGTCGTACGCTAGGGATCGATCCGGGAGAGAGCCGCGCGAAGCTCATGACGATCTGGATATGGCACCGCCTGACGATCTACGCCTTCGACCTCTGGTACGATGCGTACGACTGGGCTACCGCGCATCACAAGGTCGATCTTCCCGTTCTCCTCGTCGACTACGGCAGGCGGATGTCTTATGTCAAGATTGCCGGCCGCGAGTTGCGGGATAGGGCGAATGATCATGTGGCGCGTCAACATGAGCAACATGGCTGGGATGCCAAGCCGCCGTATCTTCAGGACCAGACCGGGCCGGTGGCGCCGACGTACGGGAACCCTCGGTGCGTTGAGGTTGTCGGTGAGGATGGGACCGTGCGTCGTGCGGTCAAGACGCCACCGCCTGGATCGGCGAGCGCATCTTGAGATAGCAATGGAGGTATCTATAACCTAGGCAGGAGTCTGAAGAGTATCAAGCTGTTTTTTTTTTATCTTGCTCCATGTGAACCTAGAGGAAGGCAGGCACTGTAATTACTATGTACCAACACATTCATCGCTGGGACATATCAAAGGGTTCAAGAAATCTTAGGTGTCTTCATATCGATGCCCGAAGTATGTACAATTTCTCATTATTAAGAGGGAAGTGAAATGCCCACCTCAGAGGCAGGCATCCGTGAACCATCAGTAACAGGAGTTGAGACGATGGTAGCGAAGATGTTATGCGATTTACAGTGCAAATGGTCAACACTCAGCACTGCCCTATTTTCGTCAACTTCCAGACCACACTTTCAGGGGGCCAACACGGCTGCATTGAGCAGCCCAGACTCCGCGTAGGCGAGAGTCCAAGGCGACCTTCTATACAAATAGAACCCGCAGCATCAACAGTGGCGGGGTGAGGCGACGAAGCATGGCCGTGCAGAGACGCAATCTGATAGTTGTGCAATATGAGATTGACTTAGATGTCTATCTATAAAAATACAACGAGGCTATCAGGATTCAGCTTCTCTACGTCGCCCACCACATAAGTACAGATGTGATAACGTTGGAGTGTCAAATTCTGTTGACACGACCCTGTTGCCGAAGGCAAGAGACCAAAGAAGAGCGAGGAGGGCATATGACTCATAGCCCTCGATGTACATATTCCAGGTACGACCCGACATAATCTAAGCACCGAGACGAACAGCGCAGCATAAAAGTAAGCACATAATGTGGGTAGAGGAAGAGGGAGAGGCAAGGAAATAAAACAGGGGATATGAGAAGGAAAAAAACACGAAAGTGATATATATGAAGCAAGAGGCGCTCTTCACGACAGCTCACGCCTTGTCCGACCTCACGAAGCAAGGCAGGGGAAGTGGTACGGATGAGATGGCAAGACCGCTGCTGGCCTTATCTTGTCTCGCCTTGCCTCAGCTAATCACAGGTTGCACGGCCACATGGAAGTTAAACTCTCCGCCTCACCGTTTCTATATGGGCTCCTACCTACGGTACTTACCTGTTTACCTACTTATTTCCTTACCTACGTACCAATCTACTTGCTTCGTACGCCGATTCACATATATAAATGTGCACACGTGCGCACACTTACACTTACACACCGACACACTCACAATCACACATACATGTACGGGGAGGGGAGTCTGAGACAAGTCAGCGATGCAAGGGGAACGAGAAGGGAGAGGAGGAGGAGGAGGAGATGAGCCTGATGCATAACGTATAATATGCAATTCTTAGCTGTATACATGATGATATCCATTCATTGCCGTGAGCATTATATATATATTTATATACATACATATATAATGTGTGTGTATGTGTGTCTGCGCATTGAAAAAAAAAAACATATAACAAATCCACAAATCCACCCTTTTCTCAAAACATTTAGAATCCCAACATTGCTTCAAACCCCCCAGCTTAAAAAGCAAAACGACCGACATAATTCATATCACGCAATTCACCATGACAATACCGCCACCAGTACGGACAGACGACTCTTCGACAGAGTCGGATCGAGACCTGATGACGTTCTCCACGACGCCAGCGGCGGATAGGGGCCCGTACTACGGCAAGGCCGCATCGGACGACGCGTATGGTACGCAGCAGGGGAGCATATTTCACGATACGAGCGACATGGCCAGCGCGGCGGTTCCGTCGTCTACGTCTACGTCTACGTCTACGTCTATATCGAACGGCATCGCCGCCCTGGCCTTGACGTACACTACGGATATTTGTTGCCAGAGGCACGTGTTTGTTCTCACTTTTTGAATAAAGTCCCTTTTCGCGCGAGCAGACGGGACGTTTTCGTACACAATATTGTGAGGGCTAACGTGTTTTGTTTTTTCTCTGTTGTTCATAGCGACTCCTTTAGGGATTCCCCGTCATGCTACTCTAACCTTATGGTTTCCACGGTGACCACCGCTCTTATGACCCCCTCCGCACCCACAGAGAATCTTGACATCCTAGCGTATCGAGAACAAGCACGGCGGGCGCCGATCAAGGTGGCCTGGGAAACGGCCGATCCATCGCCATCACCTTTGACGTCGGACGTGATGAGCCGGACATCCTCGATGGCGGAGTACGGATGGGAATTAAATTTGAATAGTGCAACAACAATAACACTGACACCATCGACCTCAGCACCGTCGGAGAGCGGCACCACATACCCGGGAGCGTTCCAGGATAAGCCATCGAGAATTAGCGATGGTGCACTTACTGCTTTTATCGTCATCGGCATGGTTTTGTTGTTTCTTCTTATCTTCGCATCGGTCTCCCTCTGTAACTTGCGCCGCCCAAGGCACAACCCACCCAACGAGTTTGAATTGGTGTCCCCTGATTTTACTGGTAACAGGCAGAGGGGGGTCGGGTATTCATGGAGAATTGAGGCGAGCCCGCCATTACCAGAACGAAGGCGAAACTGGGGTCTTCCGAGAATTTTCGGCGGCAGACGGCGCGAAAGAGAGCCGCCGGCACCAATAGAACTGACAAGAAGCTGGTCGGTGGTGTTCAGCCCAGCAAACGCTCATGAAACTCGGGGAAGCAGTGACGTTGTATCGCCAGCCTCTGATAACGCTGCCCGGCCCAGCTCGCCTCCCTGAAAATCCATGTCAGCTAGCGGTTTATAGCATAAGGCCGATAATTCAGAAGTGAGGAAAAGATTTCAGACAAGTTGAGAAGATTGTAGTGCGCGGTGTTTCTCGGCATGCGCTGTTGAGAGACTAGACTCCAGGAGTCCAGGTCTAAGAGCAATTCGCTGGCCCCGCGTGCGTCATCATGTAGATATGGATAATAAGCAGTCTTGTGAAAATCCACTTACGGGATAAATTCCTAGCCTGTGACCCTCACCTGGCCCCTTCCATGCGATTTCAAGGTCTTGAAGGTCGAATGTAGCAGGCGAATCGACTTAATATTCCTCGATTCGTGTTGGATAAAACAATTATACTTCGGGTCGGAACTTGCCACGCTTTTCCCGCATGGCCTGGACCTTCTTCCTGTCCTCGTCGAACTTCTTGAGCAGCTCCATCTGCTCGGCCTTCCTCCTCTCGCGCAGCTGGAAGCGGTAGAAGTCCTGCGTCTCGTCCTTCTTCTTCTGCTGCTTGTCGAGCATCTTCTGCTTCGCCTCCTCGGCCTCGTCCCGCCTGGCCGGCGCGTTGCGGCCGCCGCGGGTGACCATGACGAAGCCGTCCTCGTCGGGCTCGTTGCGCAATCGCTTGGCCAGTTGGTGCGCCTCCTCTTCCTTGCGGTTGAAGACGGTGAAGTAGGCATCCACCACGGCCTGCACGGCGTCGTTGCCGGGGTAAGTGAGCCGGTTGTGGGCCCTCAGCCACTGCGCGCCGAACGCCGGCGCATCGACCCTAACCCCCTCGCCCCAGACGGGATATTTCTTGGATTTCTTGAGCTTCCCGACAGCCTTGAGGACAGAGTCGACGCTCTTCTCGTCAGCGAGCAAGGCGACGGCGGAGCTGCCGCTGCGATGCAATTCCCGCGTCCATGTGTCTGGGAGCTCCGCGGCCTCTTCCTCTTCTCTGTGCTGGAGCTCCTCGTCCTCTCTCTTCCTCTTCTTGTGATGCTTGGCCAGCCTCTCGGCCTGCGCCGGCTCGTGGGACGTTTTGGCGCTGGTCTTGTCCTGCTCGAAGGTGATGCTCTCGAATCGGCCGGCGCCCACGAGGCTGGAGAACAGAGCCCGGAAATGGGCCGCGGTGCTGTCGGCGGGGACGTTCGCGAGGTATAAACTTCGGGAGTCGTTGGCCGTTGCTATCTTGGGGGCATTCCGTCGCATGTATATGTAATGGGTCGCGTGGACGGGGTACGACGGTAGCGGGGGAATGGAAACTGGTAAGGTGGAGAATTCCTCGGAAGATGTTGACTTGTCGGGCATTTCGTTTTTAGTTCAGCCAGGCGGCATCCAGTGGAGTTGAATAGCCTCGCCTACAGAAGTTCGCAATGAATGAAGCTTCAAACACGAAGACGATAACAGAACTCGCAGAAATTCTCAAAGTGTAGATGGCTTGGCTGATGTCGCCAGCTGACAGATATACCACCAGCCGTCAGCTCTTCCCATCTTGCGCTAGGTGCACTAGTGTATTCGTAAGGCCTATCTAGATTAGGTATTTCTAAGTGGGTATGGATCTGATCTAGCCTAGGTAACTAGGAAAAGTAAAAGCCGCTGAAAAAGCCGATGAGAAAGCCGCATACGGGGATGACCACCCGCCGAGATCATGGCTGAGAAGGGCAAGCGGGCGCCGCGGACACCGGGTTATAAGAATGGAATTACTAGTTATGGAGGCATTAGGCACCTACACCGATGCATTCTTTTTGTCACATAACGAAAATATTTACGTCTGATCATTCTTGGGTAGCAGGCAGGCAGGTGTTTTCGAAAGACAAAAAAATAAAGGCATACGACATAATATATTGTACTACTCTCTCTCCTGACCGACCCCCTGAGAAGTATGACAGATACACTCACTACCTACATAATTAATGAATCCTAATGCTCCTTATCGTGTTTGATAATCTCAGCTACAGAAGGAGAGGATCAGGACCATGGCTCGGCTCGGGTATGATGATATCCAGCAGTTTCTTTCGAGAAGGGGGAGGAGGGCACCCGGCAAGCCGCCTCACTTCCTCCCCTTTCGCTCCTCGACCGCCCTGATCGCCACAACTGGTATGCCCGCCGCCCTTTTCGCCTTATTTTCCCATAGTTAGTTCATGGCCACTCGCTCACAACTCGTCTCCAGTGAACCTGGCCGTCTTCGTGGATATCTTCTTCTACAGCATGATCGTGCCCGTGCTGCCCTTTGCGCTGTCGGCCCAAGTAGGCGTCTCCGAGGATAGAGTCCAGTACTGGATATCCGTCCTCGTGGCGGCGTACGGGGCCGGCTTGTTCGTCAGCAGCCCCATCGTCGGCATCTACGCGGACCACACGTCGTCGAGGAAGTGGCCGCTGCTCTTGGGCTTGCTTGCCCTCGCCGGCGCCACCGTCTTGCTGGCCTTTGGAAACTCGGTCGGGCTCTTTGTCCTGGGCAGGGTGCTGCAGGGCCTCAGCGCAGCCGTGGTGTGGAGTGTCGGCTGTGCTCTCCTCGTTGATACGATGGGGAGCAAAGTGGGTGTGGCGATGGGGTACGTCAATATTTCGATGAGCGTGGCCCTCCTCCTCGCTCCTGTTATTGGAGGTGTCGTCTACAATCACGCGGGGTACTATGCTGTATACTACGTTGCTTTCGGCCTTGTAGGATTAGATATCGTGCTGCGTCTGGCCATGATTGAGAAGAAGGTTGCTAGGCAGTGGGTCAGCGAGCCCGAGACTGAGAGCTCTGAGCCCGAGGCTGAAAAGACCTCTCCCACGAATAACTCGAATGCTGAACCTCCAGCTCCGGAGAATTCACCCGGGATAAACAACACAGAAACTGCAGCCATGGCGTCAGCTGCTGAAGATGGCCCCCATGATGAGCCGGCCAATGATCTGACCGCGAACCAAGGTAAGCACAGAGGCCGTCCATTTGTCGCGCTTTTAAAGTCGCCGAGGCTCCTCGCAGCTCTCTACGGCATTCTCGTCGAATCGGGTATCTTGTATGTCACCAGCATCTCTCGCCATCTTGTTCACCTATTGATATTTATGTCAGGATCGGCTTTGACGCTGTCCTCGCGCTCTTCGTTCGGCGACTGTTTGAATGGGACTCGACGGCCGTGGCGGTTCTCTTCCTGGCACTCTTTATCCCAGGATTTATCTCACCATTGGCGGGTTGGCTGTCGGATAAATACGGCGCTAAGTGGCCGTCCTTTGCTGGGTTTGTGGCGACCGTCCCGGTCTTGATCTCCCTGCGGTTCGTCACGGAGAACACTATTCAGCACAAGGTGCTGCTCGCGGTTCTGCTTGCTCTCGCGGGCTGCACGCTCCCGTTTTCTATGACTCCCCTGATGGCCGAGATTAGTTATGTCATAGAGGCTAAGGAGGCCGAGAACCCCGGCATCTTCGGCGAGAAGGGCGTCTACGGCCTTGCGTACGGATTGTTCAACATGGTATTCGCGCTGGGCGGTATCATCGGCCCTATCTGGGCCGGTTATGTTGTTGAATCTGTGGGGTGGGGGACGTTGACGTGGAACTTCGCTCTCGTGAGTAGCACCCGTGTCCTGTCCGTTCTGTCTGCTGGTCTGTCCATTGCTTGCGAGTCACACCAACACGCTTGCTGTGGTTGGGAGCATGGCACAAACGCTTTCCAAGCTGCGGGCGGATCTCGCCGAAGGGAACACTGACTGACGTTGAATATTCGTAGTGGTCGGCCTCCGCTGCGGTGGTTGTTTTCTTCTGGGGAGCTAACAAACCGCGGGCTCCCGCGGCAGAAGATACACAGATGGAAAGCGCATAGAGGGCCTTGGAGAGGCTGTCACGACGATACGAAATTCATGTACGCACGCATTATTATGATTGGCATAATTAACACCGCTCTTGCCTTGAACCAGAAAACCCGGTGTCTTCAATTCCGAGGTGAGACAGTGGCGCTTCAGTGATTCGTTATAGACGTCGGCGGTGCAGTATTCCATTTGATGTATAGCGATTGGAGCATTCACCCTTGGGTGTTGTCAGCGTTCGGCTCAATATCTCCTTATGATGAACACGTGTGTTGAAACTCATCAAATTATCGTTACGGATAATCTCTATCGTTAATTAGGTACTTCTGAATGACTGATATGGCTCAAAGCCAGTCCAATCAATGACCCTCCCCCGGCCGGTATGCGACGCTGTACGGCTCCAGTACGGCTCCAGAGGTAGACGCCGTGCTGACGGACTACAAGATAGAGGAAGGATGACTGTGCCATGTTCAGCTCCAAGGACACGGAGATAACTAGACCGCGAGAGCCGATAGAGAACTAGATATCCCGATCCCGAACACATATCAACTGAACGCTTCACGATGCGTTACGACGTCTTACCAACAGCGCTGAAGATGTCCCACTAGACTAATACATTCTGTAAGTTCAGCACAAGCTTGACATAATTAGCAGTATAAATAATATAATCAAGACGAATATTAATAATGATCAGTCAAGACAGTCAGTAGTATATGAAGTTAGAAAGAGAAAGGGGGCGAAAAAATGAAATAACACGGAAACGTTAAGAGCACACGTCTGCGTAGGGTGTCAGCCCCTCCCCCCCTGTAGACAAGCTCTAGCAGAGCATACATCAGCTTGACACTACCTAAGTACTTAGGACCATCTCTTTTTAGGTCTTAATTTATACATCGTTAAAAATACGTATACCTAATCTGTATTACTATCTCACTCTACACGCAGTATGCCAATTATATACCAATAATTAAGTGGTTTTACAGGCCTGCAGGGACCTACCCCACAACCCTCCTATCTATAACACACTTTTTAAAGCATTTTTATAGCGATAAATATTCGATTTTTATATATAAAAGTTATTAAAGTGTATAATAAGCGCATTATTTACTATTTACTGTTTTTATTATAAAATTTAATATATATTATAATTTTTTAATAGCTTTTATATATATAATTTAAATAAAAACTTTTTATTTAGCACTAAAAAATATTAAAAGCACTGCAAACTTTAATTTTAATCTATTGTTACAGCTATTTATAAGCACTTAAAAGGTATAAAAAATAACGATTTTAAGTTTACTGCTATTTAATATATTTATAGCGACTACCGGCCGACCGTTAGAAAAGCGCTTACGAGCTAATATTTAAAGTGCAAACGTGCCGTTTAAAAAAAAGCTGCTACGCTGCAAGCAAAAACTAAAGCTTAAACGCTTTAAAAAAACCAAAAAAAAAAGCGTTTTTAGTTTAACAGCTAAAAAAAAATATTTATAATAAATAAACTCGTATTAAAAGCGCTAGGCTATATAATAGCAGCTTTAAATTTTAAAAAATATATAAATATTTTTTTATTATAATAAAAATAGCTTAAAAGTTTTTTAGCATTAATTTAAAATATATGCTTATAATATATAAAAACAAGCTAAATTTAATAAATTTAATTAAATTTTATATTAAAGGTTATACAGCAAATGCAGCAGTATAATTATACGCTAGCTAATCTATAAGCCGTATTTTTATAATAGTACTAATTTTAAAGCTAAACGTTTATAGCTTAGATATTAGCTTATAAACATATTATTTTATAATATACGTTGCGATTTATAGCAACTTTTTTAAAAACTATTTATATATAATAAAAACAATAAATAACTTTATAAAAAAAGTTTTTAAACTATTAATTATATATAACTTATAAACTGTTATTAACTTTATAACAAGCTAAATTTAAATTTATAATATTATATTATATAATATAAACTTATAATTTAAACGAGATTTAAACTAAAAAGCTTTATATTTTATATTAATAATTTATAAACGGTTAATATTTGCTTATTTTATAAATAAAAGCTTATTTTAAAATAAAATAAAATTCGATATATATAACTATTAAAATAATAGTATTTATAACCGCAGCACGAGCAAATTTAAATATATTTGCAAATACGTCTGTTAAAAATATAAATTTTAAAACTATAAAAAGCCGGCCTGTTTTTAAAAATAAGGCAAAGCGGCTATACTGCACTACTGCTTTAATTAAAAGTTAATTATAATTTTTTTATATGCTTTATAAATATTAAAAATAGTTTTAATAATTTATAATCGAGTTATTTTTATAGCGCGGCTAATATAAAATATACTGCCGAGGTACCAAGTTTTTAACCTATTAGACTTTATTTTAATAAACTCGCCGTTTTTTTTTTATATAAAAGTTTAGCGCAAAGCTTTAAAGCACTACTTATACGGGCTAAACGATATATTATTTAACATTTTATACTATAGCGCATAATTTAATTATAACTTATTATTGCTTTTAAGTTTTTTAAAAAATTTAAAATCGGCAGATAAAAACTATATAATTATAAAGTTTTAAATTAATAATAACCTATAGCTCGGTCGGATATTAAAAGCTAATTAAAGCATACTTTTATTATGCTCGCCGCTAGGTTTAATTTTAAAAAGCGATAGCGGCTAATAAAAAATATATTATTTATTATTTTTTATATTTAATTTAATAAACAATTAAATATACGCTAAATATATAGCGCTTAAATATATTATAATTTAAAAAATATTTATAATAGTTCGAAAAGCAGAATATAGTGCTTATTTAATTAAAAAAGACTTAAAAAATGCATTTTAGGTCGTTCCGGTAGTGCAAACGCAGCATTAACTACTTAGCTTTGCTTAAAAAAACTAGCTATACTATAAAAACTGCTTGCTTTTTAGCTTATATATAGCTCTGTTTTTATTTAATTTATTTATAAAAAGCTTTTATTAAATATTAAAGGCTTTAATATGTTTAGCAAACGTTTAATATTATTTTAACGATTTTATTTTTATATTAGCAGCAATAAACCGGGCTAAAGCAATTTTAATTTATTAACGGTACGGCTAGCTTATAAAAGCTTTTAGCTTTATTAAAAATTTTATAAAAAACGGCAAAAGCATATGCTTAAAAGTTTTAAAAATTAAAATTAATATAACTATAATAATAGCATAGCTTTTAATAAAAAAGCTTAGCAAAGCAAATAAATTAATAATAAAAGCATTAATAAAAAAGGCTTTTTTATAATATAATATTAAATAATTTGCTGGCTTTTTAAGCTTTTATTTATTAATAATGCTAATAAAACAGGCTTTTTTAGCTAATTTATAAAACCTAATTATATAATTTAAAAACGCACTATTTTAAAAGCTTTTTTAGCTAGTAATGCTTAATTTATATTAATAGCAAAACTTATTATTTTAATTTAATAAAATTTATTTATTTTTTAATATAAACTATATAATATTATATTTGTTTACTAATATTTTAAATATAAGCTTAAAAAAGTTTTAGTATAACGCCGACCTTGCTACGTTTTAATAGCGCAATTATTTTTTAATTTTAAAATTATAAGCATACTGCCGCCGCTGCAGCGCCGACAAAGCGCTATTTTATATTAATATAATCGAAATTATTATAATTAAAGCCGCTTTTTAGCTATAAAAACATTAGTAGCGCTTTTATATAATAATCGTATATATTAATAATATAACGGCTTAAAACGGCTTTATAAATATATTAATATATAATTTATTTTTATTATATACGATTTAAAAAATTTTAATAATAGCAGCGAGCTATAATATTTAGCTTTAAGTTTGCTAAATAATTTTAATTAATAATAAATTAGCAAATGCTTTTTTAAAGTTTAAAATATAAATAATAGCTAATTTTTATTTAAATTAGCAAAGCTGTTTATTAGCTACCCGCTTTTACGCTTTATTTACCGCTTAGCAGTAATAACTATAAACTTTAATTATTTTCGGCTTTTTTAAGCCAATATAGCGAAATTAATTTGTAAAAGCTATAAATTTATAGTTAATTAATATAAAAACTAATATATAAAATAAAAAATTATTTTATAGTTTGTGTAAAAATTAATGCTGGCTTATTATATTTTTAACTGTACGTTTAGCAAAGCATAAAGCCGGGTTTAAAAGTTTATGTTATAATTATATTTTTTAGCTTTTTATTTTATTTATATTAATTTATTATTAAATATATTAGTTTTTAACAGCTTATACGTTTAGCGCTTTATATAAAGTGTAATATATTTTTTTTTATATTTAATATAGGTATAAAAGCGCTAACTAATTTTTTTTAACCTATTAAACTAACTAATATTATTAAAAGCAATAATAAAAAAGCACTTTTAAAATATATTAGTTATAAATATAATATTTACGCTAGCATAGCATAGCTTTTTATATTTTAAAAAAATTATATATATTAATTAAAAAATAGCTAATAGCTATAAGTTTAAAACGACTAAACTTATAGTTAGCTATATTTAATTTTTTTATATAAAAAACTATTTTTGCTTATTATTATATATAAGCAAAACGAATAAAAAATATAATAAAGTTAGCATTTTTTTAAAAGCAATATTAAGTTTTTTTTGCTTTATTATATATATAAGCAGGCTATTAGGCTAAAATAAAACATTAAAATATATTTTAAATAATATGCCATTATTTTGCTTTTAATTTAAGGCATTTTTAAAGGCATATGCACTAAAAATATTTTAAAACTAGCTTATTAATTTTAACGTTTTATTAAATATATACTCCGGCTATAGCTTTTAAAAAAAGGCCGCTTAGTATACATATAATATAAAAATAAACGATAATAAAATTAAATTATTAAGCTAATAGTTTTTAAATGCTATTAAATAATACTTTAAAACTTTATTAATAAATTTATTATAATTATAATAACGTTTTATAAAAAAAGCAATTAATTAGCTGTTATATATATTATATAATATAAATTATAATAAAAAGTAGAATTTTTTTATTTTAGTTTAAAAAAGCCGTTTTTATAAAGTAAAAATAAAATATAAAAGCATTAAAAATTTTTAAACTTTAAAAAATTATAAACTATAATTATATTAATAATAATATATAAAAACTTATTTTTTATTATTTTTATTTTTATTTTTAAAAACAGTCGCATTTTTAAACGGCTTAGCAACCGAATTTAATAAGTTGGCGTTAAGGTATAAAAAGGCCGCTTTTCCGCGGCGGATAATAATGTAAAGATTTTTTATATAATTTTATAAGCTGTTAGCATAGCGTAAATAATGTATAAAAATTAACTTATTAGCTGCTTTTTTAAATATATAAACGGACGCGTTAGCGCGATTACGCCGGGCTTAAATATAAGCTATTATAAATATATTATATTTAGCATAATAATTAAGCTTATTTAGTTTAAGCTATAAATTATTAACAATATAAGATTATTTTATAAAAATATATATTTTATAATAAAATAGCCGCTATTTTTATATTTTTTATAAAATATAATATATTAAATGTATTTATTAAATTTATTACCGACGTTTATAATATAAAAATTATTAAAGTTTTATAAATTGTTAATAAAGCGTTTATATATTATAAAAACTATAATTTTAATTTATTTAAATAATCTAATTAAAATAATTTTTATAATAAGTGGTAAGCTTTTTATATATATTTGCTTTTTAAGCTACGAGTTATTAGCGTTATATATATAATTTATAAAAACATTTATATAAACATATTAAAATTATTAAAACTATTACTGCCGGCTAAAGCTATAAAAGCGTTTTTTTTTTTAAAAAATATAATAATTTTATAAATTATTAATAGCATAAACTAAATATATAAAAATAAAAAAAAACGCTTTTATTATTAATAAAAAAACGTTTAAAAATAAAGTTAATATTATAAATTGTTAGCACTTTATAAAATAAGTTAAATAAACGGCAGTTATTATATAAAATAAAAATAAAATTAAAAAATAAAAAAAAACCAAGCAAATAATTATAATTTATTAGCTATTTATTAAAAGCTTATAAAAAATAAAATATTATATTTAAATAATATTTATTAATATTAAAAAAAAAAGTTTAGCTTAGCTTAAAAAAAAAGCATTTATATTAAATAGACTTTGTATAATAAAGCAGAGTGCTTTTATTAATACACCGGTATAATAAATAAGTTATATAAATTTTTTATAATAGTATAAAAGTAAAGTATGTTTATATAAAAAAGATATGCTTTTTATAAAAACTTTATTAGTATGCAGCATTAGTAGATATAATAAAGCTATTTTTTATTATGTCCGTTTATATATAAACATTTATATACTATATTTTAAAGCAGTTATAGCTAATATGCTAGCAATTTAATATTAGCTTTTTTTTTTTTAGCGGCAACTATATATAAAGCTTTTGTTAAAAAAAAAATGCTAATTATATTTTTTATTAAAAAGTGCTTTAAAAAGTGGGTACGCCGGACCGACTTTATTTAAATTATTATATAAACACTTTTTAGTTTATACTTTAAAAGTTATTTATTTTTTTTTTTTTTTTATATAATAATAATTATTATTACTATTATTATTATTATTATTACTATTATATGCGCGCGTATATATATATATATAATATATATATACATATATATATATAATGTTTGCTTTTGCTTTTGCTGCTGCTGCTACTGCCGGTCCTGCTGTTAGTCCTGCGCGCTTTTATTTTGCTTTACCGCTTTTTAATAGCATATATTAGTTTTAAAACTTTATATAAATAAAAAACGGCGGCGTTATTAAAGTCTACTTTTTTTTAATAAAAAGCCGGCGTTACTAAAAATTTATATAAACGCTTTATATAAACGTATGTTTATATTTTTTATATATAAGCTTTATATTATTAATTTAAATTAAATAGTATAATAAAATAAAAAAAGCACTATTATTGCTGCGCTTTTGTGCAACGTTTTTTTTAAAGTTTTATAATTAAACTTTTTTACTAACGCTTAAGCTAAATTTATATGCTATAAAGGCTATTTTTATATGCTGCTTATTTAAAGTTATAACTAATTAGCTATTGCCTGCTGTAATAGCCTTTAGTTTAAATATTAAAACTATAGCGGCGTTTTTTTTATAAAATATATTATTATTTTTAGCTATTAAAAAAGTATATATAGCGTTTATATTTAGCGCTTATATAAAGCGCGCTGTTTAAAGCGTTATTAAAAAATAAAAAAAAAAAAAAAAATTTAAAAATATAAAAAAAATATTTTAAAAAAAATAAAAATAATTTAATTAAATAATTATATAAAAAAAAATTTATTTTTTAAAATTTTTATTATTTTTTTAAATATTATATTATATATTTTTTTTTTTTTGCTTTTTTTTTTTATTATAAGCGTAACACCTATTTAATTATATATAATAAAAGCTTTTATTTATATAGTTAAACGGTTTATTAAAACTAAAGTTTCGAGCGCTTAGTTTAATATCTGTTTAATTAATATATTAGCCGGATTATTTTTTCTATTAATTTATTAAACTTTTATAATTTTTTATTTTTTATATAATTTTTAAAAAAATATAATATCAATTATTAGTTTTTTTTTTTAAGTTGTTTTTAGTTTAATTAAGCAGTTATATAAAAATTTCGAGTTTAAATATAAAATTATTAAAAGCGGTAGCAGTAATAAAGTTTTAAAAATTTTTATTAGTGTTATATAAAGCGTAATTATATTATTAAATTTATTAACTATTTTATATAACTCGCTTGTTAATATGCTTTAAATAACTTTTTAGCATTTATTTAAGTTTTAATATATAATATTGCCTTTAATTTTAAAAGCTTAGTTATTTTTTATACATTGTTTAGTGCTAATTATAATTATAAATCCGAGCTGTGAGGTTATATCGGCATTATTTACAAATGAGCCGTCTGTAAAAATAAATAGCTCTGTATATTTAGCAGTAATAGCAGAACTTTTAGATTTTTTTTAGTATAAAAAGCTCTACCTGGTGGCCCGCTTATTCGAGCAGCATATGTAACCTTTTTATATAAAGATAGCTAAAACGCCGATACAGTCGCTATAACTCTGTTTTAATAAAATAAACAGCTTATTTATATAAGCTAATATTAAAAAATAAGTGTTTTTATTTATATATAATAGGAACTATAGTTTTATTTTTTTATATAATTAGGTTTTTTATATTATTAAAATAAGCGTTAACCTTGTCGGCATTTTTTAATAAAAATAAAAACGGCGTTAAAATATTTAAAATGTGGTACGTTATTATATTTAGTATGTTCGCCATTTTAGCAGTGCTAATCGCTATAAGCAAATCGTTTTTATTAAATTTAATATGCGCACTATTTAAAGTTTAGTTAACTTTTATATAAAGGTATAATCGGAGGTATATTTTTAATTAAGCTTTGCTAACTGTTAAAAAGTTCGATATATTAATGTTTTATAGCTTTCTTTAGTACTTTATATAATATTAATCGTTTAAAATAAACTGGTCGAACAGAGTGTCCGTTTTGCGGTTTTAAATATTTTTATTTATTACATAATATAAAAATGTTTAATTTAATAAAAATTAAGTTGCTTATTTTTTATTTTTATTTTTTAAATTTTTAATGTTTTTATTTAAATTAAAGTTTTTTTTATATTTAGCTAAATATATAGAAAATTTTTCAATTAACAGATAGTTTTTATAATATAGCTTATATATGTTAAAATATAAGTTTTTTATATATTATTTTTTTTAAAAAGTATAATTAGTCGACTAGCAGCTTTTTTTTTTATATATAAAATATTTTTTATTTATATATAAAAGTTAAAATTAGCTAGGTTAAACAAAAGGCTAAAATTAACTTTTTTTTTTTACTGCCGGTTTTTAAAACTAAAGGTTGCCGCTTAGCTTTTAACTTTTTATACAATTAAACTAAATATACTGTTTGTTTATATAAAATATATTATTTTTTTATATATAGTGCCTTAGTGCACTATTATTAATAATAATTTATAAGCACGCTCGAAAGTTAAAAAAAAAACCTTTATATATTAGTTTTTAAAAAATTAATGCCGTTAATAATTCGGGTATACTATAATATGCTTAAACAACTGTTATACTAAGCTAGATTTCGCTTAAATAATTTATGCTAAGTATGCATTAAGCTTTTAATAGCTTTATTAATATTTTTTTAAAAGCTTTATATAAAGTTACTTTTAAATTTTTTAATTTTATATATATAAAAATAATTATAGTTTAATCCGTTTAATATTAGCTATAATTAATATTTATATTAAAGTGGTTATTTAATATATTATATATAGCTTTTTAAATTTGCTTTAGTCCGATATAGTATATTTAGTAATTTTTTATATTATTTTTTAAAATGCTTAAAAATATTATATAAAATTAGTTTTTTAAAATTCCGAATTAACAGCAAACAGTAATAAAAATGCGGGCTTTATTATATAATAAATTATACGGTTTTTTTATATAATTATCGACTAATTTTTATACTTTTTTAAACGTAAGAAATTTATTAGTCAAAACGATACTGTTTTATATATTTTTTATTAAAAAAATGTCAATACTTTAAAGTTTAAGCATTAAATCTAATATTATATAAAATATAAAAGGTTTTTAAAATGTCTACAAAAGGTTATAAATAATAGTGTATTTTTTAATTAGCTAAAAGTTCGGTTTATATCTAGGTTTTTTTATATAATTATATAAAGTTTATAGTGTGCAACTATAGCTTAGCTTTTTAAATCTTTTATAAAATAAATCTAGGGTTTGCTTAACTAATAATTATATAGGCTTTAAATATATAATAATTTAAAAGGTTTAAAATTAAACGGTCTATATAAAAAGGTTTTATTTAAATATAGGCTATATTGGTTTTATTTATATAATAGCCTTTTTATTATTTTTAAAAGTGTCGGTTTTTTAAAGTGTTATATAAAGCTAGTTATTTAAAATAAATAAAACTAATATACGTTGGTTACATATATTACCTGGTACTCCGATAATTTTATAGTCGTTTTTAAAAAGCTAAAAAAAAGTTATTATTTAATGCTATAATTAAAAATTAATTAAAATAACGCCTCGGTTTTAAAAAATTTAATTAAGCTTATATTTAATTATATATTATAATTAATTAAATTAGTTTTATTTTTAATTTTTAAAATTTTTAAAGTATATATTATATAATTATTGCCTAGTTAAATCTAATTAAAGGTATTATATGCAGCAAAAAGCAGCCTATGCTAATAGTTCGTTTTTATTAAAGCTAATAAGGTTAAATAGTTTTTTTTAGCGTTAAAAGTCGATAATTTGCTATATAAAAGTTTATAATAAGCTTAGCTTAGCAATAATATTATTATATTTTTTTTTATATATTGTTTAAATATATAGTGCCGCCGCTAGCTTAGCAATAGTTTTGCTAGCGTTTTAAAATTTATTAAATGCTATTTCGGCGTAATTTATATATTGTTTTACTTTTTATATAACTAATTAAAAAGTGTAATTTATACACTATTATATTAAATATGCGTTTAAAGAAAATTAATTTATATAAATATCTAATTTAATTTTTTTTAACTTTGCCGATCTTAATATAAAGTCTAAAATATAATATAAAAGTTTAGGCTAAATTATTAAAATAACTTTATTATTACTTTTGCTAATTTATAGTATAGAAAATTAATATAGCTACTAATTAATATTAAATAGACTTTATATAATAAAATAAAGTGCTTTTATTAATATACCGGTGTAACAAATAAATTATATAAATTTTTTATAATAGTATAAAAGTAAAGTATGTCTATATAAAGAAGATATGCTTTTTATAAAAACTTTGCTAGTGCGCAGCACTAGTGGACATAACGGGGCTACTCCCCGTTATGTCTGTCCGCGTACGGACATTTACATACTGCATTTTAAAGCAGTTATAGCTAACGTGCTAGCGATTTAACAATTTATATATTATAAATAAAGCGCTTTTTTTACCGCTTTATACCGCCTGCTGCTTTTTACAGCGCTAATTTTAACTTATTAACTATAGCTATTAATTTATTATTTAAAAAATAATACTATTTAAATATAAATATTAAACAATATTAAGCTAGCTTATAATGTTTTATTATATTAATAAAGCATTGCTATATTAGCTTAATTAATATTAAATTTATAGTATAGCAGTATAAACTATATATTATAAAGCCTGTTTAATTATATTATATTATATAGGCTAGCTTATTATAGCTTATGCTTTTTTAATATAAATATTATAATTATATTAATATAAAATGCTTAAAATGTTTTATAAATAAATGGTTTTATAAATTTATAAAAATTTATTTTATAACTTTTTTATTTATAATATACTTTTTAAAGCATTTTTATAATAATAAATATTCGATTTTTATTTATTTATTTTTTTTAAAACTAAGCTAAAAAAAAAAAAAAAACTAATTTATATTGTTTTATTTATTTATTTTTTATTTTAATTAAAGCAGTGTTAAGCTAGCTTATAATGCTTTATTATATTAATAAAGCATTGCTACACTAGCTTAGTTAATATTAAGCTTACAGCATAGCAGTACGGGCTATATACTACAAGGCCCGTTCGACTGCACTGCGTTGCGCAGGCTAGCCTACTACGGCTTATGCTCCCCTAATACAAGTACTATGACTATACCAATGCGAAGTGCCCGAAGTGCTCTGTAGATAAGCAGAGAGATGGTCTATGTTAAGCTAGGGCCAGAGTGTTAGAGCCTGAGAGGCTCATCTTACCCCGG
The DNA here is from genome assembly GCA_022578495.1 of Nemania sp. NC0429. NCBI lineage: Eukaryota > Fungi > Ascomycota > Sordariomycetes > Xylariales > Xylariaceae > Nemania > Nemania sp. NC0429. The sequence goes on along the minus strand of MU392167.1, from coordinate 152,850 downwards.
CCGCATACCAAATAGCGTAATCGTTAGTGCCCGGTAGGACTAGATTAGCTATGCCTACAAAGTACCTAAGGTACCCAAGCGATCTTAAGCGATCTTGCACGGAACGACCTAATTTCCATAAGAGTAGTGTGGCAGTTTTAGCAAATCACAACCACATGTGGCTATATAAGACATCCTTATTGGTTCGCTCCTTTAGCTACGATCGGGCTCAGCCGAGAGAGATAACTAGGTAGGGCACCACCTAGATACTTGGAGACTGAAGCTAAAGCAGGCTGGATTTCCAAATAGAGGGCTTACAGGATTTCTCTTCACATCAATGCCGCCCATGTCTCTTCCATTGAGCCTGACACCATCTGCCCGAGCCGTCGCACTTATAGAAGTAGGTAGTAATGGCACCCCAGGCGGGGGCGCTCCAAGAAGCGGTTCACCCACCTGGTTACATGTTACGCTGACCTACGGCTTTTAAATCCTTCGCTCAGCCGTGTTCCCGGGGTGCAGATCGCGATCAGACCCTCCGATGTCCGCGTTCGACTCTCGTTGAGAGTGTAGAGTCCATGTCGCCACAATATGGATTCTCCCGCTGCTGTACTTCTTTCCAGCTCTTGCCGTACTCACACGAGACTTTTCTGTAAGGATCGGGGATGACACGTGCATTGTATTTTACGAGATCAAGATGTAGGTAGGCCTCGTGGAATTCCCAATGGCTACACTGCTTGATACCTCCGTGGCGGCAGATACGTACCTGCATGATGGGAAATGACAAAATTGGTTACGAAACGCACACTGTCAAGTGTAGGAATTACGCTAACCTAGGTAGTGGATTAAAGCCCTCGGGACGGGTACACTATGTGATATGTCTGGCGGATTGTCCATGTGATTTCTCAGTTAGGAACTTGTCTTAGTTGGGTAAGAAACCTCTTAATTGGCATAAATACCTGATTGACATCTTAATTCGCTTCCTTTCTGTATTTTCATCTTTTAAAGGGTTCCTCTCTCTTAGCAACATTGTCTTTCTCTCATATCCTAGTTTAATTAGTCGAGACCCGGGGACATGGCTTAGTGGAGACAACAATATCCATCAAGTCCTGGTCCCCCAGTTCTGTGGCCTCCAATTCTGCACAACGTCATTGCGTCTATAACTCGGTAAGGATAGACATAATAGACACAGGCACGGCGAGTGTCGTGTACGTGCACCTATGCCATGTACCGATTGGCCCACGTAGGTCTCTCACGTTTCACGGCTTCGGGCGTACCGGGTGAGCCAAGGTAACCCCCGCCGCTCACATTGGCATAGTGTATGCAGTGTCAAATGTCGGATCACCTAGGTATTTGCCAGCGACTAGGCGGCTTCGGGAAATTAGCCTGGTAGATCTCGCTGAGACCCTGCCTCCCTACACTACCTAGATAGAAAAAGCCAGACATGCGAGGGATCAAACCTGACCGGGGGATGTTTTGATGTTCGCGACCAACTTGTTCACGTCCTCTGTGACTCTGTCCTGACCCCAAAAATGCATTGTATACGCTCGAATTGTGATTATTTTGCGACTGTTATTCACCCGTTCTTTCAGAAATCGAGGTCCTGCCCACTCTGCGCCTGAGAGTTCAATGCTATGTCTCAGCTGCCCGAGGGCACGCTCGGGGACGCGGTTGGGGTCCTGATTTTCACCTTTATCTGTCTTTTCACCAATATCCTTCTGCTATGGCTCTTTTGGATAACCAACGAACTGCTGGGTTGTAAGTTCTCACTTATCCCTATGCTCATAACTGATAATCCGTATTGGTCATAGACTGACAGATATTCGTCTAAAGATATAGCGCTTGTAGGGTACTTTGCTCTGTTATGTACTACCAGCAGCATAATCCAGCAGATTTACAATTATACGTAAGTAATGGCGAACCTGCTATGAGACCTGAGACCATCAACTCACTCTTTATACCTAGTTTATGGGATGATCTTCTCTGGCAACAGCTATATTATATAAAAGCAAATTATCACAATGCCGACGTCATTTTCAATAATGGTAACTTCGGATTCATGAGGGTGCTGGCGATTATAAGACTATTTTGCTACATCGTAGAATCGAGTTATCTCCTGGCCTAGTAAGTCGCCTTCTCTGACAAGCGCGGACAAGCCTAACAAGATGGCTAGCTGTATCCAGGTGACGATGGCGATGTACAACTTCTGGGCGGCAAGACGAGGCGTAGAACGCATCGCTGCTGTTATAGGCCGAGTTGCGCCAATACTCCTGGCGTCGCTTACAATCGGCCTGCTCCAAACACCAGCAGTGCAGAGCAGCTTCACTGCGTATCTGATCGTAGCGAATGTGCAATGTAAGCCTAATTCTTGACCCCTTGGCCTTACAGTGCCCAATCCACTACGGCCGAGAGCATACTGACACAGATTTAGCCGTAACGAGTTGCGCCGTTAGTATCGTGCTGCTCGCCATTATTATGCGAGAGTACGTCAAATCCAAGCTCGCCTGGAAGCGGGTGCAGACAAGCGACGAGTCTGGAAACTTCTGGTCTCGCCTCCGAAACAGCAGCGGCAGTGATAGCTCCAAAGACCAATCTATAATCACTCCGGTATACACGGCCCAGGCGACGATTTTCGATGACAATTGGGTGGTGGTTAGGCTCTCGATTGCTGTCGTTCTTATTTCGTAAGCCTTCTCTCCCAAATATTATGTGATAGTGACGGCTTGGGACGGCCGCTGACGACATTTAGAGCGTTCATCGTAGCGAACATCGTAACACACCTACCGCAGGCCGACGATGTAGCGAGAGATGCGAAAGCGGACACCCCCGACCTGGGTCCCGGACGAGCCAGGTCGAATATAATTGGCTACATCTTTGGCGTCACGCCCGGGTTAGCCATCTGGATCGTCTTTGGCCTCACCAGAGATTTCCGCCAAATTATGCACGAGACCTTCATACCTCGGAGTTGGCGTATACGAGGGCCAACAATTGGCTCGCCACTGGATGGCCCTTGGGAATCGGCCAGAGGCAGACAACCGTCTGATCTGTCTGGAATCGCCGTAGACACTGGGATTCAGCTGGATGACATGACTGTTGGCGCTAAGAGGCGTCCCATATAGGATGCGGGAGGCATACCATTACAGGTTTCAACGTCGACCACGGGAACAGCCTCGAGCGACTGGACGACGGGTCTGTCCTAGAGTCACGTATATGTGTGGTAGGTGAGGCGGTTATGTGTCATTGACAGCTAATGAATAATGATCATCTTGGATTGTCCAGCTGAAAGGATCTTGTCCGGTCATGATATTAACAAATCGTATAACTAACTAAATTACTAATAAACCAAAATCATCGTGTCCCCTACAATAACTACTTATCATTAAGGTACCGTCCTTGTCGCTTATCTACCTGCACAGCGTATAGGCTATTAGGTCACCTAACCAGCAGTGGCCCTCTACCCTCACAGCCCGCCGGATCTTTGACATTCTAGGCACAGGTCCCGACCTATCATCTATCATTATTTCGCCTCTGCGCTATCAGTCTCTGCAAGTTTAGTTGCCACAGTACTCGCAACAGTGCCAAGGTTCATCTGCGCGCCCAGGAGATCAAGAAAAGGCACGTCGACCTCGAACGTGTTCCAGAGCCAAGTGCGAAACTCCGATGCGATCATACTGTCGACGCCGAACCGGGAGAACGGCTTGTCCTCATCGATGCTCTCTACCGGGACTAGAATGAGATTGGAAAACCTCTGCTTGGTAAGTTGCAGTACTGCGCTTGACAAGGAGGTGGCCCCAGTCACAACTGCTAGAGATTCTGCGATATCGAGGGGCAGGGGCTGAAGCCAGGGCGTGGTGGCGATCACTTGAGACAAGTTTGGTTGCTCATGCCGACCTCCTTTCCGTCTTCGCGACGCCTTTTCGGCTGCTACTGCCGCCGATAATAACGCGAGCCGTGGATCTTGTACGACTTCGAGATCTACGTCATAGCCCTTATCCATGAGCTTCAGGAATCCAAAGGGCTCCAATCCCGTCAACACCAGTGGCGTAGACAACCGGCTCTGTTCGTGGAGAGCAGCATTATTCTGCGTGGAGGAGAGAGACAAGTCGACAACTTGCAGGAATTCCTCCTGGTTTAATGGCTGTATGCCTCTTCGCAAGAGAAGCTCTTCGACCTGGGGGTTTTCGTGCAGATAGCCGACCTCCGAAATCATGCCGAGGCCGATGGATATAGCGGGCTTGCCCTGCGCGCCTATAAAACACTTGAAGTTAGCACTCACGCTCCGAAGAATGCTCCAGGCTATTCAGCGTAGGAGGCTCAGAAACCAACTTACGGCGCCAACTGGCAAACGCATCTAGGAAGCCGTTCGCCGAGCAATAGTTGCTCTCGGTCGCAGTACCGACACTCCCAGACATTGAAGACATTAGGAGGAAGAAATCCAGAGCCTTGTCGTGGCCCTCGAGAGCGTTGTGTAGATTCCAAGTACCCGCCCACTTCGGTTGAACCGCCGTCTGCCACCCCTGGGAATCCATGACGCTGAATAGCGCTTCTCGGAGGCCCATTGCTGCTTGGACTACGCCTCCGATATGATCGGCTACTTGATGGCAGGCGTCGACCGCTGCTAAAACATCAGAGGCTTGCGAGACATCACCGGTCACTACTTGCACAACTGCACCGGAAGCACGAAGCCCTTCAACTAGAGTCTTGGCTGCCGAATTCCGCAAGCCAGATCTGCCCATAAAGCAGAAGCGGCGCGCACCACGCGCAAACATCCATCGGCTCAGCGACCGGCCAAGGCCACCAAGGCAACCGACGAGTAAATACACTTTGTCGGGGGCAAAGGTAGTCGAATATTTTGTAGGTGCGACCTGGCAATCACGTCAGTTCAGCTGCTTGCGTTCGGGGACCGTGGCATTGGATGACCTACCGGGACGGAAGACGCAGGGTTCTCAAGTGACACTACTATCTTGCCGACGCGATCGCGAATGGAGAAATAGCGATATGCCTGCCCGATGTCTGCGACGTCAAATATAGTAGTCGGCGCTGCTGCGACTTTTCCAGAGCGATAAAGCTCGAGCGTGTCGGCGAGTAGTCTGTACTAACATTAGCACACATTTCCCATGCTATATTCGAACAAGAAGTCTTGATACAATTGGGGGCAAGGGGGGGTCTCACCTTTTCCAGGTGTCGCGAAACAGCTGCTCCTCTCGATAGTATATCTCAGAGAGATCAAACGCGGTGAAGGTGGCATTGCGAAGGAATACCTCCATAGCAAGCCGGCCTGCGTCGAGAAGCTCGCGTTTGCCGACTTCGACGAAACGGCCGAACTGGCCGATGCATTCCCAGCTGGCGTGCATCAGGTCGCCCACGAGTGAGCTGACCACAACATCGACTCCGCGACCACCTGTGCAGCTCCGAATGCCCTCGGCAAAGGAGAGGTCTCGGGATGAGAAGATGTGCGAATCCGGGATGCCAAGCTGCTCGACTAGATATTTACGCTTGACGTCCGATCCAACGGTAGCGTAAACAACAGCGCCAATGTGCCGAGCGATATTGATGAGTGCAATGCCCAGCGCGCCACTACCCGAGTGGATCAGGATAGATTCGCCGCGTCTCAAGTAAGCTCGGTCATTCAGAGCGTATAACGCGGTGGCGTAGACGATTGGAAGCCCTGCAATCTCCGTGAAGCTTTCCTGAGGCAGAAGTTTCTGGGCTGCCCATACTGGGGCGCGCTCTACCGTCCTGAAATTGTTAGGCCCCATGACAACGACTCTATCGCCTATGGCGAACTGGTCGACATCTGGGCCTACGGCTGTCACTATTCCAGTGAATTCATTCGATACAGTCCCCGTCTTTGTCTCGGCGCGGCCGCTCAGCATATACACGTCTTTGGCATTCAAGCTCACGGCCTGGACGGAGATATCAATGTGCCCTGCCGGCGGTTCTGCTGACGACTCGTCTAGCTGCTGGAAGTAAAGCGAATCCATCTGGCCAACCTGTCCGATACAAAGCTTGGCTGGTGACGCCTTTTTCAGTTCCTGGGGCTGTAGCTGGGCCATATTCGATGACTGGCGACGGGAGAATAGCTCATTCAGTGTGTAGTCGGGGCTGAATCGGTTGACATAAAGCAGTTCGCGACTGTAAATGAATTCCTTGTCGTCGCCTCTCCGGGAGAAAAACAGGGCACTCCCTACGCTTGCGGCGAGAGCCCGAGACTCCTTATCATCAACGCGGCCGACGTCCATGAGAGACCAACGCAATGTCGGTTGTTCCAACATGAGAGAACGCGATAGCCCATATGACAGAGTTAGGTCTGGGTTGGGGCTGTCCAACATACCCGCGCCTGTGATCCATAATAAATCTTTGACTGAATTTGTGACAATCCGGAGCGAATCCATCTCTTGCTGTCCCATGGTAGCCAAGATCTCGTGCTCGATCTCTACCAAAGAGATACATATTGTTCTAGGGCTGATGTTGTCATTTCTGAGCTCGGCGAACGATACTGTCTCGATTTTAGTCATTCCAAAGTTTGCCTGAATGTAGGTGACCAATTCAGTCGCAAGCCGAGCCACCGCTGACGATGGCTTATGAAGCAAGATGAGTAGGTCTCTGTCTTGTAAAGAAATCGGTTTCGGGGTTCTTCGCGCGACTAGTATTTTGCTCTGCACCTCGACGAAATTGTACGTCTGAGAAGAGAACATGGTTATCGACTCAGGTGATGAAGTCGCTATGAAGACGCCATGCTCAGAAAGTAGTGAGTCCAGCCGTTCTGAATTTTGATGCCAAAACTGCGGCGTCGGATCATTCGGGATCAGAACGACATCGAATGGGCCCTTGTCAGCAACCTCGCTTTGTATTTCACCTTCCTCGTCGAGCTGAATAACATCCCAGGAAGAAAATCTCTTGAAGGAGGAGCCCCCATCCAGAATGTCACCAAAGTGCGCGGCGACGTCTGTTGGAATGTCGCCGATGGTCAATATGCGCATACCAGGGTTTTTGTGTCCTGCAAGATCCAGCAGTACACCGATAATGCCAAGGTTGTCTTTGGGTAGTGCATCAAATCGACTTTGCTTCAGAGTTTCTGTCACATATTGATGTATGCTCTCCTGCGCCCCTGCATGCAATCTCTGGATATCTGGTTTCCAGGTCGCTCGGAGACATGGATGCCGCGAGCGATCCGACGCGTCTGATTTCCCATCGTGATGCTTAGACGCGTATAGTGATAGTCTCACGCCACTGAGATCACACAGAGCTTCTTCGTTCGGGCCTCGCAAGGTACTGTCGATTTCCATGCTGGCAAATCCCGTCTTCCTGGCTCGCGTGTGGATTATAGCTTGGGCACTGCTATCGGTGCTACCCAATGGGCGGATTTTCGCTTTTGAAATGAATACAGGGAGATAGGCCCTGAGAGTATCAAGCTGACCAGCCGTACTGCCCATGATTGCTGCCTGGAGGCATGCGTCGATCGTGATGGGATGCATGGGATATTGCATCGCATGGGAGTCGAGGGCACTTGGAGGAGTGAGGTTGGTAGTACAGATGCTTTCGGGTCTGGATCGATTGACATCGGTTTGCAAGGCAATGAGAGACTTGAAGTCACCTTCAAAGCACAGACCTTGCTGTCTCCCCTTTTCATACCACGGCTCCGGAGCCCACGTCTCCGTGTCCATTCCCTGAACCACCACCGAGCTACTCAAGGATTTGGCGCGATCTATCCGAATACCGCCGGCGCAATGCAGAGTTGATAAGCCGGCCGTCCAGGAGTAGATGCTGAAATCATACAAATGGGAAGATGCCGTGGCAGCAGAAAGTTTTCGTGGCCACATCTTAGTATGTAACTCCTTGCCGCTGTTCATTTCGTCGCTTTCTGAAATTACTAGAGCTGCTTTGATATTGACGCTCTCGAACTCGAACGTGTAATCCAGCTCGGAATTGGGATCCTTTAGGCCGAGGATCTGCGACAGTGCTTCTATCGCGACAGCTAAGTAGCCCGTCGCAGGAAAGACGACTTGGGTATCGACTTTATGACCACGTATCCACGGCATCTCGTTCGGAAACAGTATGTTTCGCCAGCTGCAATTTGTGCCGTCCTCCACAAGTTGCCGAGAGCCCAACAGTTCATGGCGGATGTACTTGCGATTTCGAAGGTCAACACTGGCGCGTGGCTCATGCCATAGAAGCCCAGCGGAATAGTCCCATGGGTATGTCGGCAGGTCATGAAGGGGGGTGAAGCCATTCTCTGCCAAATTATTGACTTTCAACCAGTTCAATTGATGACCATGAATATATAATTGACCCGCTAAGTCCTTTAACCGCCGGGTGGAATCATGTTTCCTTATCAATGTGGGAGTGTATGGAAGGTGTCGTGGGTCGATCTCCAGGCTGGTCCGAATCTGCTGAATGAAGCCACGTAGCGCCGAATGGGGCCCGATCTCGATCAGGTGAAATCTACCAGCGCTCGCTAGCGAGCTGAGTGCCGAGCTGAACTGAACGGGCTTCTCTAGATTTTCCCTCCAGTATCGTAAAGCAAGCTTAGTTGTCCCGTCGAAGACCCTGAGCTTATCGCCGAGAAAGCCCACTGAGGAGTACATTTTGATCTTCGATGACGTTTCCGATGCGGTTGCGCCAACGTGGTCAACGAGAAGCCGTTCGTACAAAGATCCAATATCTGTCATTATGTGCGAGTGATAGGCCCTACCTCCGGTTTCGATCTTGCGGACGAGTTTGCCAGGGTTGTTGACTTGAATTTCCGTTTCGATTGTGTTGATTCCATCTGCTGTTCCGGAAATAGTCACGCTATCGGGGGAATTCACACATGCGACACGGACTTGATCTTGAAGCCCCTGTTCGTTGATGAGATTGTCGGCTGCATCGGGGGAGAGACCGACCATCATCATTGTACCAGGTTTCTTTAATTGCGCCACGGCATATCCGCGCAGATAGGCGATTAAAATTGCTTGTGTTGATGTGAGGATGCCACAAGCATATGCTGCCGCAATTTCACCTGAGGAATGGCCAATGACTGCGGAAGGGTTGACGGACCACTTGCGGAGGACGTCCACAAGCCCAATCTGGATGGCAGTGCAGATCGGCTGGCTTATAGACACGTCATTTATGCGGCTGATTTCGGCCAGATCCTGGAGGGTTTGTTGTAATGACCAGTTCGGTCGATATGGTAGAGGTAGTTTGCTCAGTATATGGTCAAGCGTAGAGATGGTACTGGCGAAGCTCTCTTCAGTCTTCAGCAGCTCTTTTGCCATTCCGGCGTACTGCGCACCCTGTCCCGTGAAGACGAAGGCAAAGGGGAGCGGGACTGCACCATCTAGCTCACTGTCATTGATCTTTTCGACTCGATTTTCAAAGACTGAACCATTAGTGTCGCTTTCTGTGAGGACATATGATCGTGATCCTAAATGGGATCGGCGCTCGGCCAGGGTAAAGGCCAAACGCTCGAGAGTCTCATCATTTTTCTGCTCGACAACCCGCGTAATCTGCTTAACATGTAGTTCGAGAGACGTCGCAGAGGAAGCAGACAGCGGTAAAACTAAACTATGACCTGAAAATGAAGGGGCGGCTTTCGGATTATCAATCTTAGATTTCAAGTAGCTGGAGGTAGACTCGAGTATGACATGCGCATTGGCGCCGCCGTAGCCAAAGCTATTGATACTAGCTCTTCGAAGCTTGCGTGGCCAGCTTTCAACGTTCCGGACCACTTCGAATTGCCGGGATTCGAGTTTCACTGAAGTTGGATGTGTTAGTGGCGTTTTCACCGTTATATGAGGTCTCACTCACGTTTTGGATTTATGTTCTTTACACCGTACGTGGGTGCGATGCATTCGTTTTTGAACGCAAGAGCAACTTTGATAATAGATGTAAGACCGCTGGCGGCCTCGCTGTGACCAAAGTTGGTTTTCACCTATATTGAACACGATATGTTAAGGGGACGATCTTCAATCGTTTACAATGGATTGATTGACTTATACGTACCGAGCCTAGTTTTAGCGGTGGCCCTTCGCGAGGCAGAAAACAAGAAGCAAGAGCGTCGACTTCCGTAGGATCCCCTACTGCGGTACCAGTACCGTGACATTCCACGTAGTCCGTATCATTGAATTTGACGTTCGCGTCGGCGTAAGCCTTACGGATTACTGCCGCCTGGAGCGTGGCACTTGGCTGAGCGATGCCGGATGTTTTCCCGTTGCTGTGATGATATAAGTCCCAATCCACAATAAAACCTTAACAGGTTGACGAGGAACAATAACTTACGCATTGATAGCTGACCCCCGAATGACAGCCCAAATGTGATCTCCGTCCTTAACTGCTTTGGACAGTCTCTTTAAGTAGATAGCATTGACAGCTTCTGCTCGACCGTATCCATCGGCGGAAACATCAAAAGTATGGCAGGTCGAAGTAGGTGAAAGAACGCCCCCTTTCATCGTCCCAAGGTGCTGCTCCGGGGAGGTGATCAAGTTGGCTGCTGCAACTATGGCACTGTCGCAGTCATTCGACTTGATCGCCCGGATGGCATTATGAAGACAATATATCGAAGAGGAGCAAGCTGTATCTATCGTGAAACTGAAGCATGAGTCAGCCACGAAGAGCTTTGAATGACATAATAGATGCCATTGCCAAGAATAGCAGTTATCCACAATTCGGCAACGCTAATTCTTACTCACCTTGGCCCATGGAGATTGAAAATATGGCTGATTCGATTTGCCATGATAGCCGTCCCCGTCCCCGTAGCCGTATATCTCGAACCGTAGTCGGGGTCCCTAGCCTGCATAGTCTGGTAATCCATAGTGAAGTTGCCAACAAACACGCCGGTATTCGAACCCGAAGCTTGATCTAAAGGGATTCCAGCATTCTCGAGGCATTCATAGGTGACCTCCAGAAGTTGACGTTGTTGCGGATCCATATACATCGCCTCGAGGTTGTTAAGTCCGAAAAACTGGTTGTCCAGCTTCCGTACATCATCTGATATGAAGTACCCGCCGTCGGCTGCCATGACGCCAGCACGGCCTCCGTCTGGATGATGGAATCCCTTCATATTGAATCGAATTTCTGGCACTGGTCCGCCCGCGGATCTTCCTTGCACTATAAAATCCCACATGTCGGACGGCGATCTCACTTCGCCGGGCAGACGGCATGCTGTTGAAACATAAACTCGTTAGCAACGTATCGCAAAAGGCTGGCTGGGTGAGAAGTTGGATTACCTATTCCTGTGATACATATTGGGTCTTCGTCGCCGCTTGAGCGGGCATGTTGGTCATTGATCTGCGCCATGGGACTTCCAATTCCGTTACTTAAAGATGCGACCACCGGCGTGGCGCCGGTATTGTCCCCTATATACTCTGCCTCGGCCTGATGTATATGCATGATGCCGTATTTTGTTCATATGTTACAGCATGAGAGCATAAGTTGACAATCTCCCAACGGCCAATTTATCTCGTTACATCGTTTCTTACTAAGACAAGTACTTATCTAAGCTAAGCAACCCAAACTACGTAGGCTACGATGAATAGTAGACACAATTCGTACCCGCGATGCCTAATTAGCCATGGCGCAGACTGTCTAGTGTACATGGGTTAACTGAGCTCCCGGGAGAGACGGTGTATTGTCATGCAAGGACTTTTTCGGGCGTGTTTAGGATTGCGATTTAGTCCGTTGGGTTCGGTGCCTAGTTAAAAAACGGACTAGGCCTAATTAACATAAGCTTTCAACCCCCAGTCAAAAACGGTTTAAGGTTGAAATTATAGTTGAGTAAGATAATGACTAACACCCGATATCTTCTCTTCTCCGTTAGTATTAAATCGCATAAACTTGCTCGATAATACGAAATAATGGTTTCTTTTTTAGCAACCCTGGCTATATCGAAGAATCCTGCATGTTGTATTGCATTAACTATCATACACGTGTTGATTTCTACGGCGAGGCGAATGCGAGCCTCGGAACACCGGACCTCTAGTTAAAAACGAAGCTCCGCCACGGCGGTCTTGTACTCTATCTAGTACCGTGCATATGCCAGATTAAGTGAAGTCTGTTTAGTCTAGGTAGAGCGGTAAGCGAATCCTGCCTGAGCAAGAGCCGAGCCCCAAATCACACTACTTGCGGTTGGGGTCCTGACGTTTTATCCCACTCGTGTTCAGTTCTGACTGCACTGGCCTAGTAGCTGCATTGGGCTCGTTGCTTATTCTATCTTCGTGGTTTCTATTTTTATTATTATCAGGGACCATGGCCGTAACACGCAAGAGATATGCCCTCATCACCGGGTAAGCATACTCACTCTCAAGGCTACTTCGTACCGTAGAGTCTTAATATTTCTTAGGTGTGGCCAAGGTGGCATTGGTGAGGCGCTGGCAAAGACGTACATGAGCCGAGGCATCAGCCCAATTGCGACCGTTCTCCCGTCAGAGCCGAGCGAACATCTCTCGGACGCCAATATAACATGGTTCCATCTTGACGTAACCAATGAGACGTCGATCAGAGACCTCAAAGCTAAGATCATTGAGCTCACTGGTGGTGAACTGGACTTTTTAGTGAATAATGCGTACCTAAGCCCAAGATGACACACAAACAGATTGCTCTCGTTGCTAATTGCAGATAGGGGAATATGTAAGATCATAATTGAGACCCTCATCAATGCTTGGAAAAAATACATATTTAACAGCGTCATGTTTTCAGGCTACACCATGCCTGCGGCGGATTCCGACATTACCGCGGTACAGAAGATGTTCAATGTCAACGTATTCGGACCAATGAGGATGGTGCATCACTTTCACGATACCATAATTAGAGCCAAGGGAACAATTGTGAATATTGGATCTATCGGCGGCATCGTGCCTTACGTATATGGATGTGAGCTGCCAAGGCAGATGTCAACGATTCGAGCCAATGCTAAGCATCACAGCATCCTATAATGCAACGAAAGCAGCACTGCACCATTGGTCCAGTACGCTGCGAGTTGAGATGTCACCCTTCGAGCAAGTCTTCTACGTCCAGCTTCTTAAACTTCCGCAAAACTATCAAGCTAATTCTATTCGAAACCAAGTGTTAAGGTCCTTACTGTGAGTCAATTCTCTGCCAACGATCATATCATTGTCTCGTCACTGCTAATACCTCGAAAGATCATCTCCGGCGAAGTCGGGACCAACTTCCTGAAGACAGACCAAGATAGGGAGCTGCCGAAAGGTGTGAATAGTTCCGATCCTAGAGGCTTCATGGGACTAAACTCTCTAGACTCGTATTACCTGCCCCTCGCCACAGAATTCAAGGCACATGTTAGAAGAATCCCAGGTATTAATGCCTTTCATCGTGTTAATCAGCTTTCGGAGCCGTATTTACTGAACCACATCTGTACAGAGACGACTGACAGATTCGTATACGCCGAGAAGGTTGTGTCCAAGTCCTTGCAGTCTAGCCCACCGGCATGGTTCTGGTTTGGCCATGCCAGTTTCCTCATTCGCTTGATTGACGCTCTTGCGCCTCGGAACTTTTGGGTAAGATCGATCTCTCATCAGTGGCGTAATTGCTAGGTTATTCATAAATCTTTAGGACCGAATTCTCTGGGGGATGTTCAAATTCGACGCACTCAAACAAGCTCACCAAAAGCGCAGAGATTAAGTCCGCAGAATAGTGATCTGTTATGAATTGGCTACGTCTGTCTGTCGAGTTCATATGTATGTGAGAGGCGTAGATTGCGCTGGCACTTTGATATCACAATCTATACAAAACCATCGATTTGATCCAGGGCTTTCATTGTGACTGAAGAAGTAGAAGCTACATGAAGGCTAATGTGATAGGTGTTCGAATCACATCGAAAATAAATGTCGTATAAATGGGAGACATGGCTTAGCTGTTTTCGAAATTGAGATAGCGGACATCTCCCACATGCCCATTTATGATGCAGGGGCGCCAGAAGATTCTGCAGCCGCAACTTCCGCAATCACTTCATCAACTGTTTTCCCCTCATAGTAGACCCCTAACGGTCCCATATACTCCTCGAGCTTCTTTCCATTTGCATACACATCATTTACACCAACTAGAAACCATAGCATGCGTCCTGGCAGCGTGCCACCGCCGGACAGATTCTTCCACTGATGTCCAGTGGCACGTTGTATGCACACATCGCCTTGTTGGAGGATCTTCCTCTCACCCGACTCCAGGATGAGTTCAAAGACACCATCCAGGACTACACCATAGTCAATGGTGAGGGCACGATGCATGGGTGATATCTCATTTGGAGCAAAATCAATCATTCTCATCACTGTGCCGTTGTTGTAGTGAAGGGGCGGCTGTATCTAGGAGTTAGCAGCACTCGGTCACTCTCTCGGGAAACGTGCAATTCTTTGAGACACACATACCGGGTTCTCTTTGGCATGTTTGATGTCAACATCCCCATTTATCTCGACGGGTGTTTGATGAGTCGAATACAGGATGTTCGCCAGAGCCTGCTGCTCACCCATGATCAAATGATGATCACCACAGTCCGTGGACAGGAAGACAGCTTTGCCTGCTTCATCGTGACCAGTGATATGCCGGACGGTCCTACGTAGTCCTGGCGCGGGGAAGCCCTGGCCGATGTAGCCGTGTGCTCTGGGGTTGTGAGGAAGGCCATACTCGTTAATCTCGCCTTCCTTGAGTTCTCTTTTCGTTTCCGCCATCTTGATGGTCCAGAGTGATCGCTTTGTTTGGTGGAATGGAAGCTGGTGGTACGAAGTATACTTCACAGTGATCTAAACGAGAGTTACTCCTTACACTACTACGCTACAAAGTAAAGAAAACGAAACCACCAAGCCGTCTTACGTGATTGGGTGTTAGCTTCGGTACATAATACGATGCGGTGGAATTCCACACCAAGGATTAGTGACTGGCCTAGCGAATCTCGGCGAAAAGTCCTACTAAAGACGTGCAGCATTGTGGATTACATGGTAGTACTTTATGTGTGACTTGTCAACGTAACGCCCCCATCCATGATGAAACCGCAGCCGGTCACATAACTCGACATGGGGCTCGACATGAAGATAACTGCATCTGCCACTTCCTCCGGTGTTGCTATTCGCCCGAGTGGCACAGCTGACCGGACTTTATCAGCTAGACCTTCCAGGTTCTCCATAGCATGCCTAACCATAGGCGTGTCTACCCATGAGGGACAGATACAGTTGACGCGAATCCCATACGGGGCATTGTCGAGAGCTATAGGCCAATTACTTAGCACGTGTATCGGGAGTCAAGTGGAGTATTAATGTCCTTTACCTGAGTTCTTGGCTAGGCCTAGTACCGCGAATTTAGACGTTGTATACTGCACCAAGCCGGGGCCACTCGTGAAAGACGAAGCAGAGCCTATGATGACGATTGATCCGCGCGTAGTTCCGCGTGCAGGGGAACCCGAGTCATTCAAGCGGGGTTCCTGGGTCTTCATGAGTGCCGACACGTTCTTGGTTACTAAGAAAGTACCAGTAACGTTTGTTTCGAGGAGTCGGACAAACTCGTCATAATCCGCATTGGCGATTTCATTGGTGCTTTGAGCGCCGAGCTATCGTACGGACATCAGAACGCGGAATGGAGGAGGGGGATCTGATATTGCTGAAGCCTTGAGCGATCACTAATAATAACTCACCCCTGCAGCATTGACACAATAGTCTATACGACCAAGGAATTGTGATGCGTATGCTATCAGATCGTCCACAGAAGAACTGGATGTGATATCGACTGTGTGTGCCGCGGCACGGAAACCTGGAAATGCCGCGAGCGCCTTGCTTTCGTGGACTACCGCCTCGGCTACGTCCGGGTTGATGTCGGCGACGATGATGGCTTGAGCGCCGTGTTTGGCGAACGCCAATGCACAAGCTTTCCCAATCCCTCCTCCTACAAAGCGTTAGAAAGCGTTAGTGTATGCGTGATGACATCCCAACTGCGGGATACATACCGCCGCCAACAATAAGAGCATTGCCGTTGATGTCCATAATTGTGGTCTCGCTGTCACGTTCTCTACTAGGATTCCCATCCTTATGGGTTACCGTAGCTTCGGGGGTATTTATACACTACCCATGGGACTACCCATGGGACTATCCATGGGAATCGTTGGTACCGCTTGATTTCGACGATGACTGTGGAGCGTAGTACCGAGGTGGTGGATTAGCCACTCAACATATGTAGGTCGGGGTCACACACGTGTAAGTGTTACCTAATAAAACTAAACACCTTTTACTCCTCACCGATTACACGTGTGAGATAAAAGGAGCAGCCAATGCATATGGCGGCGCTTGGAACTAACTCCTTAATATTACCGATCTGTCTGTACCTACTTCGTACAACACAACTAACATCGGCTGCCTCCATCATTAAGTCATGAGGGGCAAGGTTATGGGTATTAAAACAAGCCAAAAACAAGTGCCAGTAGATCCCTATTCCGTATTTTGCTTTAATTGAAAGCTTCAACTGCCTTACTATACTTCAAGTTTGCTCACTCGGCCTTATAAGAACTACACCCTTGACCAAGAGACAGTACTAGGCACCAAGTGGGAACTCTTAGTATAAACGCTACTGGATAAAGTCAGTAACTAGCGCCAAAAGGATTCCGAAACATATTCCCGTTATCTCTCCTCACGATGCGCCCACAATGTAAACAAACTGTCGGTAAGAATCCCTCAGGATTCACAGTAGGCTGGAAAGGGGTTACATTGCGGATGGATCACTCTACACAAGTTACCATGTAAGCATTACATATACTAGCCTAACTAGGTTAGACATGCGTACAAAATATCGCCAAGGGAAAAGGGCTAGTGTAGGTACTGCAGCGTGGCGCTTCTGGATCAGCAGAAGCGTGCCAGTAACCAGGCTGGAATCTCATCGCCCACTCTAGTCTGCATTATGATGCTATACTTTTGACTAGCATCTCCAACTTGCCCTCCAGGAATGAACAATGAGCGACGTCCGCTTATCTGTAGCTACGGTCACATCCCAGAAACTCTTTATTCCGACAGCCCAGCTTCAATGGCAACCCAGCTCCAGAAGGCCCTGGGCTTCGCCCGACCTTCCCACTTGGGGGTCTGGCTCCTATCGAGCGGCAGCCTTGCTGTCTTCTCGGTCATGAGCTTGCGCTTCCTGAATTTCGACTCGGTGTTCTGTGGCACCGGCACAGGCTCTGTTGGCGCACTTCCGGGGGAGTGTTACTACTTTCTTCGCACCAGTCTAACTCGTCTGGGCATCAAAGCACACCTGTGGTGTATTTTGCCGGCGGGCCTCTTAGCTGCTGTCCAGTTCGTTCCAGCGGTGCGGCGGCCTGCGCTCTTGCGCTTACACCGCACTATAGGCTATGCTTCGCTGGTGCTGGGCCTGACGGGTGCTCTGGCAACGCTACCCATCATCCGGCACTCCTTCGGAGGCGAGATATCGGCACAGGCAGTGACCGGATTGCTTTTGATATTTTTTACGATATTCCAAGTCGCCGGATATGTCAGTGTCAAGCAGGGTAACATCCGCAGCCATCGGCAGTGGATGTTGCGGTCTTGGATCTATGTTCGTCTCTGTCAATCTTAAACCTTTGTTCTCTACTCGAATGTGGCCTAGATTGATATCTGCGGGTGGTAGGCGTTTAATCTACTTCACACGCTGACTTACATGGGAGCAGGCATCGGCTATTATCACCATGCGAATCATCATGATAATTGCTGCTATTATCATTTCTTACATTGGTGGCTATTATATGGCCATGCCATGTGACAAGATTAACTTCACTCTGGGATCTCGCGAGAAGACACTACGATGGTATCCAGAATGTTATCCGTACTTTACGCAGGGTGATCTCTCACGAAGAGTTGTTGTCGATGCTGACGTGTTCGGTCCGGATGTTATGCAACTCGCCGCTGCATTTAATCTAACATACGGAATGAGTTCTTGGCTCGCATTTCTCTTGCACATGGTTGGATCAGAGTTATATGTAAGATCATACACCCTTCTCCTTTCCCCTGTATTCCATGTGCTTGATGCTGATACACAAGATAGATTCAATCTGCTATGTCGCCCACGGGACTCAAAAAAGATGTCGCTAAGAGCAGATGAAATAAATAGCTTAGCGTATTATTCTTAACAATGATTTTCATAGCTCCTCCCAATAGCTTGCGCGCTTCTTGAATGTTAAATAAGGCCCTTCGTGCATCGCCGAGAAGACATCGTAGAGTTGAAACTCCCCCTGATTCTCTCTTCCCGGTTCCAAACCAGGATGTCCCTCGCCAATCCTGCTCATGCTTCCTGTGGTGTTCTCAAAGTCGAAATACCACAGTGTCTTCGCGACAACTAACCCAGTCTCCGAGTATGCCATGGTTTTTCCTGCACACCCTCGGGGCCCAATAGAAAATGGCATAAATGCGTCTCGCATTCGCTTCCTTGAAGTCTCGTCGAGATCTTCGAGCCAGCGTTCAGGACGGTACTCAAAGGAGTTGGGAAAGTATTCCTCGTTATGATGCAAGGAGTATATGTTTACCCCTATTATCGTCCCTTTTGGAATAACATGGCCATCGATGACCAAGGGCTGGTCGCTGGGAGCTTGCTCTCGCCATAGGATTCCCGAAGCCGGCGGAGACATACGGAGGGCCTCATCAATGCACGCTCGCAGATATTCACATTGTGCCAGTGCCGGGCCGTTGATATCACTGCTATTCTTAAAGGTAGTGCGGATCTCATCAGCGAGCCTCTTATAGGCACGTTCGTTTCGGGCCAAGTAAAAAAAGACGGCACTAAGAGCAGTTTTAACCGTATCGCCAGCTAGTTTATGATCAGCGTCAATATGTGATTTATAGGGACATTGCTACTGATCCATCGCACGTACCGGCTGTGAGGAAAAGGTTCGCCTCTGCCCAAAGCTCACTATCGCGGAGACCATTCTCTCCCTCCACATTGAGAGCAGGCGCTACTCGCGAGAAGAGGTCATGCTTGGCGTCAACCTTCTCTGCAAGACGGGTCTTGATCATTCTCTGCACCAGGGCAAGATAAGGCTCGCGCAGCTGCCGAAAAGCCTTCACGGCTATGAGAGCGAGGCTAAACCTCCGGGCACCGGGGTACTGTAGAAACACACTGCTCCAGAACGTGCCCGCGGTGATCATAGTGAGCATGAACCTGCTCTCTTCATTTGTCTGCAATTGAAGATCGTAGCCGAAGGCTAAAAGACCGGAAATGTCGAGGCCTAGTCGCCTTGATTGCTCTGTCATGTCAAAGGGTTCCGAGTTTTGGACAGATACCAATAGGTTCTTGAGAAATATGTCCACCTGCTTTATCATGGTAGGCTCAAAGGAGCGCATGGAACGGTCCGTCAGAATTTGGCCCACGAGTTGGCGACGCTGTCGATGCAGGCGATTGTCAGTCGCCGTAAATACATTGTACGTTTTCAGCCCAGGCCCTAAGGCCATATATGCCTTAGGTTTCGTGGTTTTGTCTGTTCGGTAGATTTCTGTACTCAAAGTGAGAAACTTGATACGGCTAAATGGCTCTGATGTTATTTTTACTTCACAACTGACCTTGTGCAGCAGTGGCAGTACTAAATACGAGCTTGTTTGGGCCTTGCCGTACGACCGGGCCTGGAATACAATTAGTCGCCAGTGTTTCCCCCCAAATAAAAAGGGCTCTACTGCATCGTTGAACCTACCATATTTGAGATGATTCAGTCGGGTAACTAGATGCAACCGTCTTCCCGCCGTATGGAAACCATTATACGCATCTGTGAACTTCGCCAACAAGGGGCCAGGATAGTTGCGTAATGGGTGGAAGAACACTTGGTATGTAAAGAATATTGAAAACTTCAATAGTCCTTTGCGCTTAGCGTGGTCTTCTCAGAATGTCAGTTGAATACCTACACAAGATGCCACCACTGCCAGGGCGGACTGAATGGCGCCGCGGAGCGATCCTGCGAAGGCTTCTTGAATAGCCGCCATGCTTACGAGGTTGATAACTATGGAAAGAGTTATAGAGGAACGAAGTCCTCAAGACTTTTATAGACTTGGATAATGAAAACAAATCTTCGCAGCTGCCACTGGAAACGAATAGCTTAGCACACTGTACACATGGAGGTGAGGGGTTGAGACAGTGACTTGAGAACCGATGAAATAGGGACTAAGCCCCGAAATGCCGGGCTGCCGCAGCATGCCCAGAGGTGCTTAAATAGCGGTACAGTTAGTACCCTGTGGATAAAGACAAATTACTTAAAAGTACCAAAGACCGTGCTTCGGGACACATATCACAAGCTCTAGGCTTCCCGTTCCTATGGAGACAGATTCGATAATAGCCATAGTTTTAGGTTTGCCGTTTAAGCTTATTTGTGCCCATGAAAACACTGAAGAGCAAGTACATAAAATATAAATATATAGAGTATGTTACTCGTATATCATAAAAAAAGCCCCAAAACCCCGAATCCGGAAAACCAGTTCACCAGTTAGATTTCAGCTTTCAGCATGACGAGCGCATTCCACTCTAAAAAGGGAAAAACAATCGCTATACAGGTATAGTTAGGCATAGAAGTTCATATACACTAGGACAAGGCCGTCGCCCTCCCTAAGATCTCTGTTCTCATTATTTAAGGGGGCTGTCCGTCTCGTAACTCTCAACGGCATGGAATCGAGTTGTTCTCATGATCCCCCCCTGCTCCGCGCGATCAACAAGATCACCGGCATCTCCTGCTGTGGCCTCTGCGATACTCGTTTGCACGTACGCGGGCGGCAGCATTCGCAGTTGAATCGAGTCCATTTCTGGGTCCGATTTCCTCTTCTGATCCATTTTGGAGTACCGTGACCCGGACCAAGCCGACTCCGATACTTGTTTGCGAGAGGATATTAGTCTGCTTCCGTTGCTGAAGCTCAACTTCGACCTCAACGTGGAGATGTCTATGGAGCCAAACAGCGTGGGAATGTAGGGCAGGCTGATGACCAAGAATCCGAGGGCGATCTCCGAAGCGCTGACCAGCATGATACCAGAGAAAGTGTAGGTAAAATCGGGCGATTCGGCATGGCGCACAGTCTCAACCAGCCGTATGAGGGAAGCGGCACAGGCAAACAGACCGACGGCGAAAACAAGCGAAACGCCGATCTTCTTCTGCGTTGACATGTTGAGCTTCCAGATGACTCTCTGCGGGATCAACAAGATCAAAACATCGGATATCAAATTGAAGGCCGACGCAGATATGTTGGTGTATTTGGTATCGACCCTCGTGCAGTCCCCGTTAATCAGGACGTTCCAATTGGCCTCGATTGGTGTGCATGCGACGTTGAAGGCAACTATAAGGGCGATATAGAAGCCGATGACCACAAAGATCATGATATGGCTTGCCCAGAAGACGAGGTTGCGCGAGCCGGACGGGACGAAGATACGAATCCACTCAAGGAGGATGGCGAGTTTAATGGGTAGTATAACCCCGATATAGAGCTGCGAGGAGATGAAAACATTCTGCTTCATTGTGAGGATGGCGTCCAATAGTAAAGAGAACCGAGGATCCATCACCGACCTTGAGAAACTCGATGAAATGTCCGAGACTAACATCCCATTGATGAACAAACGCTCCGGGAACCCTCAGTATCTGATACGATATGTAGAAATCGACGATGAGGAAGGCATATGCGAATATTAACAGCCCTAGTGTCTATTAGTTGATGGCGTTGGTCGAGAGTGCCATGGCATTTCTTACAATCTCCCGCGAATGTGAAGTGCCTCAATATAAAAAAGCGCACGTAGATGCGACACAGAATCGCAATCGTCGACAAGGAAAACGCTATGGAAACGATGACGAAGGCTAAGACATTGTCGTTTGGCGGATTCCCCAGCTGGGGAATCTTGCCTTCAGGAGGTTCGAGAGCAGGACCGTTCAGGATGGCGGACAAGTCTGGTTGGCTCATCGTGAGAAGCTTATCCGCAGCCACCAGGCACCAGCAGGCGGATGTGTGAAGATGGGCGAGGAGATATGAGAGAGTTGAAGGCTCGCTGGCCACATAACTTCAAAGATGACAGAAACTAACGAGAGAACGCGAGGGCGCATATACCATTCGAGGCAGACCCGCCCCCGCCACCTCGGAGGGAGGTCTATGATATTACCTACCTAACTTAGGTAGGTAGGCTGTAGCACACACACGCTCGCCACTTGATTACTCTAATTCTAATAAGTTGGATTGGGCGCGATGTCAGATCAAGAACTGCCTCGACCTACGATTTCGAATTAGTGCCACACCACGTCCCATATTTCAACCAGGGGCTTTTGCGAAATGTAGTGTATCGAAGCGCTAGATCAATGACTGTGGTAATACCCTACCTAGGTAGTGTAGGAGCACTAGGTGTCTGGCTACTTCGTAACAAGGGTTCTAGTCCGGGCTTTCTGCCAGGGATTTTCTGTGAGCCCATAAGCCTGAAAATCCTTGAGGGGTGTTGGAGGTGCACACACGTTTCCACACGCGGGGTGCAGAGCAGAGACGATCACATAAGAACCGTATACGGATTTGGGTACTTGGTATGTCTTAGGTAGCATTAGCGGGATCTCTGTGCATGCACGTGTTGGTATTGCATGCTTAACCCGGGCTTCGGGAAACCCATGCTCTCTCCTGCACTACCTACCAGGTACCCAATCCATGAAGGACCGGGAACCTTTTTAGGATGATTCTACTGATCTCCTGGTCTTTCTCCAATCTCTACTGCGTTTGTGTTGTTGTACGACCGACCTATTCGTTACAATAATAGTTTATATTGCTTTAGTCATTACTATAGCTTATTTGCCCATTGATCCTGTTCACCGACGGTTGTATTTAACTCTTCTCTCGAGCCGGTAAAAGTGGTGCTTTAGTAAACCCTAGAGAGACTACGCCGTCGACGGGCAGGTTCACTTAAAGTAGGTATCGACCAACTCCCAGAATGGGTTTACGGCAGGGTGTCTACAAGTTGCGGAGTTCCGGCCCAACGGGGTTTCTAAGTTGAAGGTTATGCCGAAATGAGTCTAATCCCGCAACCAAGGGCCAATCATTCGGAAATACCAAGTCGGCAACTACCCCGTCTCGGGATAGTGTTGCGTGCCCGTGGCCTGCTGCTCAAGCAAAAGACTCGTGAAGACTTGCGTAATCGACGTAACCGAGCCGCTCGCTCAGTCTTTAATAAGAATAAGACTATAATTAAGTAGCTTAGCTGTGATTTGATAAGCGGTGTATGAAGTAGAGAGAAATTGTAGATAATTTCTACGATAACTCCTGGTAGATAATCCGATGAGATCCGGCAGCGGATAAATATGAACTTTCAGATAAAGCCGTGAAATGTGTAAATAACTTGAAACGAAATGCTTTTTAGGTTGTTGTTGTATTACAGAAAACCAGGGGGCCAGTTTGGGAGCAACATGTTGTAAATGCACCGTATACGCACTGTGTGACGACAAGAACTAAGAGAACCTGTTTGGTCCACGTGCATGTATGATGTAAGCAGCTAGGCCAGTAGGTACCTAGGTAGACTGTGGGTGCCCCACCTAACCTTATCCAGTTTCCACCAATCTGAAGATCTCCCAGCTCTGCCAGCCTTGCCGTCAACTGGCCGACACTCCTCTCTGTTTGCCTGTAGGTATTGTACCACGTTACATCACCTAGGTATCATTTTGCCCAGGGAATTGTTCCGCATTCATCGTCGTAAGGAATGAAGCTGAGTTTTCGACCCTGCGAAATCATCTCCACGCCCAACTTCTTCATCATGCCTTTCTCTCCCCAGACCCACGGGACAAGGTATTCAATCACGAGCTTTTCGATGAACGAGCTCCATGTGACGGCGCGGACATAAGTCGCCGACATGTCCTTGGTCGCCATGGTCTCGGGCTCTCGTGTAAGCTGATATTCCGAGAACGCCTTGGTGATGGCTTCTATCCCCGGGTTGGGATTTGCCTGTATGGTCTCGTAAATCCTGTTGACGAGGAAGACTGCCGATTGTAGCGCCACATTGAATCCCATTCCAGCAACTGATGTCATCTGCACGGCTGATTCACCGCACAAAACGATGCGTCCGTGATGCCAGAGCTTGGCGCAACCCTCTGGCTGACCTGCCAGCCTCGTCCATTTGCAGTACTTCTGCAAGTCTTTGATCTGGAGCTCCGGTGCTATGAACACCTCTCCAGAGCTCTCGAAAAACTGAGCGACATCCTCAGTATTATACGCCCTGTTCTCCTCGACTGGCTTGTCCAGTCGTCTGAATAAGCTGAAGGCCGATAGGCTCCCTGATCCTGATACGCCAAATTGGGTCGCTATCCCCGACCCGTGGGACTCCCAGAAGACTCCTTGTTCTAGATTTGGGACAGGCAATCCTGTGCCAAATAAGCATTGAAATGTAGTGACTTGAGGCGATTCTTCGACGGGGACTCCATCTATGCTTGCAATGTTATTCACTATAGACCACCCGTCAGCGCTTCTTACAGTCCTATAAGGTATGGAAGAGCATTCACGCGTGACATGAGGCGTAAGTCGTCTTGAGAAAACAACTACACTTACTTATTTTTCTCACTTGGCTATGTACACCGTCACATCCAATGATAATAGAGCCTTTCTCGACGTCACCATTCGAGAGAGTGACAGAGACTCCATCTTCATCAACATCTATAGTACTTATAGATGAAGATGTCTTGATATTTGGCCAATGCTTCTCGAGACCGTTGAACAAAAGCTCGGTAAGCTGGGTGCGTGGAAGGTGCACAACTGGGTATCCGTGGCTAACGTCATCATGTCAGTCTTGAATGGGCAGGACATACGCGTGAGGCGGCATACTTTTCTCTAATCCAATCGAAAGTGGGATCATGGCTCAATTGCCGGCCTGAGGCATCAATCGTACCCTTCGAATGTAACCCTAATGAACTACGCCGGGCAGCTTCTAACAATCCTAACTGATCCAAAATGCGAGCCGTATGAGGCCAGAGCATGATACAGGCTCCAGAGTCGGTGACTACTTGTTTGTGTTGTTCTAGTATTACAAAGTCGACATGCGCCGCCGCAAGCATGTTTCCTACCGCGAGGCCCGTAGGACCGGCGCCCACAATTATCACGCGAAATGGATTTCCCATCGTGAAGTCCCGAGTTTGTTCTAAACCGGCATGCAGAAATATTCCGAGTCGTCAAAGATGTGAAGTTAAAGAGATGAGTAGTACGAAGTACCAAGCCAATAGTTAAACCCGGACCAAGAGACGAAAGGTGGGCACACCGCTGTGCCCCAGCTCGCTTAATGGGATTTCCACTTAAGTAGTTGCCCCTATGCCAGCTCTGGGTACAAGACCGTCATTACCCCTTTAGTTGACTATATCGCAGACGCAATCTCGTGTTTTCTCGGATATTGTATTCATTGTAAAAGCCAACCAGCCCCCGTTAGCTTCGTTGGCTTGACAGTGAATTGCTTCCAAACTACGAAATCGCCAATGTACCTGCGAAACTTCAGCTGAGCTCCCACTTCCCGATTTCTCTAGAGCAACCCGACGCTGCGTTTACCTAGATCCTCTACAAGGGTGTATCTTTCGGGACAAGAAGCTAACCATCTAGACTGCCACGTAGATCATGTGAATCCCTGATTGGACGATAGGGAATAGTAATGACATTCTAGTCATCCATACTTAAATCCATCGGCCGGGGCTAAAAGGAACTCTCCAAGGGACAACCCTCTAGAATGTCTGGTAGTGCGGCTGTACCTGGAATTCGGTCTCGTAGCGGGTCAATCCCGCCCAGACAGGTCCACATGAACACTCTCAGCGGCGCACCTTGTACACAGTTCACATTAAATAACTGTATTCGAAGGATCTCAGCTGAATGGCCTCTCGCTTTTACTCTCCATGCCATCAACTATTCCTCGCCATGTATTAAAAGCGAGCCATTTGTTGTGGATACCTCTACGCTTCACTACCACTTTGAAGCGAGATAATAACCACAGCACATCCTAGCATCCAACCTGGTTGCATGAAAGGATTCCCTGTTCGGCCATGGTTTCGCATCTCCAATGCATCCTATCTTGGGGATTGCTTTTCCTCTCGGTCGAGGCTAGAGTTGTCCGGAGAAGCGACGTCAGATCCTTGTTCACGAATAGCGCGTGGTCGCCAAACACGACGATCACGTTTCCCGGCTCTGACGGCTTCGTGGATGCTACCGAGCGATGGAGTGTCTTCAAAGAACCGACGTATGCTGCTGCTGTAAGCCCAGCAACAGAGAAGGACGTGGCTCAAGCTGTAGGGATAAAAATCGTGCTCACATTGCTGACTTACATAGCTGATTCTTGTGCTAGGTGAAAATTGCAACATCAAACTGCATTCCTTTCCTTGCTACGGGAGCACGCCATGGTTACACAACCACCTTCAGTAACTTGAAGAATGGTGTAGCTATCGATCTAAGTCAGTTTAACAGCATCAAGGTGGATAAATCTACTGGCATCATGACTATCGGAGGCGGGGTCAGACTCGACGAGATCTACGACCCTGTATTTGAAGCAGGATATGAGTTCCGTATGTATTTGATTCTGTTCTGGGAATGGGACGCGTCCCCTTCATGAATATGGTTCAAGCTCACACCCCTGTAGAGATCGGCACGGCGTCGTGCCCAGGTGTTGTTGGTTTAACTCTTGGCGCCGGTGTTGGACCCTGGGCTGGGGTTCACGGCTTGCTTCTCGATGCTCTGCTTTCCATGCGCGTCGTCACCGCAAACGGGAGTGCGATCACCGTCTCCCAAAGCTCGCACCCGGACTTGTTTTGGGCTATGCGTGGTGCTGGTGCCAACTTTGGCGTTGTGGTGTCCGCAACTTACCAGCTCCAGCCACAAACCAACAATGGCCAGATTCTTGTTGCGGATATTCTAGTTCCCGCAGCGAAGGCTCCGGCCTATTTCAATCTCCTCCAGTCCTACGATGGGGGGCGTCTACCTCAGCATTTATCCATCAGCTCGTTCATGTCTTGGAATGCGACTATTAATGATGTAAGTCACGTCCGCCGCCATCACTCCGACTATAGTCAGAGAACGATACGTTGAATTATCATCCCCAAGCTCCAACTCACAAAGCAAGTAGTTGCAAATTACGGCCTCTTGGGCTTACCTAGGCCCGGAAGACGAAGGGCTCAAAGAATTCCAACCGCTGTTTGACCTAGACCCCATAATTGGCGCACTGAAAGTATACCCATACAACAAGGTTATCCAAACGGTAGCCTTTGGCGCTGATGCCTATATATGCCAAGATGGCGGTATTCACGACATCTACACGGTGAATGCTCGTAACATCTCTGCACAGACATACCAAGCCGTGTTCAGGGATGTTTCTACTTTCTTCGCCCAGAACCCGGCCTTCCAGGCAAGCTCGATCCAAGTTGCTATCTTCCCCAACAATGCAGCGCTGGCTGTACCCTCGGCGTCGACGGCATATCCTTGGCGTGACACCATAGTTTACGTGTAAGTGCTCCCTCTACAGAGATGGCGCCCCTTTCTCGACGATGGCTGATGAATGAATAAAGCGATATCGAACTGGGCTGGGGCGGCGACAGCAGTTTGGAGAAATTGGCTGCGCAAGTCGGTGTGAAATGGCGGAAGCAGTTCGCTGCTACGTCCGGATACCCGCAGCTAGCTGCGTACGTGAACTCTGCGCACGGAGACGAGAAGCTGGAGTCCATCTATGGTGCCGATAAGCTACCGCGTCTCCTCGCCCTGAAGAAGATCTGGGATCCCTCGAACGTATTCCGTTTCAATAACCCGATACATTCTTAGTGTAATGTATAGTAGCTAGTAGGTATATGTTCGTACATGTAGATAGACCGGAATAGCTTTCCAGATACCAAATTTTACGCCTCAGAACAATTGAGATGTCTAGACTAATTAGAACCATGATGAAGGTCGCGCGCGTTCGCTCCTAGGACAAGATAGGTTTGAGTAATAGTAGACGTTCCGAGCCATTGAGGCCATTAAAAGATGACGCTTACCGCATAGCTACACGCTATTAAATAAATTCATGCTCAGTACGATATAATTACCACTGCCGAGGGAAGGTCGATATATTCAACAATTAAGCGTGCATACTCTTAGCTAAGATTGGTATAAACTGGATGGTAATACCGGTAGTCTACGGCAAAGCCCGCCCCCACCCATAGCGGGTATTACATATATCTAATGCCGACTATTGTTTATCATCACACCCTCTGAAGATCATTGCTTCTATTCTCCTACAACTTGGAATGCAAAGGCCCTTTTGCTACTTTGCATCACCGCCTACTAACTAAAGGCTCTTCTAAGAGCTGCGAATACAAGTCTTGTTAGATCTCAATCTGCCCTTGTCCTCTCAGCTCAGCGTACAATTTTGTTAGTATTCTCGAGGGTGAGCGAACTATCCGAACCCAGTATCTAATTACATTCACTCGAACCCAGCCTACTCTTCTTCAACATGGCAGCAGTACCACCGCCCTTCACTACCCCGCCCGAACAAAGGGCGACTATGCGTGCGTTTTTCAAACGCCAGTTATTCGTTGTCCCGCCTCCCGTGCAGGATGTCGACCTCAAGGGCAAGGCTGCCATAGTAACCGGATCGAGCAGCGGGATTGGTCTCGAGATATCGCGTCAGCTTCTAGATCTAGGTCTGAGTCGGCTTGTTCTGGCAGTTCGCAACGAACAGAAGGGCCAGCAGGCAAAGACGCAATTGTTAGATAATCGCGAGCTCCCGGATAGCGCCATCGAAGTGTGGAAGCTCGACCTCTTCTCCTACGACTCAATCACTGCTTTTGCTGAGCGTGCCAAGACGCTGGATCGCCTCGACATCGCGGTGCTGAACGCCGGTATCTTCAACCAGACGTTCGAACTGAGCAGCGTAAACTCCACGAGCCATGAGGAATCCATCCAGGTGAACGTGCTGTCGAATACGTTGCTCTCGATCCTGCTGCTTCCGGTGCTCCGGCCGAAAAGCCCGTCGAACCCACCAGGTCGCCTTGTCCTCGTATCGTCCGACGTGTCCGCGTTCGCCAAATTCAAGGAGCGGGCGAGCCAGCCCTTGCTCCCCAGCTTGGACAAAGCCGAAGGTTTCAATGGCTGGGAGCGCTACTGCACCTCCAAGCTTCTCGGCCAGCTTGCGATCTCCGAGCTCGCGAGGCGAGTCGACCCATCTGCCACTATCATCACGCTGCCGAACCCGGGTCTGATCTACGGCACGCGCCTCGGACAGCTCTCGGAGCCGAATATCGTCGATAAGATCGGCAATGTCATCAAACGGATCTTCGGACGGCACGTCTCGGTGGGAACGCGAACAATCACCGCCGCAGCTGTCAAGTTCGGCGCCGAAGCTCATGGGCAATATGTGGAGGATGGCAAGCTGGAACCGTAAGACGAGCCTAATTGTGGCAAAACCTACTCCTCCGGAAGTCTCATAATTACTAGCTAACACGATATCACTCACTAGACTGGCACCCTTTGTCTACGGGGCTGAGGGAGAGCGCGTTGCAAAGCTGCTGTGGAACGAGATCATGGAGGAATTGTCTTTTGCGAAGGTGGCGGACATACTCCCACAAGGCAACGAATCGTAGACGGGTCGGCAGGTGTGATACGGGAAGACGTCTCAAGACAGCTGGATAAGATGCTGTTCCTGAGAAAACGCTATGCTCACGGCTTAAGCGCAGAAGCGCG
This sequence comes from Nemania sp. NC0429, assembly GCA_022578495.1. Classification (NCBI taxonomy): domain Eukaryota; kingdom Fungi; phylum Ascomycota; class Sordariomycetes; order Xylariales; family Xylariaceae; genus Nemania; species Nemania sp. NC0429. Next base: position 123,268 of record MU392167.1, on the reverse strand, counting down.
CGTATCCAAGGCCACTAATTGAAGGAAACAACACCCTCAAATGAGCTAAGAGGGTGTATAATATACCATTTTAGATGAGTTAGGCCGCGTCCTATCATATAACATAGCTATCTTCAAATGCTTAAGTAGAGAGGTTTTAAACTGACCAGGTCATACAATGAACGACGAGCTTTTAAGATATAACGCATCTACGAAACCTAAAGTAAATAGGCAGTACTAAACGACAGCTTGTTTCATCACGAACACGCCGAAAGCAATTAATTATTATAAAATCCCCGATTAGTGAACCCTCAGCCCTAACTGTAACCCCCAGAGCGCCTCAAAAGCCCAAGCCGGCGTCTCCATTCCATCTACCTCGTCTACGCGAGGTTACTGCGACGTGTAGTATGTATATGTGTATATTTGGCGATTAATCAGTGCATGAAAAGTGGCCGCGTTGTATGTTCTGGCCGTCGGGTTATCGGGGCCCCATCCCGTCTCCAACAATGCAACATGCCCGCCGATCCGAGGACTTGGAACTGCCAATGATGCCACCTTCTCCGCGAAATTAATACCGGGCGAGCTCAGCAAGAAAGACATTCTGGAAACGCCCTTCTGCGGGGAATGGCGCGAGATAGTCGACTCAGGGACTGTGTGCTCGCTTGAAAGATGTGCCTTGTTTGACACTGGTAAAGAGACAGAGGGGGACAGGGAACGGGAGATTTGATGTCGTCCTCAACAGGCACTTGCGGTGGACGCCTAATCTCCCCTTATTTTTGCCATCGTGCACTCATGACGTAAGTTTATTGACCAGAAAACGAGCAACTACGCCGCACAGTCGCTTACATCCACGGCAGGGATACCGGCAGGATTGCGGAGAAGAAGAGAGAGAAACATTGTAATATTCGGCGGGCATCTTCGTATACCGGATACGTCGCATCGACCGCGGCCAAAAGTTGTCTCCCCTCCTCACAAATAATCTGGGGGCCTGAGGGGGCAATATAAAGAAGTGGGATCGTCCTCGCCAATAACAGCATGATTATCGCGAGCTCCAATGCTACCTTTCGCGATCCTCAAGCGGTCTACGGATCAGTGCACTCCGGCTAAATCAACCCACGTCCCATCTGGACAATTAAGCGGCAGCCAGTCCCCAGACGAAAACGGGAAGACATCATTTGCTCCCGCCCCCCGGACAATGCCAACAGGACATTGCCTGATTATCCGACGCGAGACTTCGATATTGCTTATCGGCCCGGTCGCGGGCCGCCGAACGTACAGGTATCATATATGAGCGAGGCGCGCCCTCAGCAGCAGGGTCATGTCAATGTCCTGGTGGGCTTTTCCTTGCTCAGGGAAATCAATATTTGGCCTCAAGCTCTCACCGGACTATTCGTCCCTCTCACGCTGTTAACAGCAGCAACTCCAACGTAGTCCATTCGAGCCGATTCTGACAAGATGGTCGGCGTCGCTGTTCAGGCGGACAATATTGTCCACCGCATGGCGGTGGAGGACCCGGTCCCGTGGTACCGAAAGCGAAACCTCCGCTACCTCTACTTCATGCTGTTCCCCTGCCTCATGGGCATCGAGATGACCTCGGGGTTCGACTCGCAGATCATCAACGCCGTCCAGCTGGTGCCCGCCTGGGATCAATGTAAGTAGCCCCAGACGTTCGGCCGGGGCTGGTGCGCGGGAGAAGCTGAGCTGAGCTGACTTGGGCATGGGCGAAAAGACTTCGGGCATCCTACGGGTGGCTACAAGGGAATCCTGGCATCTGCGCTGCCCCTCGGAGCCGTCATCGGACTGCCGCTTATTCCGCTTGTGAACGATAACCTGGGCCGGAGATGGTGCGTCATGACGGGGAGTGTCATCATGATCATCGGGTCCCTCATTCAAGGCTTCGCTGTCAATGGTGAGTTAATTCCAGGAGAGAGAGAGAGAGATGCGGCACGCGTCACAGGGTTAAGCAATTTTTATTTACTGACCTGCTCTCAGCGCCCATGTACATCGTTTCTCGACTCATTATCGGATTCGGCCTCCCTTATGCCATCGTGGCCGGTTCGAGTCTGATCGGTGAACTTGCATACCCGAAGGAGCGTGCCGTGTTGACGTCGCTGTTCAACGCCGCTTATTTCGTCGGCGCGATCGTTGCTTCTGGCGTAACGTACGGGACGCAGTTGATCCCGTCGGATTGGTACGTCGAAACGAGTTTGGTGATAATCTATCTATTTTAGAGAGAACTAACACGTTTTGCCGCAGGTCTTGGAGGTAACGCCATCTCGCTATCCATTAGCCAGCTTCTGTGAACCGTACTCATACAGCTTCACCAGGGTCCCTTCGCTCTTGCAACTATCCCCGTCATTATTGCAAGTAGTGTTCATCTTGTAGGTTGCTCTGCCCCCCGCGCACTCTGTACGTCTTCCTCTTACCGACTCTGATCTCCCCCACACGCAGCTTCATCCCTGAGAGTCCCAGATACCTCGTCAGCAAAGATAGGCACGAGGAGGCCTTCAAGGTGATCGTCAAGTACCACGCCGAGGGGGACGAGAACTCGGAGTTCGCCAAGGCCGAGATGGCCGAGATCAAGACGACCATCGCCATCGAGCTGGAGCACGCGAAGCGGTCGTGGATGGACATGGTGTCGACGCCCGGAAACCGTCGGCGGCTCCTCATCGGCTCGCTCGTGGGCATTTTCACGCAGCTGTCCGGAAACGTCGTCATCTCGTACTACCTCGGCGACATCCTCAAGCTCGTCGGCTTCACCGACCCCCAGTTCGCCGCCAAGTACAACATCGGCAACCAGGTCTGGGGCCTGCTGTGCGCCGTCGTCACCGCCCTCATCGTCATGCGCTTCCGCCGCCGCACCATGTACCTCTTCGCCATCGCCTGGATACTCATCGCCTACGTCGGCTGGACCATCTCCGCCGCCGTCGCCGTCGAGAGGCACAGCGACGCCGCCGCCAAGCTCACCCTGTTCTGGATCTACTTCTACCAGCCGGGCTACAACATCGGCTTCAACGCCTTGACGTATAGTAAGTGGAGACTATGGAACCGCTCTGTTTGTTGATTCATATATATGGTGGCGGTCGCTGACTTTGCTCTCGCAGCGTTCCTCGTCGAGCTCTTCCCTTTCGCCATGAGAGCACGTGGTATCACTGTCTTCCAGTTCTTCGGAAAGGCTGCACAGGTAAGTCATGTCGTGCCGGTCGACCTCCACGGCCTTGCCTTACATCGCACCCCCGAACACCTGCTAACCGACGACTTCCCAGTTCTTCGGCACAAACGTGAACCCCGTCGGCCTAGATCCCGTCAACGGCATCGGCTGGAAGTTCCTGATCGTGTACTCGGTGTGGATCCTGATCGAGGGCATCCTCATCTACTTCCTCTGGCCCGAGACGTCCGGCCGGACGCTGGAGGAGCTCACGTTCCGTAAGTTCCTGCCCTGCCCTACCCAATCTACGCGAAATTGGGTTGAAATTCTCTACGGTCTTTTGATGCTAATTCATTCATCTGGCACAGTGTTCGAGGACGACGAGCGCGGGCGAAAGGCGGCGGAGGCCGTCGAGAACGAGATTCATCACGACAGCTCCATCTCGGAAGAGAAAGCCGCCTTGAAGGAGATGGCCTAGTGGATGGGATGGGATGGGATGGGATAAATGGGGGGTAGGGGGACTGGATGGATTGTAGGGGCTTTTCCTCGGGAAGAGCGGATTGTTAAATCACGCCTCTTGAAAAAGAATATTGCATACGTGGTATGTGTTAACAGTACCATGCACAATGTTAGATAAGAATTCTCGTACCTTATCTCTCTTCGTTCCGTGTTTGATTATTGAACAGCTGTGCATGGGTTGGTCAATGTGCGATGGTGTGGAACTCTTCAACCCGCCAGCGAAAGGATTTCATCGTTCCAAGTCGGGATTGGATGTATATGCTACTAGAGAAAGAGATGTGGTTTCACGAGCAGAAAATGGGAATTATAGATTCCAATATTCCCCAGATGCATATTCTACCATATCAAAACGAAATGTCCGGTAGTGGCGTGACTGACATATGCACGGCTCGAAGAATCGAAGCCTGGAGACTAATATATATATCATCGATACTTTCTAGCGCGGGAGCAAGTATGGTTTTACACGGATATGGTTGTGTGAGTCTCCAGTATGGAGCCGCTTATACGATCGACTCATTCGAGCAGGTCCCTATCGAATTACAGGCGGTGGGAAAAGAGCATGAGGCCTGATGACGAATCCGATGGTGCTCGTCGTCCAGGGCGGCAACTAGAAATGACCTGGTTACCCAACTAGATCGATCGTGGGGGGCCATGACAGGCAATCTAGCCTTCCGTCGCACAAGGGAAGCTTGTCGTGAGACGATAATTCCATAAGTGTCTAATGGGAGCAGGACCCGTGAATACTATTGACAATAGGAGCTGATGAGGCTACAATTTGCGTGTCGAGACTGTGAGCGGTTCAACATGATGGAATTTTAGCCCGGAATGAGAGCTGTGTAAATACGTGGTGAAGAGCCTATGACTGAGGTATGCGACCGATGAATTGGGGGTGAGCCGATTTCCAGAAATATTTGCAATAGGGATCCTCAGTGATGTTTCATCTCGTGTGCCGGGATGAAAAAATGGCGATATGTCTCGGGTGTATAATTATAATGGGAGGTATCAGCGGACTGAACTGACTGCAGCCGGCCAACTGGGTAATGCTAGTCACTAATTAGAGTTTGCTAAAGTTAGATGATTGTCATTGTGGATGATACGGGGAAGTCAGAGCACGCCGCGAGAAGTGCAATAGAAACACTGGTTCTTGGTTCTGCCTTTATCCGGTACGGAGATATGTACCGCTTTCGTATTTCGAGGCAATATATACACGTGCACAATGCTGAACCAGGCTCTCCTATGGTGTCATCTCCGGAAGCGCCCAGATCCTAAATACTCTGTACTTATCGGGAGGACTAGACGCAGAGGGTCTTCTCGACTGCTGTTCGCGCTACCTGTCGAATAGCCCGGGTGTTACGAGAGCGGTATAGGAAGCAACACGCAGCGGGCACTCGCGTGGGCAGCGAGAGCTCAAAAGCGCCTGATTCTCGGGCGCATTGCTGATCTGTTGCTGATTTTAATGCTCGTGTAACATTGCTGAACTCGTTGTGATAATGCTAACAGAAATGGGAAGCTAGCTGTAGTGTAGCAGTGCTGGTCTTCGTTTACGTGTGCGAGTTGATGCAATGATGATCTCTCAAAGCGTTGCCGCTGCCTCGACGGCTCCTGCGACCTTGAATGACTTCTTGCTCGTCCAGTTTATCTCGACATCGTGCGTCCATTCCATGTATCGTGCCCAGCCTGTACAGAGGGGTCAGTAGCCCGTCCCACGTCCTCGGCAGTACAGATGCTAGATGGCGCCGTAGTAACGTACTCCAGTAGGCAAACTTGCGGCCAAAGTATTTCCCGGCGAAGGGGACTATTATCATGGTCAGGAGGAGCTGGAGCTGCTCCAGGCTGTGCTCCCATTCCTTCTGGGCATCGTAGTCGTCCTGGTCAGACTCGAAGCTCTCAGTGGAGGTGGAAGGCAGAGAGTCGACGTCGTCCAGGTCGGAGAGGGATACGTCGGGAATGGCGAAGGAGTCGGAGAGCGACATGGCCTCGGTTTGTCGTGATGATGTCGCCGCGAGTGGTCGTAGTGAGGTCGAGAGGAGGGCAGCGGTCGAAGCGCTACTGGCCGAGGGTCTGATGATGATGCATTGGACTTGGGATAGAGAGAGCCGTGATAGACAGGATGTCGCCGGAAAGAGGGAGGTAGGGCGTGAGACTCGCCGGCGTGCGAGCGACGTTGGTTGGTAGGCAATATGTAGTGGCGTAGGTATCCGGTTTACTGCTTTCTCGAGAGTATCGACTTCGTAGATTGGATTAGGTAAGTAAGTGAGTAGCCAGGTACTGTAAGTTACGAAGCTTCACTTGGGCGCCGCGGTATCGGGATCAAGGATTAGCGCTGTGACGAATATAAGCTCAGTTGCCTCATGATACCAGAATAAGTTTAGGTAGTGTACCTAGGTATCCATGAGTGTCAATGTGACGAAGCGGGCCGGTGGCAGATGGCCGGCAAGAATCACCCCCCAAGACACCCACACGTGTCAACCTTCGATGAACCTTGCGAACTTGCGAAACGTTGGCTGTGACTCAGCCATCAGTAAAGTAAAGTACTTACTTTACCTTACTTTACCTAAGTTGGGAAGTACCTAACCTACCAATTGGAATCAACAACTACGGTAAATCGCCTCCTCTCAGATGGTTTTATTACCTTCGTCATCGCCATAACTGCGTCCTCCAACGAAGTTAATTTCTCTTCCACAACCTCTACAATATAACCACGAAACGACACAACCCAGCACACCACACACAACCTTACACGCGGCAACTATACTACAACGCAATCATCGCATCAACATCGCAACAGCATCGCGTGCAAGCTCGATCGCTCCAAGGGCCACTCGAGAGACTTCTCTGCGCCTGTAGCCGCGCCGGTTATAAGACAAGTTATACGTGCACACTTCGTACGATAGTGTATCCCGAGTCAGTCATCTGAAGATGGATGTCGCAGAGCCGGTACGTCAGTTTTTGGTTGCACCTGCGTCGAATTCATCTCATTGCATTGTCTCGCCGTCCCTCTTTTTTGATTTTTGATTTGATATGATTTGCTTTTTTTTCGTTTCTGTCTCGGACGGAAATTCTGAGAATCGCAATACCCCTCCTATTTCCAGGCCTGTTTTCTGGTACACTCCCTATTCCATTCCCTACCTAAGTACTAGGTACCGGCATCCCGCTCTCTGTCTTATCCGCGCAATGTTGCATCCTTATCGCCCCGCCTCCGCCTCTCCACTGGCCCACACATCTAGCGCCCATCGCCTTTATCGTAGGAGGTACCTGGGAGGTACGAAGCAGCCCCTCCCCCAGTCCAGTTCCTGTGCGCCCCACCAAAGAACCACCGCCTCTTTTGCGGAAAAAAAAAGAAAAGAGTCATCGTCATCAGCCGATTCTGAGCCGACTAAACCTAACCTAACTCTCTCTTTCCTCCTTTCCCAACTTTCTCTCCGATCACCTCCCATCTGGAATCCCGCAAACACGTGACCACTTCCTCTTCCTAGGTATCCCCTTCTGATTCCTATCGGACCATCGCTCTATTTTTATATTTTCCTGTTTTTCTAAGTGATCGACGCCATCGACAACTTATCACGCAAGCATTGCTGAAAGACTAAACCGTGTGTTTGCCTCAGGATTCCCGGCCCCTGCTGCCTGACCGAAAACAGCGCAAGTCCGTCGTCTTCAGTTCAGAAGCCCTCGTCGTCCAGCCCGACGGACAGGTCACCATGTCGTCCACCGAAGACAACAAAGAGGCCACTGCCATCTCCCACTCCACCCCTCCTGAAGAGGACGAGCCCATCTCGCCTGTCGAAGATGGCGGTGCCCTAGACCTGGGAAAGAAGAAAAAGAAGAAGGCCCCTAAGAAGGAGATCGCCGAGGACGGCGAGGCCCCCGCCGAGGAAGATGCCCCTGACGGCCTCGATCCAACACTCAAAAAGAAGAAGAAGAAGAAGCCGAAGACCGAGAATGAGTTCGCCGCCAAGCTTGCCGCCTTGGACCTCGACAAGGACGGCGAGGAGAAACTGGACGAGCAAGCCGGTGACCCCGAGAAGGGTACCGGCATCTGGCAGCATGACCAGACCACCCCTATCAGCTACGACCTCCTCCTCGCACGCTTCTACGCCCTGCTCGCCGAGAAGAACCCCGACCATGCCTCGACTGGCTCCCGGAGCTATAAGATCCCGCCACCTCAGTGTCTTCGTGAAGGCAACAAAAAGACCATCTTTGCCAATATCGAGGAGATCACCAAACGAAGTGAGTACCACATGCGCATATTCCCTAACATTGTCCACACCGCTTGATTCTCTACTGACAACATACTACTACAGTGAAGCGGAGCTCGGAACACGTAACGGCCTATCTGGTAAGCCTCCCATCCCTGGATCATATATTGATCGCCGTGAATATCAATCGGTTATTGACTTTTATGCAGTTTACTGAATTAGGAACAACGTGAGCAATTTCTCTCCAGCTACCATTCAGGCATTGGGCCGCGATCTCCAGTGGCGCTTAGAAATACCACCCTTCACACATAGATCGTTACTAACCACAGCTGTTACAGTGGCTCCGTAGACGGGTCAAAACGCTTGGTCATCAAGGGCCGATTCCAACAGTACGTCGTGAACCAATCGCACCTCGATACCTCTTATTAACCCCATAACAGAAAACAGCTCGAGAGTATGTTAAGGAAGTACATCATCGAATACGTCACGTGTCGTACCTGCAAGAGCCCCGACACGACCCTGGAGAAGGGAGAGAACCGCCTTTGTGAGTCTTGCCCCTCCCCTCGTGCGGCAAACCACAGAGCCTAGTTTTTATCTATTCCCATAAAAACCGCCTCCGGAACAGGGCAGATGTGCTAACTGATAGGGTTTAGACTTCATGACTTGCAACAGCGTAAGCTATCCCCCGAAAACCCTGGAGGGCCCCTTTGTTACTATTCGGGTATCAAGAGGAACGCCCTGATAGAACTATCTCTGCTCCTGCTCCAGTAGAAAAGTTCAGGAACATTTTAACTGACATTATCTACAGTGTGGTTCGCGTCGTTCCGTTACCGCGATCAAGAGTGGTTTCACAGCCCAGGTCGGAAAGAGGAAAAAGATGCAGTAGGATATCCATGTGTTTGGGTTCTGGTTCTGGTCCTGCTTTTTCGGTCGCATGGTATCTGTTTCTGGACGCATTTCGGTTGGCGAACGGGTATACACAACAACACCTATGATGTAACACGACATTCGTCATGTGCCAAAGCTCGACCCGCGCTCATGTCTCAGCGGGTTGAATCATGTGTTTATATTGACGACCACGTTGATAAGGCCATGTGTTATCGGCCGTTCATGAACGAAACTAATATGGATTATTACGAATTTCGGCGTATCCACGGTCTGGACGCTTGATTTGAGATTGCAATAAACTGTGCTGGGCGCTTCGAGTTAGTTACGGCTATTGACGACGTATTGATGGCCTTACCTAGGTAGTTTACGCTACGAACTTGACCGTATCATCGTAGCGAAGTTGTAGATGTGACATAGTTGACTTTATGTTAGTCTTGGATTGTCCATGCAAATCCTCAACGTGTTCAATCTTTCACCCTATTTAGTTATGACCAATCCGTGTACAAGGTTCTAGTCCGACACATGCCACGAGCTCGAGCATATTCTGACTCTGCGATGCGTTACCACGACTTTTAACGCAATTCTCCAGGTATAGGTGGCTTTGCAGTCTCCCCTTTCAATTATACCTACCTACTCTGCCTGAACCCGGACTTGATTGAACACGCACACATGGCCCTTTCTGCCAATTGGTGTGGCGAGTGCACGATAATTAGCATATTAGGCTATTATGGCATAGATCTCGAGGTTGTTTATCAGAAACACGCTCTGAGTCCTAAGATATATTTTTTTTTCTCTAAGTTTTGGGAGCGCTGGTAAAGCGCCGGAGTTTATCATCTAGCCGCTTTTGCGCAAATAGGTCGCACGACGTCCTGCTGGAAAGCCCTGCGGCGTGTCTTTTTGTTTTTGTTTACATATATATATATTAATTTTCTTTTTGAGCGTTGCTCACCAGGCATCCTACTTTTCTTATCCTGGCACCCTTCGCACCGAAACGGCCTGCCACATCGCTTACGGGCCCGCCTCACGCAGTTGACTCAGCCAAGTAAGTCTGTCTATTGCAGTCAATTGGAGCCAATTCAATCAAACTTATCGCTTTCAAACTTTTAAAGTCGTCACGGCCTACACTCCCAGCAAGGCCAACGAGGCCAGGAAGAGAACCAAAGGACTGGTGAGACGATGCTTGTTGTGTTGACGTCATACTACAATAGCAATTATAACTGCAACTGACTGCGATAAACTGCAATAGGCCTAATTCCTTCGTATCTGCAATTAAAAAATTCGGTCGGGCGACGTTGATCAGACCGTCAGCGCCTGTAGCAGACTGTTTCGGTCCGAACGGTGCCCATATAAAACAATTAAGATGCCCGGTTAACACCTCTCTTCTTTTTTTTTTTTTTTTTGGGACACCGATCGCGTTTCCTGAGAATGATTGATCAATTACGCCACTGCCGCAAACTGGGTTGCCAAATGAACAAGAGCATTGCTAACCGGGCATCCCCTATTTCACTATTCGGGCACCCTTCGGGCCGATAAGTACTAATTGCTTTTAAACTTTGAAGCTTCTTACGGCTTACACACCGAGTAGAGCTAACGCGGCCAACGAACGATTGTATGTATTGAAACTCTTGATTAACTGCAACAGACTTGGCTAAGTCAACTTGTGAGACGGGCCGTCAGCTGTATGGCAGACTGTATTGACCCAAGGGGTGCCTAGATAGTAAAAGAGGGGATAGCCGGTTGGCAACGCACACAAACAAACCAAGCACTGCTAAACTCACTAAACGCCTGCTTGCTAATTATCCGGACTCTCCATTCCCTCGCCCCCTCTTCCTCTTACTAGCAACTCGGATGATCATTTTCTGCTCCATCACAAAACATTTCCAGTGTATAAGCGAGCGCAGTTGTTGTGAACGATTGATAATGGGACATCCCCGGGGCGTAGGCACATCTGGGGTCTGCAATCCCTAGGCGACGAAATGAGAAACGAGGAATGGAAAAGACGCCGTGCCGGTTGTAGATAAGAAGTCAGGAATGTTGAGGGAGAGGGGTGGGGGCGCTAATGAAATCGGATAAATCAACCCCAAGTCAGGGAGACTGGGGCTCTGAGGAATACTCTAAAGAGTACTCTGAGGAGTACTCCGAGGAAATACCAGAGCCAATGTCTATGTCCGCTGCGGGTTCGTCAAGCACCGGATCCAGCAGACCTTCTTGGACGCAAGTAGTAGCAATAAGCTGTTGACCCTCATTCAAACCTTGCTCGACTAATTGAATCTCCTGGCAAAGCATCCCGCATACTTCTTCCCTTAGTTTCTGTGAATCTGGAGCCATTTTGAATTTCGCAAGGATCATGTTAGCCTCTGTAGTGGTCAAAGTATAATCGATCAATCTCAACAACTGTTCAGATGTCTCTGGACTGGGCTGAAGGGACAAGAATTGAGAAGGTTGTAACTCTGCAACTGGCTCCCATTCCGTTTCAAGTCTAGTTGAGTCCTCAAAATCAAGCGTCGACATGAAAACTGGATGTCTTTCCAGCGAGGGTACGCATAGAACTCGGACAGCGCCCCTAACCAGATATCTGGAAAAATCGTTCCCCAGGTTCCCCAGCTCGCTGCCAGGTTGATCGATTTCTGCCTGACGCCTACTGGCCGCAAGCCAAACCTCGGCAGATATCTGGATACAAATACGATTGAGCGCAATGTTCGGTGCCAGATACAAATCTGTAATGTCCAGCAATCCGTGAAACGACGACGACAGGAGAGGCATAATAGGCGAGAGCAGCTCGTTATCCAGGCCAAAAACGAACGCGTAGCTGAGCACAAAAATCAAACTTTTTATGACTTCGATAGAGTCGCTCATGACTGGCTCTTTCCAACTGGCACCAATGAAGGACATGCCCCAGAAGAAGGGCCCCCAAGGGCCTGTAGGGCATGCGTCAACTGGGGCGATACATCGGTACTTGGTATCCTGTACAATCCCATCCAGTTCGGACCTTTGGACTATGTCTTGCAACAACGATTTCCCAAGGCGAGCTAGAATTGGGGGCAGATCGTCCTTAAATTGTCCGAGATCCTTGTAGGTTATTGAACATTCCACTATCCAGGCCAACAGGTGTGCGCTGAGAGTATGAGAAGCTAGAATCTGATCCATCTTGGATAGCAAATACGGATAACAAGATCCTACCACGCAAGTGGACCAGAATGCGATTTCTCCAGTGTATGTAGTAGTGGCTGGATCAAACCAACTATGACTGTCGGCGCCAATCAGCTCATCCGGGTCGCATCCATTATATATGCTGCGCATTTTGTCAAGCAACAGTGAGGCCGCCACAGGATACTTGTCGTATGAGGAGAACACGAATTGCCCTACTAGGTTAAGCCGAGCTACCGTGCCTGACATACCATCTCCAATGCTAATAGAGGGGGCAGCGGTGATATAATTGATGAAACTGTCACCAAGTCGTTGAAACAGCGCCTCGGGGCTTAAGCTGAGTTCTAACAATTGGAGGTTGTTGTTTGAGTCAGAAAGAAAGTCAAATGCCGACCTGTGTATCCAGTGCATACCCCGATTCGTATAGTCAAGCATAACAGGGTACTGTTCATAGCTATGACACCTTCGACGATTGATTTTTACAGAGCCTACTCTGAAGCATGGTTGATTGCTGACATGCTTGCTCTTGTCTCTGTGCCATTCCATAGCATTGTACCCCGCGATATAGGCCACGAAGTCGACTTCCAAGAGACCTGCACTTTGGAAAGTTATTCGGGTTTCCGTAAGTTTGCACTCATCTGCAAACTTCTCGTAAGAGTCAACCGAATGCTTAAGTCGGGCCGTCGTAAGTATTGGAATAGTGCGTAACGCCATACAAGAGGCCTCATTTTCAAATGTAGGATCATTGACCAAGTTCATTACTTGCACATAAAAAGCCAATGACTCTTGATAGACGGGATCGAGTTTGGAGAGCATCTGCTTGAATAGCTTATCAAGTGTCTTAGGTTGTGATTCAATGCGTTTCCACATTATATCCTCCTCGTCGCCGGCTTTGATCCCTTTTACGAAAGACTGGGTTACTAGAGAGGCCCATAAGAACACTCCCTCTGCTCGGGAGGCAATAGCCTCGGAAAATATTGCGCGGTTTTCAGCGCTTAGGCTTGTTTTTCTGAGAGACTGCTTGACGAACTTCCAAATATCTTTGTAATTCAAATCCTGGAGGCGGAGCTGTTTTGAATCCCGGAAGAAGTCGGAAAACTCTAGCTCAGGTCGACTGGAAACGCAGAACTTCACATTTCTGAAAGGTTCGAACTTTGTTATGTTGTCTATAAGGTGCTCGTAACTGTCGGTGGATTCATCAAGCCCGTCGATAAAGACGCAGAAGTAAGTCTCTTGACTGGATTGGAATGCCCTAGAGATACTTTCCAACAGACTTTTTTCCGTCCAGGTGGGTATCATGCCAGTAGGGAATGATAAGTGAGCAAGAACAGTATCTGCGATGGTACCAAGTTCGTTACACAATTGATATAGAAGACTCCGCAAAAGGCCCACGATATTATTTTGAAGCCGGGAACCGGCTCGCCAGAAAAAGAACGAAAGGACCACAAGTTGGTGCCTACCACTCCAAGTCTCGAGGTGGTGGCGCGTTCGTTTATCATCGACGATGTATGCCATCAGTGTAGACTTCCCTGATCCAGCTTTGCCAGAAACCCAGTAGGGTGATGTATAATCTTCGCATAACCATTGCAGGAAATTCGGCCATTTGGGTTCGGGATCCGACCAAGAGTTGAAGCTCAATTCTGTGGACGAGTCGGTGTCCGAGTGGGAGTCCGAGCCAAACAGCCAGTCAAGAGTCTTGGGGGTGGGTTCTTTGATTTCACTTCGCCGCTGATCGATATCGGGAAACCAAAGACTTCCCAGGAGTTTCTTGCGTAAATTTGACTGAGCGATCTCTTCGGCATGGAGTTCGAGGCCTTCTTGGACTCGATTCAATGTGCCCAACACTGTAGTGTGATTATCTGTTTGCATTTCACGCTGCTTGATTTGTTCTTTGATGATCTTGTGGGCGTTTGTATCGTTATCTGCGAACCCTTTGCTTATCGAGTATCTGTCATCACGATTAGTGTCAAATACGCACAAAGTCGCCTCCGTATTCTACTTGTTCGTCATAACTCACGGCAACTTCATAGTGATCATATGATTCAATGCGTCTCGATCTTCTTTGACCGAAGCATATCGTGTTTCTATATCCTTCCCTTTGAAAAAGGCGAGAAGGGTAGCTTGTATAGGGCCTATGCTCTTTCCAGCGCCGCGGACGCGTTCCAATTTCTTTAGGAGTCTGTCGGCATTCTTTATAGACTTCGCCACCAGCTCGGATATTGGATCTTTTGCTGTTTGCGGATCAGACGTTGATAGGAGGCTGGCCTTCAAATTCCTCGCCAATCGAACGTTGTCCTCTAGTTGCTTGTTTCGTTCCGTACTCGACTCGGCGCTGCTTCGGATTTCTTGAAAGGTGTTGTAGGCTTTGACTATATTGTCCCTCCGTCAGATCAATCAGGTCAGAAGTAAGCCCTCAACCCCGCACCGGGCTCATCCGGCTACATTAATAGAAATCCGAAAAGAATTGTGCTGCAACGACGTAAGGAACACGTACCAGAGGCGTCGAGGAATTGCAGCGCGGCCGCAGCCACTCCCACAGCTGCTACTGCTGCCTCCATTCTCGTCGCAGGCGTGGTCCTCTCAAGTGGGTGTTGTGAGATGAAGATGAGAGAAAATTTTCCTCACATACGTGCTGCTCAGCCTGGATGGGCATATGCAAGCCTCCCAATCCATTACGCCAATAGAGCAGTCCAGGGGTCGCATCACTGCGACCGGCCCCCAATCATCAAATCGGGCAGCTCGATTACGAAGTACCTGATGCATCCTTATATGTTGTATGGAGAAAAGCAAATCTTTCGGTAGCACACGTAGTCAAATATGCTAGCTATATTTCAATAATAAAACAGTAGCAATTACACAATAGGTCTGATAGCACGAGGAGGTTTAAGCTTGCTACCCCTGGTTTGTGATCGCAGGTCCTTTCAGAATCAAGACTAGCCGAAATAGGTTAGGTTACATACAGGAGCCTGGCTGAGTTCAGGGGGTACTCAGAATCATACGCTGAGGGTGCAGGACACTCGCAAGGCCGTAGTCGAGAAGGGCTGTGATCTGGCTTGTGGCAGGATCGTAAATCAATTTATCGGGAGCTATATTATCCACGTTAGCAACACAGTCCGCATGGCGTTGCCAGAGGCCAGTGTTTGATTGAATCTCTTGTGGCTTTCAACAACTTACTGAAATCTGCATGCACGATAACCCTGTCTTCCTGGGATTTCAAATTAGAGGATTGTGCCGACACGCCATGCTCAATGAAGGCATCAGGGTTGCTCAGTCGTACTATAAAGGCTCTGGTGCCGGCGGGAATGGGGACGCACCCCGAAGTCCGATTGAGGTATCACTAGGAAACGAGAGACGGCAAACGAAATTGCTGTACGTAAAAGCGCACTCTGGTTCGTACTGGATCGGCGTGATGTTGGTGTGCTCAGCGTGCTGTTTTGCAATTCAGTTGTAAGCAACTTATCAAGTACTCATCTCCCGCAAGACAAAGTCTTTATCTTCACGTACCCAAGGCAACTATCTACAGTTCTAGAGTTACAGTGTTTGTGGGAGAATGGGGAGACTAGAAGTCGGTATCTAGAGCCAGCTAGCTACAGCACAATACACTCACCAGTAGTGTACTAGGTGACGAGTGAAAGAGTACAGCTTGGTCAATAATACCTCAGCTGATCAGGCTTTAAGTTTGCGTACCTGACTAAAAACACTTAGATGTAGTCAAGGCGTGCTTGGTAGTTGGTTTGGATATGGGAAAGATCCGACATATTCATCTACTAGGTGTGAGGTCAACGGTTAAAACGGAGATATGTTTGTGCGAAAATTGGCCTGTCAATGTTCAAAAAACCGGACGACAGTACTCTGTTTCTGTTCCCAGTTTGTGCGGAGATTCCGGCCGCAGGGAATTACAACCCAAGAAACAAGTGACATGTCAAAACAGTCTTCAAATTCAGCGTTGTAGTTTTATTCTAAGGGATATACCCAAAGAGTGCCGCGGATCTCAGGGCCGTTACTGTGGTGGCGCAGTAACGGTGCGTTGTTTCACCGTGACAAATGGGCCTAGGCGTTGCCCAAGCACAGAGTAAGGGAACACAAGTCGTCTGATCGAGCAAGTGGCGCTGTCTTTTGCCTTCGTGGGATTCTCTTCTTCATCGGTATTGAAGGAAATCCCGGTTAAATCCGATACCGAACTCATCTCTACTGTGTGCAAGGGGTGACCTCGCGAAGAAAT
This sequence comes from Nemania sp. NC0429, assembly GCA_022578495.1. Lineage (NCBI taxonomy): Eukaryota > Fungi > Ascomycota > Sordariomycetes > Xylariales > Xylariaceae > Nemania > Nemania sp. NC0429. The sequence continues at coordinate 107,169 of MU392167.1, read as the reverse complement.
AGACGAGGCTTGGGACACAGGAGTAAAATACATGCTCTCTCCATTTCTAATTTTCCCGGCATGAGAAACTACAAGTATCAATGCCTTGTGTGTTGCCTACAAGTATTGTCCGACCTATGAAGACCGATAAGCTTAATGTCTCGGAGGATATATACCGTGAATCCAGACAATGAATTAACGGCGTTGTTTCTCCGCAACAGTTATGAGCCCGGCTAATCAGAGAGGGATCTCACCAAGGACGGCACATGTGCCCAGAGGCACGCAGCCAGCAGCGCGAACCGCGCTCTGCAGCGTAACAGATGCCAGTGCCGCCTGCGAGGGCAGAGCGCACACATGCAGCGCAAGGCACGGCGCGGCGGCGCAACAGCGGCGCGAGCCACTGGCGTTGGCGTTGGCGTTGGTGGTGGTGGTGGTGGTGGTGGTGTCGGCGGCAGCAGCACGCGCGACCTCCTCAAGGCGCGAAGCCTCGGCGCGGCGGGCGGCACGGCGCACTACTCGTGGGGTTATTGCCCCATTGGCAATAACCGACTCAATCGTGCCTTATATTGGCGTTGCAGGCATGCGCGTACGCGGTCACGTTCGCCTTGCCAAGTGTAAGGGGGTCGCGTACGCCTATCCCTGTACACGCTGATGACCTGGACATCGTCGCTCGAGTCCGCAAGAAAGTCGGCAATGTCTGGGGAAAAAGATATCACTGTTGTCACCCTCGACAGACTTAGCAATTGGCTTTTTAAGCTGACAGTAGTAGCCTTCGTGCTAGGTGTGGTGTTGGTTATAAAAGGGTTCTAGGTAAAGCGCGGCGATGTTGTTGTCGTCAATGTCTATCTGATCACATTATAACTTGTAAATGTTTACCTAAGCTAGAAAATAGTAGTAGGTGTGGTAAGTAAGAAGGATAGGAGATACTTAGCAGGGCCAGAGGGCCAGTTAGGTGGCCTAATTACTTCACAATGCTGGCGGCAGTGGCCGTCGTGAGGTATCCTCGAGTAAAAAGATAGAGATAACGCACGCCCTGCTATAACCATCTGCACCGTAGGCTTTTCCGCCTTATAAGTAAATATAAAATAAAATAAAAAAACATTAAGCTTTAAAGTATTTTATACCATAGTTAGTAGTTAAACCGGTGTGTATAATGTCTTGCTTTAAGATAATTAAAATATTTAATTAGTGTAAAAGCTCGCGCTAATAAAGCGCGAAGAGCCTAAAGCTCAAGCCTGAAGCTCAAGCCTGAAAGCCTAACCCATGGACACACTAGAGCTGTGAGCTCTTGGCATTTAGGCTCGGCCAATTGACCCGATATAGTCTATGGTGCTTAAAAACACTCGTACTCATCCGATACCGTCCGTATGTGCGAGAAAACAAATAACAAACCTCTGCGACCTCCAGTTTCCGTAGATGCACACTTACAGTTTTGCTCATTCTGATTCCATGTCGTCTTCCATGTCATCGTCTGTGTCAACGGAGGGAGACGTCGGAGCGGACGACATGTCGAAACCAGGGGTTCCGTCATCTTCAGGAGTTTCTAGCTTGCTGCGTATGCCTTCAAAAGATGAGCGCGAGTATGGAAGCCTGGCCGACGGGGTGCCGTCTAGCTCCTCACCTAGCTCACCCATGCCCGCCTCCCGGCACAGGCGTCTCGCCGTAGATGATGAGACTTTGACGCCGTCAAAGGTGATGCTTTTGCCATATGATGGCAATTTCGTAATGTTCTCTTGCGCCTCTTGTAAAAGCCGGCTCTGTTGGTCGGGTCTCAGGTGTTTTCTAAATCCCCACTGCGATAACTTAAGCTTGATCTGCTTCTCTCTTTTCCGACCAGTTAGCGATAGTCATAGCACACACGGGTGGGGCAATTCTTACGTTGCTTTGAAACCGCGTTTCTTCATCTCCGACATTACCCTCGGCAGTGCATGGCCCTGGTCAATATATAGACGGCGGATTTCTTCCTTGTGATCTAGCCATATTTCTGTGCTTATAGGAGCTGCTATGCGCTTTGGTCTTCTTCTCTTTCTGCCTGGTTCAATTGGGGATCTGGGCAAGCGCTCCAGAACACCACTCGGAGCGGCGGATCCCTCTCCTTGAGATGGGACTGGGGGTGGGGGTACAATGTCCGATACCACGTAGGGAAGAGGAGAGCCCTCGTCTGGTGGCGACGTCGATGGCTTCAATCCATGTAGTCGCTCGCAGCCATAGAGCAGATATAACTTGCTCTCGCGAAACCACGAGCAGTGCAAGATGTGCTCCATCATTTGCATGGCCTCGTCAAAACTTTCTTCGCACTCAGAAAATATGCAATCATATGTGTCTTGCTTCATCTTTCCGAATTTGGAAGCTAGAAATATGCCTATATGGAGGCCCAGCTCAAGGTATTCGCGCCGTTCATCGTATCTATTGTCAGGTAGACGCCTGGACTTCTTGGTCAGTCATAGATTAAGATGAGATGCTGTGCATCAAGCAACAACATACGCGGAGTTATTGCCAAGAGGGGGCATTGTATCAGATCAGTGATCACCACGCTAATTAAACGCGTTGAAGAAGGCCGGTCTTGTCTTTGGTGGCGTAAGGGATACAGTGATCTTCTGAGATGGATGCACTTTGTCGCGATATGTTAACCTGAACTTATGGAGCAGCAGACGGTCTATACACTCAGCTATCGCAAAGTGGATGTAATCTGTGCTTGGTTTAAAGGCCTGGTAGGTATCTGGGAAGCGTGATGATTATTTGAAGTCATAGAGAGTACCTAAATAAAGTACCTTAAGTACCTAGGTAGGTAGGTCCTTCCAAGGTCGGTAGCCTCTAGGTACTAGGTAGGTACTTAGAGGTGCATTAATAAGAGGCGCTTATCTGCAATAGAAAGGCCGTTTAAAGGCCTCCTTAACTCTGTGACTTTTATGCATAAATGTATACACCTAATAAAACTAATATCCGAGCATGATCGACCATTTAAACGCACGCATTTAATTATATAAACGGCTTTATAGCAGGTATAAAAAACAGTGTATAAAACTACCTCTCACGGTAAATGCTATATATTAAACATTTTTTTTAATAATATAAATATTTTATTTAAGCTATAATAGCTTTGCTATTTATATATACTTATTAATTTTATCACGTAATGCTATAGTTTTAAAAAGTCTTAAAGACTTAGGACTTTTTCTTTAAAAGACTTCCGCTTTTTTAAAAAGCAGGTACCTGTAAGTACTTTTTCAAAGGCTAATGCTGTAGCAACCCGCTCCTGCTGTTGTCTCTCATGCTATGCTTGACTTACCATTGCAATACTTGCCCACAGTATCAGGTTTTCGTACTTTTCTTCATGCCAACGTACCTAGTTTTACAGCGGCTACACAGCACTTTTAGGAAGCAGGAGCGGGAACCGGGTCATACTCCTGGGAATTTGCCAATACCACTACTCGATACACTAGGTAGCAAAGAACTTAATCTCAGCAGTAATACACTAGAGGCCCTTTTAAACCAGGTGCAAAGAGAGCCTTTGTTTTTAAAGGCCAACCCTAGAACGGCTAGTATAAGCGCTAGACCCGACTAACCGATTTTTATTAACTGCAACTTTAATACACTAAATAAACTACACTCTGTATTAATAAGCTAAGCTTAAAGCGGCTAGCGCATAATGTATACTGCTTAGTAAAATTTTTTACTTTTTTAAATTTGCTATTATAATTTAATTAAAAAGTTTGCCGTATATATTAATATATTAAAGTTATAAATAATAATAATAAAGTTTTATTTTATTTAATTAGTATTAATTTATATTATAACCGTTTTATTAGCACTTTTTATATATTATCTCGCTGTAAAGCTAATTTTAGCTGCAATATATAATAAAATAGCATATATAATATTTAATTAAATAATAATTTAATTTTAAAATAATAAATTTTATTAATATATATAATATAAATATAGCTTTATTATTTTATTATAAATATATTATAGCTAAAATAATTATTAAAAAAATATTATTATATTAATAAAAAAATATATATAATTATATAAAAAATAAAAAATTATAAAAAAAAAAATAATTAGCGGTAAAATATTAAATTAAAAATAGCAGATAAAACTGTGCTAATATAGCTTATATTTAAAAGTCGACCGATTTTAAAAAAGTTTATAAAAAATATAATATTATTAGCAAAAACGCTATATAAATTAAATTATTAATTATAGCTAAAATATTTTTTAATTTTTTAAATAATATAGCTAATAATTAAAATATAATAGCCTGCGCGCCGAGTTTAACGAAATTTATATAAGCTTTTTTTTTTAATTACTATTAGTGTACTATATAATAAAAAAAGCTTTTTTTTTTTAAAAAAATAATTATTTTTTATTTTATAATAAATATTAAAAAAAATGCTTTTATTGTTAATAAGCTAAGCTTAAAATAATTAGCGCAAGCTTATACTATTTAATAAAATTTTTTATTTTTAAAAAAATTATTTTTTATTTTATAGTTTTAATTATAATATTAAACTATAATATTTATAATTATTAATTTTTTATAATTAATTTATTGTTTAAGCAAAAGTAGCAAGCTTTTATAATAAAAATAAAAATAATTAAAACTATATATAAATATTAGCAAAAAAATAATTTAAAGCTTTAAATAAATATTAATTATAGCTAAATAAATTTCCGGTTTATTAAATAAAATCGGTATTTAATTAAAGCTTTAAACTATTTTTTTATTAATATTTATATATAGCTTTAATTATTTTTATTTTTATTATAAAAGCTTGCTGTTTTTATTTAAATAATATATTAGTTATAAAAATTTAGCAATTATAAATATTAATAAATATTTTTAGCTTTAACTATAATATTAAATTATAATATATATAATTATTAGTTTTTTAGCTTTATATTTAATATAAGCGTTAAAAAAGTGTTTTTAATATTAATAAGCTAAGCATAAAATGCTTAGTGCTAGCGGTAGCTTATAAATTAGCGTTATATATGCTATATTAAAATGTTTTATATATTTTTTAAAATAATAAAAGTTAGCGCTATTAAAGCTTAATAATTATTTATTAAAGCTTTAAAAATAATGTTTATATTATAATAACTTTATTATTTAAAATGTTTTTATTATAAAATAAGTTTAAAAAATATTATATTAATAAAAAAGTTTTATAAAGTAAATAGTCCGCTTTTAAAAAATGTTAATAACGTTTTAATTAAACGCTAATAACTTAATAATTTTTACAGTATTTATTAATATTTTATTATATAAAAAAAGTTTAAACTAAAAAATTACATTTAAATAGCTTTATATTTAAATATTTTTATATTTAAATAAACCAGCGGTTAAGCAAATAAAATCTTTTATTATATAATTTATTAGTTAATTTAATAGCTTTGTACTTAAGTACCTTTATACCTAAATAAACCAGCGGTTAAGCAGATAAAATCTTTTATTATATAATTTATTAATTAATTTAATAGCTTTATATTTAAATATTTTTATATTTAAATAAACTAGCGGTTAAATAAATAAAATCTTTTATTATATAATCTGTTAATTAATTTAATAGTTTTATACCTAAGTATTTTTATATTTAAATAAACTAGCGGTTAAATAAATAAAATCTTTTATTATATAATTTATTAATTAATTTAATTAATTAATTTATTATTTAATAACTAATTTAATTATTAATTTAATATATAGCAGTTAATTTAATATATAATATAAAATCTAATATATAGCATTAAATTTAATATAGCATAATAAAATAAATATATTATAATAAAATAAAAAAATATATTATAAATATATTATTATAAAGTAGGTATATTATAATAAAATAAATAAATATATTATAATAAAGTAAATATAGTATAATTTATTTAATATATTATAGCGGCAGTTTATAACAGTTATAATTAAATAGTTAAAAAGTTATATTTTTTTATTTTTTATTTTTTATTTTTTATTTTTTTTTATTTATTATATATTTTATTTTTATATTTTTATATTTTTTATTTTTTATATTTACGTTTTTTTATTTTTTATTATTTTAAAACAGCTTTTTTTTTACTATTTTTAACACTTTGCGCTTTAAAAGTGGCTAGCTAAAAAAAGCTAGCATTTTTAATATTTTAAATAAGCTTAAGCTGGCTATTTTTAAAGCTAAAAAAACCTTTAATAAAAAATAAGCTTTTATAGCCGTTAAATATTATATTTTTAAAAAAACTTATATAGTTAATTTTATAGTTAATATTTAATTATTATATTAATTTATATTTTTAAATGCTAATATAAAAAAAGTTAATATAAAATAAATTTATATATTTAATATATTAGCTAATTTATTTTAAAGCCGATTAAAATAATATTATAATAATTAATTAAACGTTAAAGCTAAAATTGCTAACAATATAATTATTAGCGCCTAGTTAATTATTATTATTAATATTTATAAAAATTTAAATATAAATAATAGCAACGTTTTTTATTATTTAAGTTTTAATAGCTATAAAAATAAAAATAAAAAATAAATAATATTTATAAGCTAAAGCATTAAAACTTTTTATATTTTATTTATAATTAAAAACTTTATTTAAATTTTTAAATTAAAAAATATATTTAGCATTTAAAATAATAATAATTATATTTAAAATAATAATAATTATTTGCTATTATATAGTTTATAATATAATAGTTTTTATATTATTTAAGCTTATTATTAGCATAAAATTAAAATAGCGAACTTTATAATTAATTTAAGCTAGTATAGCTTTTAGCTTTAAAATGTTTTTTAAAACATGCTAATATAGCTTTTAGCTTTAAAGCGTTTTTTAAAATATATAAAATTAATTAAATTTTATTTAATTATATATATATAATATAATTATTTTTAAAATAGTTATAAAAACTTAATAATAATATAATTAATATAAATAACTAGCGAAAAAATATAAGCTAATTTAATAAAGTTAAAATGTTAAAAAAATATTTATTTTTTATAGTATTACTATATATAATATTTAAGCTATATAAATTAAACTTTATTAGCCGAGCTATAAATAAAAGTTTTTTTATTTTTTAGTATAATAAAAAAAAATAGCTATATATATTATGTTAAAATATTTTATATATTTTTTAAAATAATAAAAATTAGTGCTATTAAAGCTTAAAAATTATTTATTAAAGCTTTAAAAATAATGTTTACACTATAATAACTTTATTATTTAAAATGTTTTTATTATAAAATAAATTTAAAAAATGTTATATTAACAGAAAAGTTTTATAAAGCGGGTAGTCCGGCCGGACGCTAATAATTTAATAATTTTTATATAATTTAATAATATTTTATTATATAAAAAAAGTTTAAACTAAAAAACTATATTTAAATAGCTTTATATTTAAGTATTTTTATACCTAGGTAAATTAGCGGTTAAAAAAATAAAGTTTTTTATTATATAATTTATTAATTAATTTAATAGCTTTATACCTAAGTACTTTTATATTTAAATAAACTAGCGGTTAAATAAAAAAAATCTTTTATTATATAATTTATTAATTAATTTAATTAGTTAGTTTATTATTTAAAAATTAATTTAATTATTAATTTAATATATAATAATTAATTTAATATATTATATAAAATTTAATATATAGCATTAAATCTAATATATTATAGCAAAGCAGGTATATTATAATTAATTAAATATATTATAGTTAACTAAATATATTATAATAAAAGCAGTAAAAACCCGCTTTTTATTTTAATAATGCTGTTATAATAATAATAATAAAAAAATAAATAAAAGCTAAATATAATTTAGCTAATTAAAAGCTTTAAAAGCTAAATAAAATAAAATAAAAAATATTAATATTTTAATACTTATATATTATTATACTTAAATATTTATAGTATTTACTTTTTAATACGGATAAATAAAAAGGCTTTACTTTATAAAGTCACAGACCCGCTAAATACTTAAATATATAAATAAAGCGTAGCTTTATTTATAAATTAAATAAAAAAATAAACTTTAAAAGTTTATCTCTACCTTAAACTATATAGGTTCAGACTTTTTAATTTATATCTCGATATCTACACTTAAATATAGCACTACTTTTAATAACCCATACTAAATAGTGCGGTAAGACTTATATTAAATTTTTTTTTTTTATTTAAACAAATTTTTTTTTCTGCCAGTAGTATCTGCATACCGGGCGTTTTTTAATAAAAGCATATATTTACTACTAGCACTCTCCGTCTAATATTAACGCGTTAAAATTCTTTAATAAAAACGCTAAAAATATAAATAAAATAACTAATGCTAAAGTTTTTTAATAAAGCGTTAAGGTTTTATATAATTAACAGTTAAGATTTTTTAATAAAAACCGTTAATTAGTAAAAAAATATTTTTAAAACGCTCCTAATACTAGCGCTAACGCTGCAATTTATAATTTATAATAATTATTATTAAAACTATTTAATTAAATAAGTCTACACTTTTCTTAAAATAGCTATGCTTATTTTTTATACCATTATATTTAATTTTAGTTAACGCCTACAATATTATAAATTATTATTTTTTTAAATTATAATTATTATATAATTATATAAGGTTTTTTAATAATATATAATTCTTTTAATTTATATTAATATTTATTATTTTAATTTATACAGCAGCTATGTTTAAAAAGTTTTTTTATAAAACAGCTAATAAGCAGATAATACTAATTATTTTATATAATATTTATTATACTATCTACTTTAAAAACTTTATATGCTATTTAATATTTATTTACCTATTTTTATATTATTATTTATTTTATTTTTATATATATATATATAATATTTTTATTATTTTATATACTTTTATTTAATTTGCGTATTTTTAAGCATACCTACGCTATTAACACACTTATAAGCCTATTTATTTCTATAGCGGACCTAAAAAAACATAGCTTATAAAAAGCCGATAAAAATATATAATAAAAGTTTTAAAAATTAATAATAATTAAAAATTCGATACTTAAATTAATTTGCGCAAATAAATTATTTAATTTTAAAAATAGCTTAAAAAAATAATTTAATAAAATGTTTAATTAAATACTTTAAATGCTTTAGCTATAATGTTTCTGCTATTACTTAGGCAATTAATACTGTTGTATTAAAATTTTAAAACCTTAAGCGCATTTTTTTTTATTAAATACTAATAGCCTATTTTAAATTAACATTTCAGCTAAGCTAAAAAATAATAAAAATATATAAGCTTATATTAATTAGCAATTTAAAAATATAGTTTATTAAATAAAAATAATAAATAAAAATTTTATATATTTTAAAAACATTATAAATATTATAGCAACTTATAAAAAAGTTAACGCTTTTTTAAACAAAGTTAGCGCTATATATTAAACTATAAAAAATATATTAAATAACTTAATAATTAATAAAAAAGCTATAAAAAAGTTTTTTAATATTATAAAATAATTTAAAAAATTTTATAAAAAAAAAAGCTGGTAGGCGTTTTAATGGTTTAAAAGTAGTTAATCTATTAGGTAAAAAGAGAATGTCGGCAGACGGTGTCTGCCGATACTATTTATCAACAGTACCTATCGACACTGTTGTTAAACAGTGTCTATAGACAGTGTTAAAGCTAAGGTACACTATATACCTATAAATAACCTATAGGTTTTATATCTGCTTTTTTATAAAAATAAAAAACGTTTTCGTTTTTTAAAATTATTAATATAAAATAAAATTTTAAAGCTATTAATTTTATTTTATACCGAAATTTTTTTTATTATTTTTTTGCTGTTTATATTTATTATTTTTTAAAAATTTAAATATTTTTTTTTTTTTTAAGCCAGATGTTGCAGCATATAAAAAGGCAGCGCGAAGTTTTATTAAAGGCGGTCGTATTGCAGGCGCTTTTGTCCTTATAACGGCGACTCGGCGCTAGTAAATAAGGCGCTATCGGCTAGCCTTACTGTTATTTTATTAGCTTTGCGTTTTTAAAATAAATTATTTTTTATAGCTATTTTTTTTAATATTAGCGTGTTTATTAGATATTTTAATTTAATTTTTATACTATTTTAATTTATTATGTTTTTAAAAAACAATTTTGCTATTTACGGCGGTATGGCCTAAAGGTTTATTATTAAAAACTTAGCCGTTTTTATATTTATTACTTTATTAATCTATTTATTAAATGCTTTTGCAAATATTGCTTATATAATGCCGTTTATAATAGCTTTTTAAATTATTTTTATAATAGTATTTTAAATAATATTTTTAGTAACGCTTTATACTATATTATATATAATAATTTACACCGCGTTAAAAACGGTATTTTTAACTTTAAAAATAATATATACTTTTAGCTTATTATAAAAAATATTATAAACTGCTAAAGCGATTATATTTGCTATAGCAGCGCTTAGTCTGCTTATAATTAAAAAAACATTAGTTACCGCTTAAGTTACCTTATTAATTTTAATATTTTAACGTTTTATTAGCTAATATATTTTATTTTTAAAATATTAAACTTTTTATGCTATAAAGCAAATAGTATTATTTTATAAGACGGTATTTATAAATAATATTAAAATATAATTTTTTTTTTTGCTTGCTATATTAGGCGCTATTTTTAAAATTATAGTGTATATAATAAAATCTCTGTATATAAAGTGCTAAATATTATTAACCGGCTTTTAAATAATTATAAAAAAAAGCGTAGCTATATTTATTTTTAACTTTATATATTAATTATATAATAAGTTTATAATATTTTTTATTATTATTTATAAAAGTTTTATTTTATTATAAATATCGTTTAATAGCTTTTAAAAAATAATATAATTGCCGGCGCAAAAAATTATATTTAAAATAGCTTATAGTTTTTTATAAAAACAGCTTTTATTAAAGCCTAGTCGCTATTTATTTTTGCTATAATAAATATAAAAAATAAGCTCGGCTACACCACCTTTTTATTAGTTGTTAGCATTATTTTATTAAATAATTTTTTTTTTAATAATATTACTAATATTATATTTAATAATATTTTTATATATATTATAATTAACTTTTTTATTATAATCGGCGCGTTTATTATAATCGCCACTTTTATTATCGCCGTTTAATAAAAAAAAAAAGCTATTAATTTAAATTATATTAAGTGCTTTAATTTTTAAAGTATATATAAAGTATTAATACTAATATTCGAAAACCTTAGCAACGTTGTTACTTAAAGCAAAAAAAATAAAATTATAATAAATTAGCAAATATTTAATTATATTAAATAAAATATTAAAACTATGTTTAATGCTATTATAAATTTATAATATTTTAATTTTTTTTTTAGTCGGCAGCTTAAATAAAATCGCTAGTTGCTTAAAATTTTTTTTTTTTTACTACTTATAAATAATTTTAAATTCGTTTTTAATTATTATATATAGCTATAATTTAAACAGTTATTAATTTAAAACAATGCTTGCTAGCAAAGTAACCATTTTAACAATATTATTGCCTAGCTATATAAAATGCCTATTTAAAACACTGCGCTAATAGTCGGACAGTGTCTGCACATTTTTAATTAAATTTAAATTAAAAATGCTAGTTAATCTATTATATTAATAATTATAGCTTTTGCTTTTTTTTTTTTTATTAAACACTTTTTAGTCTAGCTATTTAATAATAACTTTTATATATTTACATTTTTATTTTTAAGCTATTTTTATTAAACGCTTATATTAAAAATAAATAAAGCAAATAAAATTATTATAATTAAACAATAGCTTAAAAATTCGTGCCGCATATATTTTATTGATTTAATTATATAATAAGTTTAAATTTATTTATATAATAGCGTCGCGGTCGGAAAGTGCAACGGCATTGTGGTTGTTTATGCCGTTTATTATAGGCTGCAGCATAACATCGTTTTAAAAAATTAAAAAAAATATATAATATTATTATAAAAAATTAAAAAAAAATAATAAAAAGTGTTAAAATAAACGAGGCATTTATAAAATGCTGTGCGTGGTAACAAAAAGTGTCCGCTAATAGGATGCCGTATATAAAAAATAAAAAAAAAATAAATACTATTATAAAATTTAGCAAGTGCAAAATTATACATAAGCAATACTAAGTTAATAAAAAGCTAGTTAGCAATATAAAAAAAAAATATAGCAAAGCGCTAATATTAGCGCGTTTTAACACGTTATTACAACAACGGCCTTATTTAAGCACGGCTGTAACGACGTTATATTAAAAGGTATTAAGTACTTTTATTATATATTAGGCCGTTTTTTTTTTTTTAATTTTAAAATCTTTTAATATTATTAAATATTTTTTATTATATTTTTTTATTAGCTTGGCTATATTTTTTATTAATAGCGCTTTTAAATATTATTTATTATATTTATTTTTATACTTTTTTTATTATATAAAATATTCTAACACCGGACAGCGTTTTGCTTTTAAAACTCGGCGCTATAAAAAACTTTTAATTTTATACAATATATACTCTTTATTATCGCTTTTAATAAAGATTTTTTTTAAATAATTTTAACGCTGTTTAAACAGGTTAAAACCGGTCGGCGCGGCGAAAAAATGCACTATTAATACCACCCTATAGGCTAGCCAATGCTATAAAAAGTTTAATTTATAAGCTAATTATCCGACCTTTTATATAACTATAAATAGTCCCGTCCGTTGTGCTAACCACTTTTAAAGCGGCTTTTTTAAAAAATAATATTTTTTATATAAACGTAAATACACTTTATTTTTTACGTTAAACTATAGTAAATTGTGTTTTTTATTATAGCAGATTTTAGCATTTGCTGCTGCAAACTCAATTGCTGCTTTTATTTTATATTAATATATTTAATGCTAAATTTTAAAGTTTACAGCTTGTTTAAAAATTTTTAAAATAAACAGTAGGCTTTATAGCTTAAAGCCAAATATTATTTTATTAAAGCTTTTTTTTAATATTAATAATTTTATATTATTAAAATTATATTATAATATTAAAATAATATTTATTTATAAAACGTCGGTGCATGCTATAATATAATAGTAAATAATTATTTTTATGTTTTAGTTTTTTTTTTCGCTAAAGCTATCTGTTTAAAGGTGGTAATTTATTAAAATGTCTAACACTGTCTTTATATATCGCTATAAAGTCTGTTAAAATTTAAATATAAACTTACGGTTATAATTTAAAATAATTTTTAAAAACACTCTTTAGTTAATAAAAAGCAACTTTTATGCCAATGCCGTGGCCTAGTTTTTAGCTATATATTTAGCGTTGCTTAGTATTAACAGTGTTTTTTTAAAAAATTTGCACGTTATTATTATTATTGCGTTATAATAATTATATTTTTTTATAACCTAAGGCGTATTTGCTAATAACACTTTAAAAAAATTAACAATAAAGTCTATAGCTATTATATAAAAAAGTATTAAAGGTTTTTTAATTGGCTTTAGCTTTTTAAATAGCTTTTATTGGTCGGTCGTATTATTTAAACATGCTAAATAATATTAAATATAGTTATATATTCGTTTAAAAATATTATAAATTATAAAATTTTATAACTTATAAAATATATGCTTAGAACTAAAGTAATAAGTGTTATTATAAGCTATTTATAATATCTTTTTTTAATACGCTTTTAAAATATATAAGCAATGCTTATTTTTATAATAAACGGAATATAAAAGCCTATTTTTTAAATTATACGAAAACACCATTAAAAGTTTATATTTAGCTTTAAAGTCTATAATTAGTTTTTTTTATTTTATTATTTCGGTTATAATTTTAAAAAATCTTTTATTTTTAATATATCCGTTTTTTAATTTATTTTTTTAAACGTTATTTAAAAACACTTTTATTTTAGCTAAATATTCGAAGTTATTAATAATATTTTTAAAAGTTTTTTTTTTTTTTTTTTTAGCTACGGCTTTATTTTCGTCCGTTAAAATAGTAGGCAATCGTAACAGAACATCCGGCATAAGGTTTACTTTTTTTAAAATATATTAAACGTTTAAGTCGAACTAAAATAAATATATAAACGCCGTTATAAGCTTTAAATTAAATTTAATAATATTTATTAAACATAAATTTATTTAGTTAACAATGCTTTAAATAACGCAGTAGTTTATTAAAATTACCACTAAATATGCATATAATTATATTTAAACTTAAAGCTGTTTATATAACTAAATTAATTTAAATATTTCGAGCTTGGTTATAAAATACCAAGCTTTAGTTTTTATTAATGTTTTATTAAAAAATATTATTAGTTATACAGAGTCGGTCGGAATATAACGTCCGTTTTAGCTTTTATTTAAATAAAATACTATAACTCCGTAGCCTCGCTTTTAAAAAGCGTTTAGTTTAATAAACGCGATTTTTTTATAGTCCTAATAAACCAAATAGCTTATATTTATAAATTATGCTTATAAAATTTAAAAGCTTTTTTATTTTAATTATATTAGCTTAAAAAAAACTTTAGCTGTTTATTTTTTTTTTATTAAAGCTATTATTAAAATGGCTTTTTATTTACGCTTATTAGTAAGCAAAGCCGTTTTATATTTTTATAGCGGCAGCAATTTTTATTAATATTAAAAAATAAACTTTTTAAAAAAGCTAATAAAACTAATATATATTTCGAGCACATCTAACGTTTGAGGTTATTAGATTTTATAAATCGCTTTTATTTAGTTATTTATAGTTACTATTTTAAAACTATCGACTAAAAAGCTAAAAAAATAAACCGTTAAATAAGCTATAAATAACTTTGCCGGCAAAAAACCTAATTTTATTAATTTAAATAAATTTATTATTATTTATAAATAAACTAAATAGTTATTAAATATTTAAAAGTAAATAAAAACGTTATTAATATAAGCGGTAAAATATTTAAAATAAAAAAGCAACTTATTATTTATAAAACGCTAAATAAAGCTAAAGCTATTATAAAATTTTATAAAAGCTATATTAAATATTTTTAATTTTCACAAAAACATTATTATTATTTTATTTTAATATTAAAGCTAAATTAATAATTAATAAAAAAACTTAAAATAATCGATTATTATAATATATTAACATTTTTAAATTTTTATAATAACCGATTTTTAAATTAAAAAAAAATATAAGTTTAAAATAACGATTTTATTTAAAAAGCGTAAATCGATAATAATACGACCTTTTTTAACGCTATTAATTATACGCTAGGCAATAAAAACTAAACATTTAAATAAAGTAGGCAGTTTTATATAGCTAAGCTTGCCGTTTTTATATATATTATTAAAAACCTTGTTTACAATTTTTTAATTTTTATAACCAAGTTAATATAGCTATACTATTATTATAATTTAATTTTACTATTTTTTAATAAAGTTTATTTATATTATTTTATTTTTATTTATTTTTATTATGCTATAAGTGCGCTAAATAATATATTTTTTTATTATATTTTTAAAAAATTCTGCCGCTTTAAGGTTTATTATATATATATAAGCGCTATTTTTAGTATATATAAACAGAAAATCTTTCGGCCGCTAAGCGCCTAGCAATAGCTTTTTTTTTTTTTTAATTAGTTTTTGCTTTTTATTATATTTTAAACGTCGTTTTTTATTATATTATTTAAAAATAAAATTACTATTTTTTTATTATTAAAAATAAATTTTTTAAAAAGCTAAGCATAAAAGTTATTAATAATATTTTTTTTTATAAAATTAAAGCTAAACATTTTTGCGGCCGTTGCGGCATAACTTACCTTTGCCTACGATATGGCAATATAGCCGTTTTTTTTATAGTTACAGAGTATGCCGAGCTTTATTTTATATCGAATTTATATTAGCTTTAATATATTGTTAATATATAAAACCGCTTTAACGCTAAAAAAAAACAGCATTGCGGCTATAGCACCTTTATATTAAAGTTTAAATATATAATTTTAAAAAGCACCGGTTAATTTTTAACCTAATAATATTATAAATTTTATAGGTAGCGCTATTATTATATGCGGTAGCACTACGACGTTCTGCTAAAAAATTACCTAACGCCGGACTAAATTATTTTTTTTTTTAATTTAAAAAAAAACTGCAAATTATTAACATAATTTTATTACTATAATTTAAAAAAAAAAGTTTATATTAACTATATAAGCGTTTAAAAAGTTTATTTTTAATAAAAAATTTAGCTTTAAATTTAATATTAATTATATTATAACTAAAAAAATATTTTTTTTTTTAACGCTGTTAATTTGGCTTAATATAAAAATATTAAATATGGCGGCCTTGTTTAACTTTAACCGGCTGCCGACGCTTTTAATTATAGTGCGTTAGCTATATAAAATTATAACGTGCAGAGCATAGTTTTAAAACCACGATCGATTTATAAAAATAATAAAGCATTTTATATTAAAACATACTATGGTATTTTTAATAGGATTTTTTAACGTTGCTTTTATTTGTAAGTATATATATAATATAACGTGGCTTTTAAAGCTTATTTAAACAGCATTTAAAACTGCTAAAACTATATTAAAAACGTCGTTTAATATAAAAGCGCTATTATTATTTATTTTAAATTATATACCTTTATTATTATTAACTTTAATAATTTATAAGCGGATATATTTTTTAATAATATAATATAAAAAAACGCAGTTTTTTTAAAAAACTGCTTTTTATAATAGCGGCACTAAAGCTAAAATATTTTTTAATTATTAATTATTATAATAAAAAAAATAAAATAAAAGTTAGCTAGTTTTTTTTTATTTTTTAAGTACTTAATAAAAATCTTTTTTTTATTATTTTTATTAACTTTTTCGATTATAATATAATTTTATTATTTTAATTTTAATTTGTATACTATTACGTCGCTTTTATTAGTAAGCATTAAAACCTTATTTTTTAAATTTACATAAGCTCTGTTGCTTATAAAGCGAGGTTTAATTTAACGTTAATATATTTATTAATAAGGTTTTTAAACGCAGTAAAAACGTTTTAAACTACCGCGACTGCATTTTCTGTTAACGTTGCTACGGCTTTAAAAATTAAAATAATTACGCCTGCAATAGCTTTAAGACTTTAATAATGTTAATTATAACTACTAGGGCTATAACCGTATTTTTTTTATATATAGGCACTACGGCCGGAGCTGCCGCAACTACGTTTTTAATAATTATTATAAAAGCCTCGACTTTGCAGGCAAAAGCTTCCGCGGCTATACTAAATGCCGAGGCTATTTTGCTAGTTTTTTTAATTAGCGTTTTTAATTAAAAGCTTTATTATATAATTAGCTAATAGTTTTTATTTAGAGATAAGTGCGTTAATAACCGAAAAAACGCCGTTTATTAACGGAACGGCTCGAAAAATAAGCGCAAAACGGTTTTTATAAGCCTTTAGAGCTATACAATATGCTTTTTGCTTATTTTTAATATAGGTAAAAAAAACGTTTAATTTAGTTTTATTATCCGGCTTATTATAAATTTATTAAAGCTTGGGATATAATATGTTTTAAATATAGCTTATAAATTAAGCGGTTATTATTAGCTTATAATCGCGATAATTATATATTATTTTTATAGCCTAAGTTTAAATAAACACGCTTATTAAAACTATATCTTTAGTGTATAAACTGTTAAAGGCGGCTTTAAATATATTTGCGGTATTATATTTAAATTTTTTTTCGATCTTTATTAAAGCAAACTTTAAATTATTTTTTATAATAATTTTAATAACTTTATTTAAAACTCCGATATATTAAATCTGCACATTATTATATAATAATTAAAATAGGTTATTTTATAAAATGCTTTGCTTAGCTATATTTTAAATATATTATTAAACTAAAGTAATAAAAAGGTAAATATTGCGCTAATAAACGTTTCCGCCTAGTATAACATATTTGTTTATTTTATATATATTAAAAAAATTAAAATTAAAATAACTTATTAATTAAATTTTTTAAGTATGTCCGGCTAAAGTTTTAATAAATATTTTATTTTGCTTGGCCACTGTATAAGCCGCGTTTAAAATATTATTAATTAAAGTGCAGATATTATTATTATATATAACGGCCTAAATAATAATTGCTATTGCAGTAGCCTGCTGTTAAATAGCGGCATTTAAAAAAAGCTAAGCTGGCCGCTAAGGCGGTTAAAGTAGACATTATAGCTGTTAAGCTAGATTATTTTTTTTTAAAAAAACGGCGCTTTAATAATTAAAGTTTGCAGCTATTTTATTTACTAAAAAGAAATAATATTTATAAAACCTTTAAATAATAAAAGATACCGGGGATTAAAAACAACGGTTTTTAACAGTTAGAGCTAATAGCGTTTAAAAATGCTATTTCTAAATAATTAAAATAACTAGGAATAACAACGAAAAATAACGCCGTTAAATAATAAAAAAAGACTTTTTAAGTGGCCGTATAGGCGTAGCAGGGTTTAACTGTTCTAGTTAGTTAGGCTAAAAATGTTTTTTTTTTTATTCGGCTTTTTATCCGGCTTTTTTTTTTTTAGGTTTTTTTTTAGCCCGTTTTAAAATGCTATTTTAAAAAATAATAAAGTCGGCGCTAGCGTTAGTAATAAGCTATTTAAATTAAAAAATCTAAAAAAAAATAATGTTTAAACTTTATTATAACGACTAAAAAAATCGTTATTATTAATGCTTATGTTTTTTAGCAATATAAAAGCTAAAAATTAAAAATTAAAAAATATAAAACCGCTTTTAATAAGGTTGTTTATAGTTTGGACTGCTGTTTATGCTATAAAAATATTAATAACTTATTTTTTTAAATAATTTTTTAGCTCTGCTAAACAAACGGAGCGTTTATCTAACTTTGGCTTAAAAAGGTAGAATTTTGCGGGTAGGCGGGAAGCAAAACGGTATAAATTAATAAAAGTGTTTTGGTCTAATTTTTATACCTAGGGCAAATTAACGTTATTTTTTAAAAACGCTGCTGTATAACAGTAAAAATAATAGTTTCTAATATTACCAAACGCCGTATCTATGCTAACGGAGGGTTTAAAGATGGTTAAAGAAAAAAAAAGAAAAAAAAGGAAAAAAGGGCTAAAAAAGCGTTAAAAATAGAAAAAAACTCCGGGCAAATTAGAAATAAAGTTTAATAATAACGCTTTAATTATTAATAAATACTGCCAGATCGCCGATTGATTTAAAAATTAAATTAAACGCTAAGTGTAGGCGTTATAAATAGAGTTTTAATAAGCAGATATTATTATAAATAAAGTTTTAATAAATAAATAGTAAAAATTTAAATAGCTGCCGATATTTTAAATAATGTCCGAGTTAAATATATAAAAGCTACTGTTAAAATAAAAAAAAAAATATTAAAACCTATTTAATAGTAATAATAAAATAATAGTAAGGATATTATTAAATAAATAGGTAATAAAAGCGTTAAAAATAGTATATAGTTATAAAAAAAAACAGAGCTAAAGGTTAAAAGCTGGCCAGAGGTTAAGGGCTGGCATTGTTATAAAAAACTAAAAGTTAAAGCTGGCATTATTAAAGCTAACTTTAAAAAATAGCTAAAATAGATCTCGTTTCTGTTTTGTAAAAAGGCAGACAAGGTTTACAAAATAAGTGACTTGTCTGCCGATAGGCTAAATAAAGTCCGAGATAAAAAAAAAAATTAAAGTCGCGATCTTTGTCGCTAGCTACTAAATAGTAAGCGTTTTAATAGTTTAAAAATAGTTAATTTATTAAGTAAAAAGAGAATATCGGCAGACGGTGTCTGCCGATATTATTTATTAATAATACCTATTAACACTATCGTTAGACAGTGTTTATAAATAATGTTAGAGCTAAGGTATACTATATACCTATAGATAACCTATAGGTTTTATAAAAGCAGACTTATAAAATTAGTTAAAAAAAGCATTAAAACCTTAGCTCGCCTAGTTTTTATATTTTTAATTAATATTATAATAAAAATCTTTATTATAAGCGTTTTAAAAACGGTCGCTAATAATATTAAAAAGTTTTTAAAAAAAATTAACTAACGTTTATAAATAAAATAACCCTCCGACTTTTTTAAAACCTTTGCTATTACTAGTAAATACTTTATTAATTAATCTAACGTTTCGACCAGCTTAACTAATAAAATTTAACTTTATAGCGATAAACTTTTTTATAGTAACTGTTAATTTTTTTACACTAAGTGCTAACTTTTTTATTATAACGGGTAGCTATGCTTAATTTAGATTTTAAACGCCGGTATTTAAACTAGCATTAAATTAAAGCTAAGCACTAGCTTTTCTAAGCTTTCCGGCTTTTATGCCCGTTTATCCAGCAGTGCAATTTAATGCTTAGCTATTTAATAATATTTATTTTATAATAAAAAAGTTATTATAAAAAATAAATATATACTTTAATATAAATAAACCTTTATAACATTTAATTTTTTATTAATAATTAGCTTAGGCTTAACAGTAAAAACTAAAATATATATAGTTATAACTTTTTTAAAACACTCGCCTGTTTAAGCTTTTTAAGCAGATATAGCAGCTTATATATATAGCCTTTAAAAGCAATCCTAATAATAGTAATAATAATAATAACAATAATAAAAGCTTTTTAAAACAATTATTATAAAACCTGCCTAGCACTTATAAATAAAAAAATTTTTATCGCCTAAATGCTATACCGTCGCATAATATAAATATATTTAATTATAAAAATAGCTTGCAATAGTTTAAAAAAACTAATATCGGTTAATTTAATTTAAATTATAAAAATTTTTAAAATATAAGCATAATCGTTAATAAAAATAAGCTTATTTTTATTAATATATATTTATTTATTAAACGTATTAATTCTTTTTTTAAAAACCTTAACACGGCTAAATTAAGCGCTTATTAGATTTTAGCTATATTTTAAACACTATTAGCTAGCACTGCAATAATATAATAAAATAATAAATTTATTTTTTATTAATAAATCGAGCTTTATATTAAAAAATTATTAGCACTTTTTAATAAATTAATTGCTAGATTTTTAATATAGCTAGCCCTAGCTACTAAAAAGTTTAATTATGTTTATTTAAAGTTATTTAATATTATATATAATAATACAGCAATAATTTAATTTATTTAAAAAAAGCTTTAATATATATATATAATAAAAACCTTAAATATTAATAACGCTAATTAATATAATGTAATAACGGCGATTTAAATAAGCATAAGCTTTAATATTAAGCATTTTTTGCTAACATTTAGCTTAATAAAAACTTTGGCTAATTATATAAAAAAAGTCGGCTTTATTAAACTTTTTTTATTAACGGCAGCCCGTAATAAATATTTATTAAAATTTAAAAACTAATATTATAAATATACGCTAAATAAAAAGTTTAAATTGCCTAAATATACTAAAGCATAATATAATAAATATAAAAGCGATAAAAATAATTTAAAAAAAATTAAAAAATTAAAAACCTGTTTTAAAAAAAAAAAAAAATTATAAAAGCAGTTATAATTAATATAAAAATAAATATAATAAACGTAATAAAAATTAAGCTTATATTGCCGAAAAAAATAATAAAATATTTAATAAAAAATAGGCGTTTAATAAGTTTTTTTTAAAAAATAAAGCATTAAAAAACTCTAATAATAAAGCGTTTATAATATTCGATTATAATATGTTTTATAAATATTATAATAAAACTTTTAATATAATATAAAAATATAATAAATATGCTTAACACTATAAATAGCGACCTAATAAGCAAATTAAAATTATTTTATTTGTTTTTTTAATATATCGTACTTATAATTAATATAAAACACTGTTCGTATTATAAAACTAATTATTTTATTATTTTAAAATATATAAAAGTTTAAATATAAAAACAAATCCTATTTTTTAACCGCATAATAAGCTAATTTATATAATTTAAAATATAAAAAATTATAAACTAATTATTTTTTAAATAAAGTTAGCACTTTTTAAAATTAATAGCTAAAAAGCTAATTTAATTTATAATAAATTTTTATATTTTAAAATAATTATTTAAAAAAAACCTTTTAATAATAATTTAATAATCTATATTAATATAAAAGCTAAATAAAGTTTAGCTATTTATAAATTTTTATTATAAATAAATTATATAATTAAAGCTAAAAAAAATATATTAAAAGCATTAATAAAAACAAAATAAAATATAAAAAATAAGCAACGTTTACTTTTTATATCTTAGGCTATAATAAGCATAGATTTTCTAAACTAATATAAGTTATTAAATTAGCATAAATTCTAAACACCGATATTAAACCTACGCTTTTATTAAAAAATAGCTTTTTAATTTTATAAAATGTTATTATTAACTATATAGCTTAACAAATTATTTTTATAAAAATAAAAAGTTTTAGCATGCTGTTATAGCTATAACTTTATGCTTATCTCTGCATCTATAAAGTTATAATAACCAAAGACATAGTTTTATAACTAAAAATAACTATATAAGCACTTATAAAGTATAAGCCGCTTTTTTTAAATAAAAACTTCGCTTTTAAGCTTTTACACTTTAATAAAATAGCAGCTATTATTAAATTAACAACGTTATATATTATAATAATAACTAATTTTTTAATAAATATAGTAACTATTTTTAAAAACATTAAAATAAATATAATTTAAAAATAAATAAACATTAGTCCGAACTATACCAAGGCTACCTAGGCCGGATATTTTAAAGCAGTAATAATGGCAGCTATTTTAATAATAGCAAAAAAAGCAAACGTAATATCTAAAACTGGTGTTTATTTAGCTAAAAATTTAATTATTTTAGATTTATTTTTTATTAATTAAAAATTACTTATAATCTTTATAATTAAAGCTATTGCTATTAGAAATTATTTTAGCATAAAAGCTTAAATAAACGCAAATGCGTATATAATAAATAATTTTAATAATATCGCTAATATAATTAATATTTTAAACATTTTAAAAGCTTTAAATAAAACCTTTTTAATAAATGCAATTTATAATATAATTAAAAATTTATTAAAAATAAATTAATTTTCGGCTAATTAATTTTAAAAAAAAGTTTAATTTAAAATATAAAAAGTATTTTTTATTTTAAGCATTAAAAAATTATTAAAAAAGCACGAAATTATTATATTTAGCGGCCAGTTTATATATACCGGAGAAAAACTTTCGGCTTATAAAATTTTTAAATTATTAAAAAATATTTTTAAAATTTAAACAAATTAAAATATTATTAAAATTTTTAAAAATAAATAAATAAAAATCTTTTTAATTAATAACTAATAAAAAGCAAAGCTTAATAGCTATGCTTATTTATTAAGTATTAAAAACCGAAAAGCTATAAATGCTATTTTTAATTGGTTATATAAATAAAGTCGCATAAAATAAGTTAATAAACTTTCGCTTTTTATATATTTAATATTTATTATTTAGTTTTAGCATAAAAACGATATTAAGTTTTAATTAGTTATCGATTTATAAGCTTTTAATAAGTTGGCTATTTTAAATAATTATTTTTTTTTATAGTTAAAGGTTATATTTTCGCTTTATAAAAAAATATATATATTTATTATAAATATAACCTTATTTTTTTATTAATTTAAAGTACACTTTAACTATAAAAATCGATTTATAATTATTAGTTTTAAAAGCTTTAAATAAAGCATAATAATATTAATAAAATTTTATAATTTTTTTATATATATATAACGCTTTATAAATAAGCTATTATAACTATATCGTAATTACTGTTATGTTTTTATTAATAATATAATTATTTATTTAGATATTAAAAAAAACTATATAATATAACTGCGGACTATTTTTAAACTATTTTAAAGCTGTTAAATATTTTTATTTTTAAAAAAATCGTTTTTAAAATATTTTTTAATCGAATTGTTAAGCTTTTAAATAAATACGTTTAGCATATTTATTACTGCTAAAATGCTAAAAGCGTTTTAAAACCTTTAATTTATTAACTAATTAAAGGCTTTAAAACGGTATTTAAGCAGTAGTGGCTTTTTATATACACTTTTACCGTATTACGCTAAATGCTTAAAGCCGCTTTAAGCATAAAAAATAGCGTTATTAAATAAAAGTTATAAGTTAAAATAAATTATTATAAGCAATTTTAATAAACGTTAAACTTATTATTATAATATAATGTTCGAACTTATTAAAATAAAAAAGCTTTATTTAAAGCTATATAAAATTTTATTTGCATATATAGCATTTTATATTATTATAACCTAGCTAAAACATTATTTATATAAATTAATGCCTTTTTAAAACGTAGTTTTAATATTATAATATTTTATATTTAAAATAAATATTAATAAAAACTTAATACTATAATTTTTAATATTTAAATTTTATTAATAATGTTTTTAAGCCGGTATATTTTTAGCGTAAAAATAAAATATAAAGTTTTAAAAATAAAAGTCGTTTATATTATTTAAGCCTATAAGCGCTTTTAAATAATAATTAAAACATTTTAAAATTTAGTTATAGTTTTAACAGACTATTTAGCTATTAAAAGTATTATAAACTAAACTAATATTAATATAGCATTAATTAAAAAAATAAACAAACGTTTTTTTAATGCATTAATTTATTTATTATAGTATAAATTATAAGTATATTATTTGCTAAAAAAATTAAAATTTATTTTTAATATATTTAGCTATTTTAAAGCTATTACTAACGAGCTAAATAAAAATAATAAAATTAAGCGATCTAATAAAAAACCGGTTTTAAACTAAATATAAACTGTAATAGTTATTAAAAAAATAGCAAAAGCTATTATAAATTTAATAGTTTAAAATAAAATTATTATTAACTATTAAAAAAATTTTAAATATAAGGCAATATTAAAAAATATTTGCAATAGCATAATAAAAAGGTTTAATAAAAATATTAACAATTTTTTTTAGCCCGGCTATTTTTTTATAATAATTAAAAAGCTTTTATATAATATTAACTGTACCGGTATATATAGGCTATATATATTAAAAGCATAAAAAGCAAAGTTTTTTTATATAGCATATAATAATAAGCATTATTTTAGCCGCTAATATATAATAAAAAAATTAAATAGCTACTCGATTACCTTTAAAACTAAAAAAATAATTTTATATATTAAATATTATAATAAATATAAAATTTATATAATAAATAAAAATAAATTATATAAAAACTATTAGCTAATTTAACCGTAAAATACTCGCTTAATAAAAATAATTATAATAAACTTTATTATAAAGCTTTTTAAAACGCCGTTAACTTATACTTTTTAGCAATTAAAAAAATATAACTATTATAATATGCTAATGCTAGTTATATATGCTACTTTTAAACAAACTTTATTTATTTTTAAAAATAAAACGTATATAGCAAAAAACTAAGGTATAGCTTTAGCAAAGCAACTGTTATTATTAGACTAAGGTGTACCTATTAGCATTATTTCTAACTAAAACTGCAAATTTACTTCCGACTTTTAAAAAAACATTTAAAAAACTTTTAAAGCCTAATTATTAATAATAACAGTATATTATTTATAAAGTGATAGTCTATTTAAATATAAAAATCAAACGGTTGAAATTATTATATAACACTACTTTTTTATATACCCAGATTATACCTAGGTGGACTTATTGCTAGCACTACAGTAAAACTTTAATAGCGTTTATTTTAATATAATAAAGTTTTTTATATATAAACAATTGTTTAAATTTAAATTGCTTAATTTTAACGATATGCTTATTTAAATTAATACTATAATATATAAAAATATAAGATTTTTTTAAAAGCATTTTTATAAAAATGCTAAAACAGTAATAAATTTTATATTAGCTAAAGTAAAAAAGTATTACGACCGTAAGCATAAACTTATTAAATTTAATATAAAAAATAAAATATATTTATATTTTTATTAAAGCTATTATTTATTTAAAAAGCTTTTAAAAAAATATTTGCAATAAAAGGCGGGACTTTAAAAGGTAATATAATAGGTGGGACGGCTGGCCTACGAACTTAACCTGCTAAAGACATTTAAAATATATTTTATGGTTTTTATAGCTTACTTTTTTTTAGGCCGATAAAGTAAAAACCTGTTTTATCCGACAGTATTTGCGCTAAAACTAGTTATAAATAATTAACCCGACTTTAAAAGCAAAAAAAAAAACTTTTTTAAAATTAAAATTATTTTAAAATATTAACTTAATCGGTAAAAAAATAAATTTAAATATTTAATTAAATAAAAAAGGTATAGCTATAAAAATAATTAGTAGCGATTAAAATAGCAGTTATATAAATTTAAAAATTTAATCTAGGACTATTAAAAGCGTAAAAGCGGAAGGTCTGCAGCGTTACTAACTAATATTATAAAAGCAACTAAAAAGCCTTCCGCGGTGTAATAAGGTCGACCTTAAAAAGCTAAAAAATAAAAAATTAATTAATTAATAAATAAACTAATTAAAATCAATCTATATATTTATAACTTATATTATTAAAGTTAATATTTTTTTTTAATGCTACAGCACTTAATATAAATAAATAAAAAGGCTTTACTTTATAAAGTTATAAACCTGCTAAATATTTAAATATATAAATAAAACGTAGCTTTATTTATAAATTAAAT
Source organism: Nemania sp. NC0429 (assembly GCA_022578495.1). Classification (NCBI taxonomy): domain Eukaryota; kingdom Fungi; phylum Ascomycota; class Sordariomycetes; order Xylariales; family Xylariaceae; genus Nemania; species Nemania sp. NC0429. Next base: position 80,520 of record MU392167.1, on the reverse strand, counting down.
AAAAAGATAAACTTTAAAAGTCTATCTTTACTTTAAACTATATAGGTTTAAACTTTTTAATTTATATCTCGATATTTACACTTAAATATAGCACTACTTTTAATAACCCATACTACTTTTTTAATACAGATTTTTTTTTTTAAATAGGTAATAATAACTAAGCCTAAATAAAAAAAAATTTTTACTATAAAATCTACAGCGGAAAGAATTTTTTAAAATAAAAAAAACCTTCGTTTTACTCCAGTTGTACCTCCTTACATTAAAAACGAAGGCATTTCGACAGAGTTGTCTCTCTAGCTCTCCAACATGTGATTTGTTTAACAGCTGCCATAATGATAAGAGGCGCTTGCAGCGACGTGTCTCCCCCTCTTTGATCCATCGTCCAGTTTTGAAACTCTGTCCAAAATACATTCAATCTCAATTATGGTACTGATCGTACGCAAGCCGAAAGACAGCATCTTTCACTTGAGATAGCACTGTCATCATGGCGATGGTTTGCTTTCTCATCACTGTGGAATCCAGTTTGAATGTGCTCCGAAATAATACGACGTAGATGGTTTGCGAGGGTATCGCGAGCCGCAAGATTCCTCTTGGCGCGTTTCTGGCTGTCTCAATACACCTTTTTTCCTTGAACGCACGTTCGCCCACTTGGACTGTCAGAGAAATTCAGCATTGACACTAGAAGCAGCAGATAAGGGTTTCATTCAGCTTAAGAGTATCATGTGCTAATTGATAATGGTACTCATGAGACAATAGAAGGTCGAGTCGGGCCGACGAAAGTGCTTAAAGGTGCTGACATCGAATGTGCATTTCTTTTTAGCACCTGGATTTTGAGCAGTTTCCTTCTAACTGTCATGAACACTCTTCTCAAGAAGAAATGTCAACGAACCTTGTCCTCCGGTGGTCTCGGAGAGTGGGTGTTGTGAGCGTCGCAGGGTGTGACGCGTCATCTTTTTCGCGCTTCGCTATATCGGCCAGACATTACGTATAAATCGGAGCGTTATCCGGTCATTAATGCTTGTCATAAATTTCACACATTGCCATCGACGTTGATTTGCTACCAACATCATTGAAAGATGGCCCTCCCGATTTGGATTGATAATGCGCATCATACAGCCGAATAGGGATGAGATTGATCGCGAGTGCCGTGTCAATCTCTCGATGCGATCTCTCTACTTATCTACTTCCTCACTTCTTTACTTATTATAACCGACCTCAACCTCGCCGGCTATAAGTGAGCTAGAATGCCCTCACTAGGCACAAATAAGTTACCATCATCTAGCACTATTATTAGGGACTAAAAGCCCAACCCATATGCTAAAAACCTAAAGCCTATCCGGGCCCATAGGCCCCCAAAGGTATGGTAGGTCGTAGGTTTTAGGTCCTTAGCAGCAGCCCATAGGCTTTAGGTTTTAAGTTTTTATATTTATACTAATCTTATACTAATCTGAGCCTATAGGTATATTGTTTTAAATATTATTTTATGGCATTTTAAAGCTTTAAAATTTTTTAGTTTGTTTGGGTTAAGTTGGGCCCAGCCTAACCTAACCTATTAAGTCTACTTAAGGGCCCGCCAAAAACCCATGGGCTTTTTTAGGGGCCTATGGGTTGGGTTTTCCCAATCCCTAACTATTATATTCTCACTTTTTCTGAGCAGCCGGAACTGTCTGGGCCGTCCGCAGCCCTCTGCCTGTCCCATTGATCTACATTTGGCGGGGTATATAGGCCGCAAATTTCAGGGAAAAGGGTAGCTGGGAGATTGCTGCTACACCATTCGGCGTGTTTGTATTAGGTATATCTATTTTATAAGGAGGTAGACTCTCCCATTTGCTTAAGAGAGCCAAGGAATTAATGATATTGAGTCCTGGCCCTATACTATCTTCTATCCTGCTACCCAGAAGTGACCTAGTTGTTTCTATCTTTACTCCGGACTACTTATCCCATAACAGCAAACACCTCGCGAATCCCAACATGTAAACTTGTAACTACGACTTTGAGTATATTTCAAGCTCCGAGCAAACCGTGTGTTGTGGAAAAACGACGCCGTTGATCCAAAGTCTGGACTAACGGTATATATCCTCTGTGACACCGTGCTTTTATTCATTTCACTATATATATTAAAGAGGTGATTGTTATATGCAACACCACACTCTGGAGACCTGTGGTTGCCTTTATTGCTTATAAAATAACTTATCCGTTTGCCTCTCTAGCTAGCACTTCCTTTTCGAAGGATTTCGTGTCTTAAGAGGGTGAGTGCATTATTTAGTTTCGAAGTGTTTAGCACCCTTCGTATTCCTAAGGGTCTTCCCTAGGTTCGGCCGTACGCTGCGGTCTCAGCGGTGAAGGTCCTTTGCAGTGCGACGTCTTCACAGCTTGCCGTGTAGCACCCTTGGCCGTACAACACCATGCGACCGCATGGGTATGAACGATGACGAGACCAAGACGTAAAGACGCCAGAGAGAGGAACAGCTGGACTATATACACGGCCTCGCTTATGGCAGAGTACACAATTATGAGTTCCGTGTCCCACACGAGTATAGTATTATCTAAATCCCCGTTCCATCACTGAACACCAGCTGAAACATATTCTGGCATTTGCCGATGTACATTACTCCACTCCCCCGTTTACAGTCGATTAATTTTATAAGGGCCGAGATATAATAACGTCTGCGTTGCGCCTTTTCTACATGTCTCTAGTATCACAATATAGGCTGGAGGCCAGCATAATGCCAACCCCGTATGATAACATCGCACAACACTGGACAACCCTCAACTGGCGGAGGGGTCCCAGATGGAACGGTCAATGGCTAAGCGCTGAAAAGCGGAACTTGTCAGATGGGTATATTGGCATATTTATATATAGTAGACCTGGCCTAACACGCCCCAAATACCCTACGGGAGGTTAGCTGAGGCCACGTAGATCGCCCAGCCCGGGCGTCGTAGACTACGACAACAACAACGTCACACAGCACCACGCATCTCTCTTTCATTCTCTTTCGAAATATGTTAGTTCTAGGCAGCACTCCCACAACCCGCATGATAAGTTGACACAAGCCCTCGTGTCGAGTCCCCAACATTTCGCCGAATAACTGCTTTATCAGGTGTGAAGTATTACTAACTAAAGCAGGGGTATATAAAATCTCTAGCACATAAAATTTCAATTCCATCTACACTACGCTTAAAACATATCAAATGTTAGTCAACCTTTTTGTGTTCAGGGTAAGAGGCTTGTATATCTAAGGGCACGCAAAAATTACGACCGCACAAAAAAAAACTCTCCAAATATGACAAACTTTGTGACAAGAGTGGGACTTGAACCCACGCGGATTGCTCCATGAGGAAACTGTGCTAAGATTGGTACCTTAACCTCACGCCATAACCAACTCGGCCATCTTGCCTGAATTTGATTGGATGACTAATAGACGTTATAGTGCTATATATTGCTTTTCAGTCTCTAGTGAAAACCAAGGTCTTGAGGATTCGTAGTATTAAACCTATTCGGCGTACTTTAAATAACATGTTTTTACATTATTCATTCATTAGCATGATATGGAAGTCTGTCTCGCACGCCGGTTAATCATTCATTCCACATAGCATAAGGCTAGGTCGGAGGCGGCGGTTCGGGTCTCTGCGAAATAGTTGCCGTTAGTGGAATTGTGGCCTCGTCTCATAGGGGCGATAGGGACGTAGCACGTTGCTATGACCATATCTCTCCTTTTTGAAATGCTTGGATTCGAGCTCGCTCATTCGTCTTTTCTTGTTATTTTTTCATTCTCTGTTGCCGTTGTAGCTAGATCTGTCACTCTAATCAGTGTATTGTCACTATTGATTACATCCGCCGTACATGGTCCCGAAGCTGCTGCTGCTGCTGGCTAAGCCGAGTTTGAGCATCTCTCAGTCGGGCCTATTGCCACTGCCGAAGTACCCAGGATACACAATTCCGCATCTCTAACCGCCTTCATGTTACCGCCGGGAAAGGACAGTGAGAATATCTGAATTAGCGTCGTTCCTAGGAGACCATCTACCGCAATGTTGCGAAATCAAAGTGGCGTTCATCAAAATACCGCTTCATTACTGTGCAAGCAGAAAGCAGTCAAGTCGACGTCCTAACCATCTGAAGCTACCTTTGCAGTAACACTATCATATACGATAATTACTATTGACCCCTTTCTAATGAATTGAGAGTCAATGTCATCGCACCCTTATCTACAGCTCTGTTGTTACTTCCCCCACGGAGTAATGATATGGTCCAGAGTGGGATTCTACCATACTGCGGTCTACAGCTGGCCGCATGTTTGGCATCTATGTTACACTAGGCTCTTCAAAAGATGATTATTTGTAACAAGGGCTACTGTGAGGGCTTGGAATAAGGCTTCAATTCAGCTATAATTCCCTAGGGTCCTTCAAGGTCCGATGCCTCTCTTCCGTTCTATCGAAGGAGGGCGGCCTCGTCTACTTATCTCCAGACTCTGGAATAACTTGTCCCCTTCAAGAGCCGACTTCTACTGCCGGTCATATGAGTATCAGTTCTATCTAGGGAGAGTGCATTGCCCGGTCTCAAGGTCTCGGGTGCCGTACGGGAGCGGCAGCGAGGGTCCTTTGGTGCTGTACCTCGTACCTCTGCCGTGTAACATTATTCGACTGACAGGACACTATTACTTATTGTGTTCAAGCATTCTGTACTTACGGTGAGCCTACGAGTGCCCTTATGCCTATAGCTTGCTAATATCATCTCGGTTTAAAAGATGATGATCAGCCTGCTACCCTGGATAGACTGGGAGAGTATCAGGCTTTGCCGAATCATAAGAATACTCAGCGTGGCAGGGAATCTATCTCATATGTTGCCTCGATTGAACGATCAGTACGATTCTAGAAATACGATGTCCGCTGCTTTCATAATACAATCCCTTTCGAGAATAGACCGTTTTAACTCTGTTTCCAGGTGGTAGCCTATGTCCCTAGTCGAGCACACCACTGCACTGATTGATAGTTATAAGATATTACGTCTGCACCGAAGAACACCTATACCGCCCGTCGATAGTAGGATGGAGGAGGAAGTTCGACGTGCCAACTACGTAAATACATTGAATTTTTTTATTTAAGAATCAAACGGGAAGTGCTTGAACTACTGGCTGCCTATCTGAGTCGATAATTGAAGATATAGGGAGTAAAACAGCAAGCACCATTTCCAGATTTGACCTTATGGTAATATCCCGAAAGCTCGATGGCTAGCCCACTCGCACTACCTTAGTAACAAGGCAGACACGGGAAGACAGTATTGTCTGAGAGGCCCAACTATAGTAGAACTATCATCAGTTAGATTTTTTCATGGGAATTCGGGGAAGCGGCCTCTCAGGTAGGTGGCGGCCCCGTCTTATCCGTTGTCGTTTTATGTCACCTCGTCCTAAGAATTAATTACTAGTATAATACACGCTCTTGAGAGTCATGAACAAGTCATGAGAGCAGATTTTAGCATGCTAGGAAAAACTGAATTGACGTAGTTCTGTCGCGTAGATCGATGTATGGCCACGTGCCAGGCCATCATGGCACGGTTGTGGAGGTAAAAACTCCCCCCCTTTTCTCAATGAAAGCAGTGAAAGTGTGTTGGAAGTCTTGCACATACGACGTGTAGCCTCTAGAATTAAACGCGGTATATTGATTAGTCCTCTCTTGAACCAATCACTGAGCTATCTCAATGTTCACCTATTTATTATCGTCATACACCGGCTGTATCACGTACTTTGTGGATATATGTAACTACAAGAAACGAGACAGCATCTGTATCATCATTTGCTCAATCTCGCCTTAAAATCACAAGCAGCATATGACTATCGTAACGTATATAATGCATGCCCTCTTTGATTCTATCTCCCTAACGCAAAAATTTCCAATTTTTGCAAGATTTAACCCCGGTGTACAAGGCGCGCCTTTCAAGATTTTCTCAGTGCGCAGTAGGCAAAATTCAAATAAACCGGACAAGTATCAAAGCCGGAGTAGCACATCCAACGTGCGTTCATTTACACCAACTTCACATGCGCTTATCCTTACAAGGTTCAATATATGCTTATTGTATGTCATTTAGAGCGAACGAGCCCGGGGGGTTGGAGGGGTGGATCTGACATCAGATGGCGGCTGTCTCACTGCCATCCGTTTGAGAACGTTGCGTTCTAGCATAAGTTTAAATGTGCGGCTCAGAGATCCCATGACCTCGAAATATGGATAAAGGGATGGCCCAATCCATACAAACCTAATCGTCTGAATCCAACATTTTAGTCGCGTAACAACAAGTAGCAGCCAAGTAACACGCCTGATGGTGCATGCCACCGAATGCACAGGACCTGGCACAGTATGCTTTTACTGTCTGTGACGCGACAGATCTCTAGCAGATCTCCGAGAGAGGATGTAAGTTAGAGGACAGTATAAAGTTTCTCCTAGAAGTCGACTAAATGGTTCTGGAACTATAAGATCTTTAAATTACGTGAAGTACTGGCTTCCGAGATGTTGGCTACACTCGTGAAAGAATACCGGTATTGCAGAGTCTATACAGTAAGGAGTAATCAGAGTGAAAGTGTAGAGACATCCTAACGGCAGTATAATATCACGTGAAGCGCCTTCCTTCTGATATCCCGTACGTGAGGCGAGGCCTTGTCTGTAGTTTCCACTAGCCGTAGAGAACAAGTACGACATGAGAGCCGATGTCCACACTACTTCTGTTAGAGGCCCTCCGGTCCAGACCAGGCTCCCAACCGAGGGGCGGGATTTCATGACTCTGATAGTCAGTGTCAAGGCACACCCGCATTCCACGTGGGGATCAGCTGCAATGTGAAAGATTGAATACCGCTCTAAAACAACTTTCCCGCCTTCAAGACACGTCTAGCCCTGTAGATTACCTGGGGAAGAACGAGGTTCGTTGGTTTCCGTGGGCGCTACTACCAACTTTGACAATGGTCCTCTAGTTCGAGGATCTGCCAGTAGTTAGAGAGCCACAGCCATGTCATTGACGGGCGATATGCATAGTTCGCCCCAGGAGATGGTGATACCCCTGACAATGGAGTTTCTTACGTGACGTTCCAGACCGGTGATGCAATAGCTGGGTCGTCGTGAGAATCTAGACCAACAAAGACCTTTCGTATGAAACAGTTGACTGTGACAGTCTCATCGGACCTTTTCGTTTCAAGCTGAAGCCTAAAGCTCTTCAGATATTCGATTTGGTGGAGCGACCCGCGGGATGCCTATGTCGAAAATGGTACTTCGTTCTGTCAAACAAAGCATCCGTATACCTCACCTGAAGTCCGAGGTCTTGACGCAATAGCACTTATCAATAACCCACATATTCTCCATATACCATAATCTAGAGTCCAGAGTCCAGTTTTAGCCAGACTCGGTAGTTGCATAAGGTTGCAAAGTGGCATCCAGAACATCGCCGGCATGACTCGACCTGATGATATCTTCGTGCTATTAGAGGCTCAGATTTTCGCCACGGCTGCGTCGGTCGTGGTTATCCACGTGTCTCTCGAGATCTCGAATCTATGTTAGCGTTAGCCACATGACATTTTGTTGCCTGAGAAGTTCATTGTAGGGCGTTTTCAGCCGTATGATGACAGGGCGTAGAAAGTCAAATGAGCATCGCCGCCGACCGAACCGGAGGGTCAAGTAGTTGAAGGCGTTGGAGAATGCTCGAAAGCCTTATACCCCACACCTGTCCCCTTTCCATGCCAGAGAGGGGAGAGGCCTTGAAGAAATTTGTCTTTTGGACAGCCATTCATGGGCTTCCATAGATCACCACAGAGCTAACCAGAACTATCGAGCGTTAGTGGAACAAGTCTGTCTGCGGCTTAGTCTTGCGTGTCTGAGCGGGAAGCTATCGTATCACGACTAAGCCAGAACTAGGGAAAAACAACCGAATACAAGGCCTGAATAAGGGGCTATTTTGTGAAGGATTGGGAGCGACAAAGATAGAAAAGTGTTGAGGTTCTACAGTCTCCTCGTTGCGGTGTAGATTTTTTATGGCTCTCCTGCGTAGACGACACCTTTATAATGACCACAGGTATATATTATCCAAGGCCAAATTCTCCTTCTGAGCTTCCCGATTCACACTAGACTTCAACAATTCGCTTTCTCCGGTCGAAGAGGGTCTGAAAATTCGCCTCATAGCTCATCTTATTGCCCACTCGGACGGCTTTCGGCAAACTTGAGTGATATCTGTCCTTGGTTGCCGATAAATCATAACCGTTGAGTTCGACTTCTCCGGCAAGTTCACCGGACGAAGGCCTATCCGGAATCCTCAATCGGCCGAACGTGCGTATGCCACAGAATTTGAAGTATTAATGGCGCCCAGAAAATATTTGCACGCGACTAAATTTTTAGGTTGGTGGGCTCCTGATGGAGATGCGCAGCCCAAACTTTGGCACAAGGTGCCCCTCCCTCCTCCTTCTCTGGGATTCACCTTGTAACGAATACGTCGTAGGCTAGGCAATCTCACCTGCCCCGGGTTTTGACCCTGGCTCGCAACCACAAAAATACTCTCAGCATCCGAGGAACCAATGCATGGTACAAAATAGCCTCATGCCCTAGATACGGGACTAAGTCTGACGGAGGTAATGGTCAAGTTGAGGAAGATAAAAATATTTCGGAGGAAAATATTACCGGACTAAGTAGCGGTTGAGGAATGCCATGTAGTTGAATAGATCAAATTGCGATGAGAAATCATGGCCAAGGAGCTAGGCTTACATGCTACGAATACGTCGTTATTTCTCAGGGGGCTGGCATATTGAATGAAGCTGATGGTAACATAGATCTAGTCCGATAATAATAACACCACGCACACATAATTATATACACACACGTAACGTTTCTTAGTTCGAAACATACGAGCCTAGGAAGAGACTAGTGCAAGACAGCGCAGCACATCATCAGATTGCAAGGGCGCGAGCCAAATATCCCGGCCGCCCATCCTCGACGCTAGGCAAGGGATGATTGTTGACTTGGGATCGACTACTGCGCGAGGTGCATGCATGATAAGGAGGACAATCCCTGGACCGGTCAACACTACCGCAGCAAGCAGGAGGTAGACAGACGCATAGCCCACCCAGCCGGCCAGCAATCCTTGCCAACAAAACGCACACCTTCCTTCGAGCGATGCCCGGGGAAGAAAGGTCTGCAGCGGAAAATCCAATGCTAAGATATGTGTACTTTACTTCCGGTCTCTCTTCATCATTATCTGACTTCCCGGGCCACGTGCTTGCGTATCGATGAGATGGCAGCCAGCGAACCGCCTAAAGTAAGCAGAAAAAAACTAAGAAAAACTATAATAGTTTTCAATCTGACGTAAAGCGTCAGTAACGCAGGTGTAATGCGTGACCACATTATTTCGAAGTCTTCTAGAAGAGAGCGCGAGCGAGCGCTTAGCGAACCAGCCGGTCATTTGTCGCAAACTTCGTCGTATCGGCGATGGAAATATTACGCGTTTCTATTCGTCTACGTAATAACAATAACACTTTCCCACGCCATCGTTCTCTTTGTCCATTCGCCGAAGGGGGTGGGTTGCGCCCTCCAGTCTTGCGGCAAAGAAGAACAACAAGATAGTAGGGATGTTAGGGACTCCTAGGTCTTACGAGGTAACTCCCAGTGATGATGTTGGTGCTGCCTTAAGTAAGTACGTAGATGCTGGGCGGTATTCCGGTATTCCCCTTTATAGCCTCTTGCAGACATACACACACACAAGTCCCACTCTCTCAACTAGTTAAAACTATATATGCGTTTCATACTGCATGGCCTGGTGTTTCCCACAACTAGTTGATGGTGCCCCGATCTTGTAAGTTTCCATCTTGGCTTGTAGATAGATAGACGGCAAGATTTAGCTTTGTGATCTGGGGACAAATCATCGTGATTCATATCCTCTAGCTGGGGGGGCGCCACGACTTGAGGACTTGGCAACAACAAAACTCTTCATGCCCCGGTGGCGCCGGCATTCAGTTAGTGCGCCTGGGTGGGTAAATGGTCAGGAAGTATGCTCTCTGAGCCCTGAGCGGTATACTTCATCTAGGTAGCATACTTACCTAACCGTATATTCCATCAGCCCCCGAGCAGCCCGACGGACTCTCTCAGTGGGGCTACGCCTGGCCGTCTGTGTACCATATGGCGTCTGTTAGACTACACTATAACGAGGTGTGCTAGGGTTGACATACACTACCTAACAGTGTAGCCTTCCGGAATTTCTTCGCTCGTTTTCCTATAGCAGAGATCAACGATCGTATATTTCCGTATAACAAGACTAGACTACAAATGCTCTGGTATCTCCGGCCTAAGTCCTTCCCCCGCCCATCTTGGGCCTTGGCCTTCTAAAATTACATTTCAATTATCAATCCTCCTATCTTAATCAAGTTTCTAGATCATTTAGGCTATACATATCTATCGAATTCGCGACATTCGAGTGAAAAGGGCTGGTAGTGCTCACGTTTCCCGTCCCACTATAATGCCAACGAAGTGGGTGTGTGATGTTTCGAGGACCAGCACTAGCTCAGCTGTGGTTGGGATTCTAGACCTGATCACCGAATGCCGAGTGACTTGGATTTGTAGCAACTACCAGAGTACTGGAGGGTACATCTAATCGAATTTTGTAGATCAGGTCAGAATTTCTCGAGCACAATTTTTGGTGTTGGTGCAAACTTAGTGTTGGGCTGGCTGGGCTTACTTATTCTCTAGCATGGGGGGAGTGGAGGCTAAGCAGGTCACCTAGGTAAGTATGGCGATAGGTAGCCGCTATTGTTCGAGACTCTCCAAGCCCCCTAAGCGCCGGCTTTTGCTATCCAGATACCGAATCATCTTCTGGCCCTATAGAGTCGGCGTCAACAACAACAAGAAAACTACTTGGGTTATGGGATGGAAATCAGACAATATGCTAGCAAAGGGGGATACATCCGTGACTTAGCTAAAACGAATGTACACACAACATTTTCTGAAATAAAATAGCCGTAGCGATCCCAAGACAGCGAAGTTTCGGTCTACGTGCTGGGGTGTTTGGGCCTCGGTCCATCCGGGGATTTCTTACCCCGGATCTTTGATGCCGCGCGTAAGCACAAGTTATGATTCGGGATTAGCTCGGCGACAGGATGACGACCAGATAAAAGAAAAAAAATAATGCATTGAACACATATACGCAGTTGATGCTTCTACTCTAGTGATGATCCGATGAGAACTCTACACGACCGTTTGTCTTTTTCCATCCATGTTTATGGCACCGAATATAATAAAACTCCTTTCTTATGAGGCCACCCTAGATAGATACCGGGGCTTCATTGTGAACGCCGGTTTTTCCGTAGTTATCCGGCCTCCCTCCCTCACCGTTGCCGTGTCTCCAGAAAAACGCCTCTTCCGCCCCCCTCCCAAAAAGCGATATTGACCTTGTCAAGTCTTTTCGCCCCCTTTATGCCGACCAAATGTTCCCAAGACAAGCCCCCAGCTCTGGATAACGCCTTGTAAAGTTTTCGTGCATGCCCCAGTTTCGTAAGTCCCATACATGTTCCGAGAAGTCGTGAGCGGCGTAAACGGCGCCCGTGGAAAAATCAACCGAAAACGCCTCCGTGACGGCCGCCACCGCCGCCGGCCAGTTTTTCAGCCGCAGATTGGTACAGTAAACGTGACGAAACTCCGGTGTGTTGTAGATAACCTGCCTCTCGATGATCGCGCTGCGAAGGTGAGGCCATATGATGGTGTCCATCCAGATGGGATGGGGTATTATTTGCTGGTTGGGCTGGGGCGCGAAGACCTGCCGCAGCCCGTTGTACGTGTCTCTCGTGGGCTGCACCAGCCACGCGATCAGCGCCTTCAGCAGGAGGAAGACGCCGACGCGTTCCAGTGGGAGCTCGAGGCTGTTTCCGTCGAAAATCGACGTTGCAATGTCGATGAGCGGATATTCAGGACCAGCCTGCGCCTGTTGCGGGCCCTGCAGACCCAGAGAATGAAGTAGATGTCCGTGTGCTTGTAAAAGGGGCCTCACGTTTGGATTGTGCGGGCCCATGACGACGAGCTCGCGGTTTGGCTGCCCCCCGGTGGGATCCGTCGATCGTCGACAATCAGCGATATAGCCGGAGAGGAGCGCGTCGTCATGGCAGCACGGACTTGTGGTGAGCACCGGTATCTCCCAATACGACGGGCCCGGCTGCCGTGCCATATTGCTGCCGCCGGGGACGCTTAATAATACACGGGGTACACGTTCCATGGTGACTGGTGGTACGTGGGGGAGATGGGCACGATGCCGATCTGTGGTGGGCATCCAAACTCTAGACGTAGCTGATTAGACTTCAGCTCTGTAGATACGATCAACAAGTTGCGAGGTCGGCCTACCTGATTTGACATCGTCAAAACCGATCTCACCAGTGGTGATACACGATGCGGCCGGCGAGTTGAGCCCCGGAGGCATGCTCGACCTCTCCAGAATAGCGGACGAGGTGTTAGGCGGGGGGAAATAATTGTTTCCATAGTCTTCCGGGGCAGACGGGGAGGAAGGGCTGGAGACCGTGGACGGCAAAGAACAGGGTACTGAAGCAGGCCACACGCTCGTGGGGTCGTGAACGTTGCTGTAAGGGGGCAGATCTGACATGATGGGATACTCAGGCGTGGAATTCCCATAGGGAGACGGCTGAGAGCTTGAACCAGTGTATGCCGCTGAAACAAGAAATTAGCCTTTTGATAACGAGAGACCTTCGCGGCAACGGCTGAAGTGCCTGGAGCGAAGCTGTTAGACGTACAACTCGGATACTGCAAACCAGGCCCGGCATTACGGATTCCCAAGCTTTCACGCAGACGCCTGACCTCTTCCTCGAGGGCCCTGTTTCTCCCTAACAAATCTCGGACCGTCTGGTCTCGACTCTGCTGGCTTCGAAGCTCATCTATTTCCCGCTCAAGGTTCTCTATGTGTTCCTTGGTGCGCGCTCGGATGGCCCTCTGAGCCTCTCGGTCGTTGGCCCGTTTCCGAGCCAGCTGCGAGGGTGTGAGAGTAGATACGCTCCTGGTGCCTGAAAGAGAGAACATGGACCATCAATGACAAAAATCCCCTAAACGACGTTTGTTTTTGGACTCCTCGTCTCACGGAGAAGGCCTACCCTTACGTTTGCCAGCCTTGGCCTTGTCCGTAGCTGGCTTAGTCATGTTGATGGAAGACTCCGAGTGGTTTGATACAGCCGGGGAGGAGTTTCGAGAAGACGACGAGGGGACGGCCTGGGTGAGATGATCCATATCCGCAGAGTAGGGGCATGAATTTCGTTCTTAAGAAGAAGGTGGAAGTGTGCCGTTGGATGCTACGTATGCCCAGAGAAGATGTCAGTTTTGTCAGTTTGGTAGGCTCGAGTTTGATCAATAATGAACGAACGGGCTCCATTGGCGTCATGGGAGATATATAACGAGCGTCGGATGGGGCAGAGGCAAGCGGAGCGACCCACACAGGACGCGACCCTCTCTGCTGGTTAGCAGTTCCAACAGCTGCACTGAAGTAGTAAACTAACGAAACCCCCTGTCGGTTATTATTATCAACGTAGGTTGAGGCACGAGAACTAGACCAACCCCTGTTTTTTTTGGTTTTCCTAACCAGCGTTGCCTCACTTACACTTACACCAGCAGATTAGACAACACTTGACACTTGTCCCGTGCACAACTGTGTTTGTTGGCCACATGTTCTCACAACAATCGATTCGATCCGTGACCTGGCATCACAGCTAAGCCGACTTGAGGACGATAGATAGACGACAAGTTTCAGCTTATGGTCAAGAACTCCCGGCGATGCGCGGTACTTCCGGTACCACCACCAACCATCAACAAGCCCATCCTCAGACCATTATCCGTCTCCAGTGAACGAATAGCAGGGCAAGGATGGCCACGGTAAATAGACTTTACGCTATGAGCACGCTATCAGCGCAGGTACGTAAGTACAGTATAGTCTGAAGATGGTAACACTTCTTCTGGTTAAGTACGTCACATATACAGTATACATATCCGTTGTGTAACCAGGCTTGTCACAGTATATCTCGCTGGGCCACCCTAACTCCCCTACCCAGGTAGCATCTCACCAAGTGGAAGGCCATAAAGAGGATCCCTGGGGGACTAGGAGGGCTGCTACCGTCCGTTTAGGCATGGAGCATCTCATCTGAATTCTAGGTCTTCAGCTAACACCTGCAAGACCCCAAGAGTGGATACAACAAGCGCGAACTACCTGACCTACTAAAATAGATGGTTGTCGTGGATCCAGGCATCTTCCGAAAAAACAACTGCCAGTTATTACCTACTGTACTTTAGCGGTAGGGCTTCGTCTAGCGTAGGTGGGCGGTAAGCAGTAGTCCGCAGCGAAGAGTTGAGGCTTGCCTAGTTAGTATATGCCGGTGCTGCCGCACACACAATGGAATCGTCTTGAAGGCACAGCATTTCAGGGCGATATAATAGTGAAGTGATAATATCGTCTCGAAGCGAGGATAGCAGCCAAATCGATGAACGGGACGCATTTCAATTCCTCCATAGAAGGATGGATGGAAGAATAAGACCACGAGGCTGTCCCGATCATACGAGCCTCGTACCCTCGTGTAATCAGGGGGGGGACCATGACGAAGACCTTTTCACCCCAGTGAACCTTAGATGACCGGCTGCGTTGTGAGGAGCAATTTTTGCGGGCCAGGCGCCGCGCGAAGTCTTCTAGAAGCATTGGAAGCAACTTAGAAATGACAGCGTGGTAATCTACGGAACGTGCTCGCTCCAGGAATGACGGTTGCTGCTACCAGCAAACTCTATTGTGGCTTCCAGGATTTCAACATGTCCGCAACGGCAGTTCTCGACTGCGGAAAACGGAGGTTCCAGCGCGTGACGGGTTGGACGGAGGAGGACATGTGGCTCATTACAAAAGCCGATCCAGAGCCCGGACAGTGTGCTCCAGGGAGTACGGTGGCGTTGCGCCGACAACAAGACGCTGTGGCTCACACGACATGCCGATCGAGCCCCGTTCCTACGAGCTTGGGCCACATCAGACTGATCACTTTCAATTGGTAACGAGACTATCATGTCGGGTCTTTTTATCTTTATATTCACGTCGAGCAATGAGGCGGTTGCTCACCGGCGAGTTCGGGGTTTTCCTCCCTCACGGCGTCGACTAGCTCGTCCAGGTTGCCAACTTCGACTGGGCCCCGAAAACCCGGCGGGGGTAAGGCCCAGTCAGGAAGAGGGCTGACATAGGCCCAACTGCCTCCAGCATCCTCATATCGTAGACTATGCAGATACAGCGATAATTCATGCTCTCCGGGGTCTGTATACAATGGGGTATCGCAGGTCTCACAAAGCTCGCCGGACATCCTCTCCGCTTTCTTCTTGTTATACAGGTCTACTACTTCGTCGTGATATGCGACGGCATCGGCCACATCATCCTTGCCCATCCGATTGAGCCTTGCTATTATGTCTTCATCTGTGTTCTCGAGCGCATCGGGGTCATTGGATCCAAGGGTGATACCCCACACTTTCTGGTTGGCATAGATAGGATCATTTTGGATCGGATGCCCCAGATGTTGCAGATGCACCCGAATCTGGTGAGTCCTGCCCGTGACGGGGAGACAACGAACAATCGAATATCCCTCCTTATGGATCCACGGCCTGGATTTCTCCTCGGCTGACGTTTCGATAGAGCCAGGCATCTCCGCGGATACGTCGGAGGAAGGTGGAGGCCGCACTCGCGGCTCAAGAGGAGGATAGTAAGCCAGCTTCTTGAAAACGGTCCGGGCGGACTTCCCGGCGGCTCGTATCCTGTTCAGACCAAGCTTGGGGGATATGGAGAGGATGGGCTGGTTGCAGACGACTTCGCCGTCGGGAAAATCGCCAATGACTCTGGCAATGTACTCTTTGCGGACAGATCTTTGCCTGATCTGCTGGCTGAGAGACTTGGCCGACCCGGGATGCTTCGCAACGAACATGATGCCGCTGGTCAGCCTGTCTAGTCTGTTGCAAGGATAGGCAATCCACTCCGGGCCACGCTCCGATCTCATGATCTCCGTGACCGAGTTGAGGCTGTAGCGGCCAGCAGGGTGGACGGGAATTCCCGACGGTTTGTTGATCACGATCATGTCATCGTCCTCATGAAGTATACCTATGGGAGCGCCCGACACGGGCGGCTCATGTCTGTGAATGGTATGGGACACCAGAGTGCCATTCTTAAGGATGTGGTTGGGAGACACGACGTTGCCATCTACACATATCTGGCCGGTCTCGATAGCGTTCTTGTAATGAGCGGACGGGCGGTCTCTAAACTCGCTCTCAAACACGTCGAGCAGCTCCCTGCCCCGCCACCTCTCCTTGCACCAGGTCTTGTAGGTGAAATGGTAGGGCGCCACACGTCGCAGGCCGTTCTCGAAGTAGTAGGGTGCGGGCGACGCCGCAGTTGTGTCCCCCTCGGATGGCCCGATGGATGTCTTGACAGCTGCCACATCATCCACAGACAGCGACTCAATTCCGGGCATCGCGGTGGCTGTAGACGCAGTTGTCGCCGGCGACATGTTCTCGGCAATCTTCTCGGCGGTCTTCTCGGCAGTATGAGTCGCGATGGATGGCATGAGCACCCTTCTCATGCGATTAGCGAGGGCAGAGATGCAAAGTGAAGGCGTGAGCTTAGCTCGAAAGGGCATCTAGCGCCTGGTGCAGGGACGTGTCGTGTACTCTCGGCTGGTATGACGATGACGGTCTGCGATGCGGCCGACGCCTCCCACCACCGTAGGCGCGGTGCTGGCGTGAGGTGGTGATGTAAGACGCGAAGTCGATAATTGACTTCTACCGGTCCAGGGTCGGAATCGGGAATGTTTGCACCGCCAAGTTCACATGGCGTCGATGGGTGGGGTGAGGTACCGCTATACCTACCTGGGTACCAGCAGCCCGCCAATGAAGAGCCAGCTGTTGAACCTTAGCGGTGAGGTGTGGCAGAATTAAAACACACTACTCCACAATAGGTAGTCCCCACCTGCTGGTTAAATTATGTAATTGACACTAGCCAAAATAGGTAAGTCGTCTTCAAGACGTGCATACATGCACATGCATGCATGTACATACATACACTAGGTAGGTACCTAAGTACTCACTTAGGTACTCCGTACTGGTCCAAAAGCGTACGGCCTCGAACCTCGGCCTCGGTCGGTTTTATTCGCCCCGGCCGACATTCCGAGTCCCTCCTCACCCTCGGCCTCTCATCTCATCAGCCTCTCCCGTGATAATTCCACTCACAGAGTCACAGCCACCTTGACTCGCTCGGCACCATGGCCTCATCAAAGCATCTGAAGAGCAGGACTCGGCAAGATTACCCGTTCATGCTGGAATACAGGACGCGATGGTATGTACGCATACATAGCAGATCTATTCTATTGGACACACACGCTTCCTTCGCCAGACGCGTCGACTCATTTTCTTGATGCCTTCGTTTAGGAGCGATAATGACATGTACAATCATATGAACAACTCCGTCTACAACTTCCTGTGAGTGCACAATTACTACATACCTATGAGACATCCTATCCTGGCCCGCTGCGGCAGAGACGGACCCTCCTGACCCGGCCGCTCGCCCGCCCGCTTCGTTGCAGCTTCGACTCCGTCATCAACTCGTATCTCATGGATCACTGCGGACTACGTCCGCCCACCTCGGCCCAGCATCCGCTGATGGCTCACACCCACTGCGACTACTTCTCAGCCATCTCGTATCCTAAGGTGGCCGAGCTGGGCCTACGCGTCAACAAGCTCAGCCGGTCTAGCGTAGTCTACGAGGTCGCACTTTTTGAGAAGGACGTGGAGCAGGTCAAGGCTGTTGGTGAACTTGTTCATGTCTTTGTCGACCGCGCCACCCAGCGTCCGAATGCCGAGGGCATGGACGACCAGTTCCGACGCGGTCTAGAGAAGCTAGTGGTCGTGGCGCAGCCTCGTAGCAAACTATAGCCGCCATCTATCTTCCTAGTCCCAAGCCTCTCTCCGCCACCAGATTTGGGCGCTGCTCACACCGCTCGCACCCATCCTGGTGAAGAGGCGAAGAGGCGAGGTTGCACAAACGTACACTTACTGGTATTCTAACTTCTGCTTCGCCCCGTCCTGCTCCCCACTTGTCAGCATCTTCTCGATGATTTCCACGTCTCCGAGCGCTTGCTCCGGTGACTGCTCGGGATGGGGCTTTCCGGAGATGAGCGCCTCCGCCCACGCCTGAACTTCCTCCTTGACCCCAGAACTCTTCTCGAACGTCTTCTCCTCGCTCTTTGCGCCTTCCCCGAAGCCACGGACTGTAACGACCTTGTCGGGGCCCGCCTCAACAGAGCCATGTTCACAGGCGACGTGGAAGTCGAAGGCCGACAACGTCGACCCCACGCTATGAGTATACGAGCCCAACGCGCCGGATTGAGTTTGTAAAATAGCGTTGATCGTGTCCTTAGGAGGCAGATGGCTCGTGACTAACGACGTCAGCGCTATTACGCTAGCTACTGGATCTTTTCTCAGCAGAGTTCTGAGGCCAGCTATATAATGAACGCCTCCGTCGAGGAGGAAGCCGCCTTGGTACTCGGGCGTCGTGCGCCAGGGCGTATTGTACCATTTACTGCTCGTCTCCATCATGGATTGCAACCGCACGACAAAGCCAGTCACCCGACCCAGCTTCTCAATTTCGTCCGCGGCGTAGGCCCAGCCTTTCAGGTAGCGGAAGTTTTCGGCAATAGCTAGGGTAGCCTTTGTCTCTGCCGAGACCTTCTTGTAGTACTCAATCAGCTTGATGGCCGTGTCGAGGTCCTTAGCAATCGGCTTCTCGGCCAACACGTGCTTGCCAGCAGCCAGTGCTTTCTCAATGTAACTCGGTTGGTCCACGATGGGAAGGGCTAAGATAAGTCCGACAATATCCGTACGCTTAAGGAGCTCATCGTACGACTTGTCTGGACCAGATTCGGATGAATACACGTCGGCCGTGGTGCCAGCATCGGCCAGAAGCTTAGCGGTCTCTTCCGCTGATTTCGACGAACGCGACCAAACCGCCTTGACAGAAACTAGAGGAGAGGCAAGCGCAGCAGGCTAGACTCGCACCATTTGTCAGCGGTGCCCGGCAAACACTCATCCCTCTTAATAATCATCCTGCAGCTTTGGATGCAGTAACTAGTTCTAATACGGATGTTGTGGCTCATCCATTTGCAACAGCTGAAAAACAGCTAGTGCATGACTGGGAACATAGGACTTACGAGATGCTGCTCTTTGACAAAGAGACCCCCTCCAATGAGTGCGATGCCCAAGGGTGCTGCCATTCTGAAACTAGTGCGGTCCGGATGTTGCGGGGAAGAGAGCGTCGTAACAAACGCTATCTAGTAAACAAGCTTCGCAGTCCTCGCCTGGTTCAGGGTCTGGAGAGGATAGAGGGAGCAGCTGCGACGACGGCGATGGGGAGAAATATAAAGACTCGAACAAGCTCCCGTGCCTTTTATAGCCAGAGCTGAGATGCTATGAACACGACGGGTTCAGGTCGACGCTTCTCCGCTCCTCTTCTCCGCCGAGATGAGGAGCCAACGGGAAATCCGTTCCGATGCGGAGCCACCTAATTTAGCAATTTTAAGAGTCCCTACTCACGATTGGGCAACAGGCGGTCCGCATCACGACATCATTGTTCCACACTCCACGTGCCAACTCATCTTGGTGGTGCACGAAATATTAGCATGCCCTACTACTGCTTCCATCCCCTCATTCCCGACAAAGAAATTTAGTGGTTGATGACGCAGGAGACAGGATTGAGACAGCTACCCAACCATGTGGTTCGTTGAGTCCATTTGGAGGATTGTCCACCTGAATAAGCAGATATACAAAGAAAGCCGTTCTTCCCCGGTAATGCCCATCTATCTCACTCTCCATTCACATGAATAATAGGTAAAGGCCTCAACTGCGCACACCAAACCCCGAATCTAAATAATGGATCAAATTCGGTCGATTGGTATATGTGACCTCAGCCATAGCAAGCACGCTTTACATGATGCGCCGGAAGTCCACTCGACCACAAGCCACAAATTGGGTATAGCTGATCTGAGAAAAGGGGCGCGTAACACCATTCTATTCTACAGGCAGTTCTCAAATCAAGGCGACAGGCCCGGATCTGGATTCAATGTCTCTTCCAGCGTAAATAAACGCTACGCGTGTCGTAGCCGTGTCAGATCACGTCTCAAATCCCAACCCTACGTACGCTTATTGTACCAGACCAACGCTATGGCAACAGCAACAACCTGCAGCTAGCTCGTCACGGCCTCCCTTCCCACACTCGTGTGAGAAATTCCTTGATTGACGTAAACTCGTAGTCGGGGAACAGCTGATTCATCTCATCCGACGAGTCCCATGCGCCCCGAGAACTGCTCAGGAGCATCCCGATGCACACCACTTTGAGGAGAGCCTGGGCTTGGTCATCAGAGACCGAGCGGTGAACCGCCTCCAGGCTCCACGTAGTCTTGAGCTCTCCAGTCTCGAGGTCTTCGGCCCTCACTTTATCAACGGCGAAACGGCCAGCTACAGACCAATTTAGCAAACGCTCTTCATCTTCGGCCAGGGGCTCTCCTCCGCATGGAGGGGTAGGGCAGGGGTTTGAATAGCACCTTACCTCGTACTCTGTTGCCGATTTCCAGAATCTGCGCAATCGTCACCCTGTTGCCGCGGATACCTCCCACAGCGGGCCACTTGCCGTCGTAATCCACGGCACGAGCGATGATAGCAGCGGTATCCGCCACGCTGGTCAGCGTCATGAACGCGTCCTCGTGGCCGTCGACGACGATGGCGCGCCGGTTCTGGAAGTCGAAGACGGTCTGCAGCGGGTCGAGGTGCTTCGACGTCTTGTGGGGGAAGGCCAGGTAATCCAGAAAGAGACCGGGCTGGAAGAGCGTATACTCGATGACCTGTTCATTCGTTAGGTTAATTCGTTAGAAATGCAGATCTAGCACCAGCGATCGAAGCCTGTTCATTATGAGAAATTCCGGGGCGGAAAGTCTCACGGTCTCTCCCTCATTCACCTCTCTGAGATACTCTCGCACTTTCTGCTTCCCCTCCCACCACGCCATGTTGTCAATGCCTCGGCTGTGAATTGATTCAGTCAGCTGCTATCGGGCTCCTCACCGCTATATTTTGGTACAAGGGACCCGTCCATCTCACCTCCCATACTCGCTAGGCGCAAAGCGCCTCACGCCAGCGCCGATCGCGGCGTCGATCAGGTTCCTCTGCGCCCGCTGGTCGATGTCAGAGAGCACCTGGACGAAAGACAAGAGCGTGTGCGTTCCCCGGAGCGCCTCGGTCAGCATCTCCTTGTCGTTATAATCGACGGTCTGCCACCCCACGCGAGGCGAGGCGGCGGAAGCTGCTAGTACCGGCTGCGAAATCGCAGGTCAGCGTCAGCCATCTCGGATTCCCCGTCGATCGACTGATCTATCGTGGCAATTTTATATATAAATGTAAGGACATATTGTAGCACGCACCCCCCTGGTAAAGACCGTGACATCGTGCTTCCCGGACGCCACGAGGGCATCAATGACCTCGGCCGCGACCTCTGCGGGCGAAATCGACATATGTCAGCTCGCCTGGGCGCAGGGAGGGCTCGACTTACTTACGCCCGGAGCCGCCGGCTACGCAGATCTTGACCATCGTCAGATTCTAATTGTCGAGTGATTCTGGCTTTTCTGGACGAACTTGATATTGCGAGGTGAAAGAGGCTCCTTTTTGGGGGGGAGTTTTCAGATGGGACGAGCACTATATAATCATACCGCACGGCACGGCACAGTGGGGGGCGTTGGGGTACGCCGAGCTTGCGCTCGACCGCCGCGGAGGAAGCTGGACACTGGTTATTCGTTTCTTTGGTAAGCCCGTGTGTGCGTGCACCATGCGGTACGTCCGCCGCGGCGGGGGTTGAGGACAAGGATCAATCTGTGCATAGTAGCAGTGAAGGCAATTTTAGTGTCGAGATAATGTGTTTTAGACATTTCGCGCTGGGATTGACGCCGCTATAGTAAGTACTTGCATAGAGTGATAGCCCCTAACTATCGAGTGTTGGGGTTTCTACTACCACCCCAACAGCTACAGACGCGATTTACAAAATAAGACATGATCGTTTGGAAATAGTGCATGCTATGTGTCGATGGTGTCTGGCGAAAACCCTAATGGTGTAAGGGCAAATCGAATTGTCGCTAAGGCAAAAAGCAATAGTAACCCCTTCCGGGACATGATTATCTGACCTGATCCGAAAATGTGGGAGGGACGCTACTTGACGAAGTTGTGTGATTAAAGGTAATTGACGGCCAACGGTGACTGAAGACGGCAGGGTAATGACGCAACGTGAGGGTATGACTTCTGCTTGTATATTAAACATACAACTTAATCAGTTAAGCAAATTTCGACGGGTCCAAGCTCGGTTTAATCTCTGAGCCGGTTGTATGAATATCCCTCAGAGTATCGCTCCCATCCGAGACCATTATTCCACCACCAAGTCTCCACCACCAATTTCAAGATCCTTAGTATGTGTGCACGAAATCGATCACTACTCCACAGTAAACATTTTCGAGAGTAGAATCTAAAGTAAGAAATGTCACGGAGTATATATACGTTAGTCCAGACTGTGGATTAGCAACGTTGTTTTTTCCGTAACAAGAAACGGTTTATTTGGCTGTATTAGAGGCTTCAATTGAATAATCTACTATTTGGTGCAGAGTGGCCCGTCCCCCTCCCCCCTAAGTCACCTTACATCTAGCATCTAGTTGCCTTCACCATCACTCCATACTCAACTGATGGCCTATTCTGGCTTGTATGCTGCCCAGAAGGGCGCGGCGACCAGTCGCCCAAGCACGAGGCGCTCTTCAACGGCGTAGTCTAGGTATACCCAGCCCCAGTTCACACCTCGGTCCCCCAGCGGAAGGGTTCCCCACTCCTAAGAAGCCCTTCACCTTCACGATCAGCCGCCCGGGTCCAGATCTCATTCTCTACGCTACATTCTGCACACGCCACGCCTAATCCTCCCGCGAGATATTCCAGGAGGTCCAGAGCACCCTCCGTTTGCCACCATGCGGCATGCGAGTACTGGACTACGTGCGCCGATTCGTCCCAGCCTCCAGGCGAGAAATCTTTGATCATATAGACGGACAGTGCATGTTGTGAATTGAGTAGATTGAACAGGAAGGTTTCGTTTGACTTGTGAATGGCTTCTATGAGCTGGCGAGCGTGGGTTTCCAGCTTGGCCTCAACCTCGGCAAGAGACACGGTGAGGTCTCGCTGGAGCTTAGCAGATAGAGGGCTCCGGACCAGCTCCAGCTCAATCTGGTCTCGAAGCTCGGGAGGGAGGCGGCTTTGGGCAAGGGCCTGCCGGGCGAGCTTCAAATTGCGAACGTCGACGAGGATTTTGAGCTTGAGAAGCAGCAGAGCAACGCGATCGCTTAGAACGGTGTGCTCGCTCGGAAAGGAACACGGATTTTCAAAAACGTTAGCGCCGTAGTTATTGAAAGCTGACTGATGCAGGGTAACGATATCCTGGGTGCGATCCGGGTCACAGGTCGCCCAATACCAGATGAAATCGTAGCATTCCTGGTCGCGATCCATTCGCAGCATAGTCACTGCCAACGCGGTTCGTATCCAGCGATCGTCCATCGGGTGCCGTATCATCTGGTCCAAGGCTTCGCTGACACTATCTAAGGTGCCTATAAAAAGCATTCTCTGCGCCAACCAGCCCCGGAAGCTTCGCCAGTAGGCGGATAGATCATCCCCTGTTAACCAACCCCACCTGGTGCGATACTCCTTATCACACTCGTGACAGAAGGGGTCGTGTTGGGGCCAATGCTCAAACGCATGCTCGCGGCTACAATACCGCATAGCCTGACAGCGGCAAAAACTCCGTTGTAATTGGGTGCCCCTTGGTGGGCCGAACGGGCACAGTGGGCAACGGTGGCGGAGTGGCCCGACAGGCCCGTTAAATCTACTCGTGGATGTCATAATGAGCCACCTAGGTTAGATTGTAGATGAAGAGAGAGGTTGAGGATCTTGGGAACAAATTGGTGTGGCATTTTCAGTACTGGGCTACTCAACTTAAATAGAACAACACTTACGAGACGTTCATCCCTGGATTCACAAAGGCGAGAATAGATATCCCTTGTTAACCCAAGAAGCCCGTGCACAAACAAGTACATTCGATTCAGCCCTACTATATACTCGATACATTGTAGAGCAGCACTGAACGGTCAGAATTTCGATGTTCATACTATAACTAATACTATTTGATACACTGTTGAAAATATTACTACAGGCTTCTCTTGGACGTTTACTTTAACAAGCGAAGATGTATGCAGTGCTAAGTCCTATTGTTCAAATAGAATTTAAAGTAGGAATTAAGTCCTCGATCAAGTATTTCTACTTGACTTAACAAGGGATGTCTGTTTTTTACATTCTCCCTTGAATTCACTACATGACTACGTCAACCAATCAGAGCAAGACAATCATAAGCAAGGGAATTATACCACCCCTTTTTATCATCTCATGAAACAGTTATTCCGATAACAGTAGAAATTTCTATTTACTGTATGATATTAACACAGATGTATCACATTTAATCGTGTCTGAAGTAATACACGCATGCGACAGTCTACACAGGATAGCAAAGCAGAGAATGGCAGATTCCCAATTAGGCAATTATCCGAATCGCCAAGGCACGGGCCTAACTGATCTGGTATGCTACCCACCTCACAGAGCCGTCAGCCCTATAAAGAAGCAACAAATGGCTTCTACACTAGAGTACCATAGGGCAGTTAGACCGGCCTCTGACGCCTAGACGCCAGGTCCCTTAGCCGTTACGCGTAGCTCTTACGTGGCCAGCGATGGCGATAGTCCGGTTCTACGGAGGATGTTTAGGTAGCGCTAACGAACTCCGACGACGACCATGGGCTGCTCAGGAGATTGAAATGCTGTTGCCTACACAGCCCCCATAGTATTCATACGTGTCTTTTCATAAAATGTTCATGGAACGAATAAAGATATAAGGATGCCAACTATTACCACCTTCGACCTTACAGATTCAGCATCTCCCAGCCGCCGTGAGCATCGCAGAATATTAGCATCATAAACCAAATCAACTCGAACAATGTCGGCCGCGCCGGTTTTTCATATCAGGGGTCTGGAGGAGGGCCCCGAAGACGCACAATTCATGATCGACGCATTCGACGCCTCGCTCGTGCAGCTCGCAGCCATAGGGAGCGGAGACCAATGGGGCTCGGTGCCGTTCTCGGCGCGGCCAAACGCCGGAGACAAGCTTAAGGGCTTCGAGCAGGCTCGGCGGTACCAGGCGACGGGCGAGGGCGATCCGATCCGGCTCTTCTTCGTCGAGGCCGAGATCCCCGCGTCGGCGGCGGCCGACCTGCCCGACTCCGTGCGCATACGGACGGGAGGGACCGGGGAGAAGCTCCTGGCCGTCGGGTACGTGATGCTCTCCGAGGGGCTATATCCCCCGTACATGCGTCAGGTGTTCGACAAGGACGCCATCAGGGGCGCGCTCGACGGCACGCGGGACTATATCTATCTCGAGGCCCTCATCACTGATTTCCGGACGGGGCCGTGGCGCAAGGGCGCCGGCGCCGCGTTGATCGAGCATGCGCGGCGGTACTGTCGGGAGAGGGGGCAGAGCATCATATACCTGGATTCGTACGCCGGTAACGGTGGGAAACTTGTCAGGTGAGTATCTTGAAATACATGGAACAGGCCCTGGTTTGGTTGCTAAGTCGTTCTAGATACTATGAGAAGCAGGGCTGTACCGTCGTTAGTGACTTCGCGGGCGCAACCCGCATGTTTTATCGCATAGATGTTACGGAGTAGAGGAGATTTCTTCGGCCTGAATCTCTCCGAGATGTTTAATGGGATGATTATGATTCCAGTCTTAGCAAATCAGAAGAGACTAACTTAATCTGAGAGTATTATGTCTTGCGATTTGTGCGATGCAAGGGGCGAAGTTGACTTCACTAATATAGTATCAACGACAACTATAATAAGAAATGGTCAGTGTAGCCCTTCATTCACAGCGGCGCAATACCAGTAGCCGAGAAAAAGAGTCTACCTGCTCTGTAAGTAGTTGATAGGTATTTATGACTGTGTGCCAATGCTAAACACCCGACGATTTTCTCTCTCGCTATTCCGGACCTGGCGAGGAGGGTGACCATATCGCCCCCGCCGAGCCTTCAACATCTTGAACCGGTTTCAGCCGCCGAACCTTTGTATAATACGATTCAAACAACTGAGGCAAATGAAGTAGATGATCGCCGGCAAGCTCTCTTTGATGACCTGCTTCCGCCTCCTTCTCCGCAACAGTCCGCCCTTGACCCCGAAGGCGATATCCTCTATCACACTCACGATCGCTGTGTGGTGCAACATGATAGGTTTGCCAAGTATGCTGCATCCCCTGATTCATCGTCACTATTTCCAGAAAGGCGGTCGTAAACCAATACTCGTCGATCTGTTAATCTATCCAACAAGTTCGAGACTTCCAAGCCGTTATCTCGGTCCCGACCATGAATTCCAGTTGCCGCAATGGTAATGGCTCGGCGTCATCTTCTGCCCCCCCTGCGTATCAACACGACCCCGCCGTTGCGGCACAAATGGCTTAACGTAGCTAGCGCTCATAGACTGCCTCAAGCTTCTTGCGGACTTGATCAGCTGCCTCTCAGATTCTTTAATCAGAGTCGCATATGGCGTGAGCATTTTCGAATGATAAAATACGACATATCGTGATGACGGCAGAATCAAGCCACAGCCAATTCGCGGGTGTTTACGAAGTAGATAGGATGGTGCATCATGATTGGATCGTACCCTAGCATCGTCAATCACACTCAGGCCCATGCCAAGAGGCGCTTGAGTGTAACTACCTCGACTACCTCTTCGTATATTGCGGGGTTGATGAAGAAGAGCCGGGTAGCTGGGATGCTATCTGCTCAGCTTCCGGATAGGGTCTAGTGATATCAATATTTTGACGTGGATGTAATTTTCCTTCATTTCTATCACGAGTGACCATTCACTTACCTAGGTTAGCTCCCTAGTTTAACATAGCTGAGCACGACCGATACCCGCCCGTTCCTTTCCCGTGGTCCGCATCTTGGAGAAATTGCCGTTTGCTTATGGCTTGTTAAAATATTCGTACGAAGTAATCTGAATGAATTTGCTAGGACGATTATGAACTAACCATCCTGAGATCTCCTTACTTCCTTAATCCTTGTCTTTGTAAAGCAATATTAGCTGCTTCTTCGAACGAACTACTCATAGATTATATAGTCCAAGGAGTTCGCATATTAGTTGTGTATGCTCGTGAGACCACAAGTCATCACACTCGTTAAAGCGGAACTATCCAAAAACCAGTTTGGAACCCTTTGATAGTGCTGATTCCTTGATGACAGTATGATGCCGATATGGCAGCCGTGGAGCCACATTGTTCACACGAATGCATATGCATAGCTGGTGACTGCAATAGATACTGTTCTAAGATAGCTTGGCAAGCTGTGATCGATTCCATCAACCTGCATATCATTATCCATGATTGGGTTGACCCTCGTCGAATAGTCTTGGATAAACCTGGGCATAAATCGCGAGTGCCAATTTCATAAGGGCCTGGCGCTTGAGATGAAGAGTAGGAGGGATAACAACTACCTAGTGTACGAAGTACTCTGCATCGGGTATTATTAGCCTGGTACTGTCACTAGACACAGATTGAGCGTAGACTTGCCAGCGGGGTAACTCTGGCGCCACTAGTCTCGGTATATATATACTACTAGAGAAAGTTGGATTCGGGAATTTCGGCATACCCGTATCAAGTCCCTTGGCGGATAAGTGGATTAGGTCACGATACTGTATTCTTGAGATAATAATCAGAAGTTGTGTAGAAGGATTGGGTCTGTTTATCGTTCATTGAATTGTTCATTGGCACTTCAATGGCCTTCATGAGACACAGTCAGATGACTAGAGACTAAATCCGTGATCTAATCAATCCAACTACCATAGCCAGATGTCGTCGTTGTCTTTCTGTAGCTTTGCTCGCTTCTGGACCTGATCTCTCTTCCACAGCCAGATGTCATCATTGTCCTTTTGAAGCTCACCCCTCTTCTCGAGGTCGGATTTCTTCCAGAGCCAGATGTCATCGTTGTCCTTCTCAAGCTTTCCTTTCTTCCATAGCCAGATCTCATCATTGTCCTTCTCGTGTTCGGCCTTCTTCCAGAGCCAGATATCATCGTTATCCTTCTGAAGTTGGCCCTTCTTCCACAACCAGATGTCATCATTGTCCTTTTCAAGCTCCCCCTTCTTCTCGAGCTCGGCCTTCTTCCATAGCCAAATGTCGTCGTTGTCCTTCTCTAGCTGAGCCTTCTTCCAAAGCCAGATGTCGTCATTGTCTTTCTGCAGGTCCGCGCGCTCTATAGTGTATTAGCACTGAGAAGAGGGGCGCACGGTCTCAAGACTCGTAACTTACTCTCCTCTCCCACCGGGAGGGCAGACGCACAGGCAATTACCAGAGGGGCAACCCAGGCAAACTGTTTCAGCTGCATTTTGGCGAATGATTGAGTCAAAATTTAGGATGGTAAAAGCGAGAGACTTTAGGTCGCGTGACTGTAGATGGAAGCGAGTAAGTCAGGCAACATGCCCCAATGGAAAACTCAACCCTCTTTAAGCATCTGCTTCAGTTTCGCCCCCGCCTTCAACATCTCCGGGGAGGGCTGCTAAGATGTGGATTTTCCGCCACATCATCATAGACCATCAAATCCTTCATACGAGCTCCGGCGTGAAGCCCGCCGATAGATCATGACTTTCCCCGCACTATTTATCAGACTATGATGAAAAGGGAGTTATGATGATTGATGGTGAACCGACGTCGTGATCAACGAATAGTTGTTGGACGATTATGCATTGTTTTAGGAAGGTGAACTACTTAGTGCTGATCCAACGATTGTTATTTGTCCTCGCTTTTATCGACGGGGTTCTCTAAATCCTGATTTTACGCCACTTCATGAATCCTTTCATTATAATCATCGTAACCCCTCACGAGATCGTGATCCACAGATATGTGCAGACCCCTTCTTATTACTCGGGATAATCTTGTTGCAGTCACTCACTACTTTACGTTGTGTTCTCAGAAGCCCAATTCTGTGTGCCATATCTATGACCGAGAAAATGGGTGTTACTCACAAGGAAAAGAAACAGGCGTACTCGCCCATTCCAGACGACCTGTCTACGACAGAGTCGGATGAGCTCTTGTATGAAGGGTTCAAGTCATCTCATGCAAAGAAGTCTCGTTTCTCTCGATGGTTCATCATGGGAGGTGTCATAGTCTTCGTGGCATACTCTGCAGTTCTTGTAACAATCCCGTACTTATGGTTCAGGAAACAAAGATTACACGGAGCCAATGTCATCGATAGTGAGTGCCTCTTTCTGTTCCTAACCTAGACGATACTAACTTACCGATAGCTCCCATAAGAAAACACATCAAGTATGAGCCCACATACTTCGGCCACACTGAAACGTCTAAAGATTATATGCTCGTCGGAAAGCCGAGTGATGAGCTAGATGCCAATTGGAGCTCTATCATGCAGTATTTCTATGCTGAAGTTCCAGAGGAGTATATCCAGTCGTTAGATCGAGAAAAAGACAGTATTCGTCTTCCCAACGGCAACTACTTGGCCAACTACGCTTTTATTCATCAACTGCATTGCCTAGTAAGTGGCACACTACATATTAAAGTCTCATACTCTAACATATGCTACAGAAACGTCTTCATCAATCATACTTCCCGGACTACTACTGGCCGGACATGACGGAAGAAGAAAAGGAGCTGCAACTTGAGCACAGCCGTAAGTCTGCCTTTCACCTTGTATAGATGGGTACCCTTACTCAGCTGACTTACATTTCTGCAGTCCACTGTCTACAGATGCTCGTGGAAGTCGTCATGTGCAAAGCCGATGAGACGCCTCTCACCATGATCTGGTTTGACGAGAGCATCCTCCCCGGTGGCAACAGGACGATTCAGCACGAGTGCAAGAATTGGGATACCCTGATTGAGGGTATGGAGCAAGTGAAGATCGACCCCTTTACTCCTGGACTTTTAATTCATCCCAAATACGGCTCTGTCGTCCCCGATGGCAGAAATACGACGCTGGATAATAGGATAGGCTACGTCAAGCATGCCACGCCCTTGGACCGAACCAAGTGGCCTTGATGGGGTAGATTAGGGTCTCGGTCTAGTGAGGTGACACAGTCTTCGAAACTATCGACTCTGGAGAATATGGACTGGCGCATCGACATATGTCATCATACTAAAAGATAAGAATAAATCTGAAATTTCAACTTATGTATTGGAGTACTCTACTATACCACCAACTAGAAGTAGTCTCCGTGGTATACATTGAATGAATAGAAACAGCCCTGCAGGTGGTCACAAGGGGCTTGTCGATGTGCGATTACGGTAAGCACACCAGTCGTGTTGACCAGAATTCTCATTCTTCCGCTTAAATCAAGTGATGAGACCAAGGCGACACTGATAGCCATTACTACCGCGTCTTGCTACACTCCATCAGGCTCATTAATGAAGCCATAGTTAATGTCGCTGCGGCCACTCCAAAATCTCCATGTCTAGTCCCTGTTTCAAGGCCCTTTCAACATCGCACTACGTGCGCAACCGGTATTGACACAGCTGTCGACAATGTTGCAATGCCCCCATTAGAGTCATGAATTCAATAGACCAACATAATATGCGATTCCTGTCCCACTTGCGTTGCTGCTAGAAGTTATACCTGCTATGACATATAAGCATCATTTCGGGGCTTGCTCTTTTGAATTGCGATACTACTTATCGCTGTGCCTACTTGCCTAGTCCGGGTCCTCTCATTTTCATCACTAAAAGCCGTATATACACCCTTCTCAGAGATTCTTTGATGAGTGACGCATAGTTCCAGACCAAAAAGTAGCGTGTTCGCTAAGAAGTAGACTTTGCTGTCTGTTGACTTACATGCTTTTACAATAACACTATGCTTTACGGCTACTCGAACTGCTTGCGCAACCCTCCCTTTCGAAACAGTTTATTAAAGAAGAAGCGATCTTTTTTCATTAAACTCAAAGCAAAACTTGTGTTTCACTATATTGATCGATATATGTTGTGTCGACTCTAAGCAATCGTTGTTGATTGCGCTTAAGCTTTCTCAATGTAATAGCCAAAAGGTATAAGTCGATATTCTTCAATTAGCCATTCATCACCGCTCTTATCATCATGCGGCTCTCGCAGTATCATCCTTTAAGCCAATTTTAGCAGTTCGAAGAGGGTGGAATTACACAAGTCTCTCTATACTCATTGGATCTGTCGGCACATTAATATTAACTTGACTCTCATAAACCAATCGTGATGTAGCCATAATGACACAATCTCTGGATATGCTTGAAAAGCAAAAATAAAGATTGCGATTTATAATATTTGGACTATAAAGACCGCGAATGTTGGGTTGATGGAGTACAGTGCATTTGCTAATATGACGACAACTTGTTCGATACGATCATACGACAGTTGACTTAGGGCTCTCGGCTGCAGTATAGTCTCCCTCATGCATTGTACACTGCTGCACATCTGTATATAAGTCCTCATTACCAGATGTTCAGAGCCAGAACTGATCAACTCAAAGCTCAGCTAATAGCCGTTCCTCGAGCGATAAGAAGTCAAGTACTAAGCCCCGGGTCCAGAATCGAAGCAGAACTATAGGTAAGCAGCGATTATGGGTTGTCCTCATGCTCATTATTGCCTTCCCATGAACGCCTTAGCGTAAGGCAGCCTGGCATGAGATCCATGTGATATACACCTACTACTCTTATGTCTGAAGGATTATATAGTGTATGGATATGTGTCACGGTAATATATATGCAGCTGCAGACATCAAGTGTCCGACTTGATAAGGTTCTACTTTTGCCAGTAGTGTACCGGTATAGGGCTGCAGTTCTATTCCGTCACAATATGTGATGCAACGTTAGCAGGAATGGTACAGTAGTGTAATATTCAGTTCGTGATTATGCATTCCGCTTCGTTTCAAGTATTAATTTTGGTGGAGGGTTCGGGGGAGGCAGGATATATATCCGAAGCCGAGAAGTGGTCCGCACCATCTGTCGTGATATGGTGCCATTGTATGTCGTGCGAAGTGCATGGGAGGCACTACGAACACGCTAAGGCTGAGTGGAGATGAGAGAAGAAAGAAATCAAATACATGGAATCAAGAGAAGATGGCATGGCCAAAGGGGGCCAGGTCTGAAAGAGAGAAAGATAACGGCTCCCAGGCTCGAAAAGTTATAACTCGGCCCTCTCTCTTCAATGACCAAGCCAAGATAAGGCAATGGTCAGATCAAAATAAAAGAGGGAAAGATAGAAACGGATCAAACGGGGTGATCCAGGTTGATTTATAATACAAAGTAGTTCGGCGCTTCCCATCGCCAAGCACAACCGGGACAAGACCAGATGGGAAAATAGACACCTTGATGGCCACTCGTCTCCATCCATCCATGCCCATCCACATCCGCCCACCAAGAATTGAGTACCCTGATGGCCTTTCCCACCTAAACCGCACCCAATCACCATCGTCAGACCTAACAATCCACCACCATGATCATACCATTGTTCCCTCAAAGACGTATGGTACTTATCCAACCTGGGTCAGGATCACGCTATCGTCGTGCACGGCGGCTCTCTCCCCTTCCCCGGCTGTCTCTCCCCACGTGGCAATGCCATGCGCATATTCGATTTTAGCTTTATCTCGCCTTACCCTACGCCTTACCCTACCTTACCTTACCCTCCCGCCATCTCTCTTTTATGGAGTACCAAGCCAGGGGTAAAGTCGCTTACGGATGGCGTTCTTAGGTAAGGATGGAGCCGCATTTCTAACGACATCTCGTGGTCGACCTCTCGCTCGTCTCGACGTATATACAACTACTGCACCCTCTCCTTCAAATGCTTACTTTCCACTTCCAAGTATTTCATTACCAGTTATACGTTTCGCCGCCGAGATATCTGCCATGGCTCTCTCTTTCCGCTGTCGTATTGAGATTTTACGCGCGAGACAAACTGCACAGGCATCTTAACTGTCCCAAGAGTATCGCCCCTCCATCTCGACGATAGTTCACGACGACGACATCCTTGGTACTGTCAATGACGAAAAAAAGACCTCGTGCTAGTCGATTCAATTGACAGCGAAATAAATCACTCAAGCTCGCGGTATTAATCCACTAAAGGGCACGGGCGACAACGGCAATGAAGAAGAAGAAGAAGAAGAAGAAAACGAAGAAGAAGATGATATGATGATGATGAGAAGTTTGCATTTTTAACTATCTACCATCTCTGACTCGAAACATATGAAGTCTATTGCCCCGTCTCGTTTCATTAGTTTATTTATTTTACTATTTTTTTGTATCCTTCATCCATCCTGAGTCCCCATCCCGCACCCTCGTCTTCCAGGGCGAAGGACGTTTAGTGGCCGGGCATGTGGTCGAAGGCCTTCTCGAGCTTCTCGGTCATGAAGGGCAGCTTGCTGACACACCAGATCTCGGTATCCTGTCGTCGTCGTCGCGTGGTTAGCCAAGACCAGTGCAGTCCCTCGTTAGGCCAGAGAAGGCAGGAGGGGCAGTGATTAAGGGGGCATTGGGAGGCAGGCTTACGGGCTTGAGGGCCTTCTTGTCCTCGACGGAGAGGGTACCGGCCTTCAGGGCGATGATTGGGGGGGCGGCCTCGGGGTCGTGGTAGATGGGAGAGCCGCACTCGCCGCAGAAGACGCGGTGGACGGCCTTGCCGGACGAACCGACGCCGGCCCAGCTCTTGGTGGGACCAGAGATGGTGAGCTTGTCCTTGGGGACAACGGCTACGAGGGCTGTGCGGCAGCTGTGTTAGTCGACGCTGTTGAAGTACAGGCTTTTGCATGGGCGGGGTTTCGGCATACAGTAGGTGGAACCAGTCTGGCGCTGGCAGTCGTCGCAGTGGTCGTAGGCGACGGTGAAGGGGGGCGAGTCAACAGTGTACTTGACCTGGCCGCAAAGGCAGTGACCGGAGAGACCCATTTTGGATGATGTTAAGAGTTGGGATCTGGTTTGGAAGCTATGTGTATGAAGTTGGTTGTTGTCTTGATGTATGAAGGAAGTGAAAGGAGGATTCGAGAGAGGGTCTTCTGTGCTCTTTAAATACTCTCTGATTCCCTGGAGAAGAGGGGGGAGGAGATAGGAAAGGGAGAGGCAGGAGAGGGAAAAGATTCATTCACGAATCCCACTTAGTGCACACTACTTTACTACACTGTGTGAGAGATGGGAGAGATATTAACAAATCATTTTCAACAGGGAACTTTCCGAGGGCGGCGGACGGTTGTCTCCCCTCACGCTCTCCCTCTCCTCTTTGATAGGAGACATATCATGGAGAGGGGGTCCAACCAGCAACGAGGAGAGATATCTGACATGCAGAGCAGATCCTATTAGGTGTCAGCATAGTAACTCGACTGACGCGCGGTGTCCAGTCAGCGTAGCCACTATATGCGCCGGCTGGGAAGATGGGTTTACTGTACCTCGAGGAATGGGCTCGAGGCGGGCCGTCTCACTGGCAGTCTAACGCTGCGCGGGGCTTCCGTGGTTTTTTGTCTCCCATGGTGGGGTAGACTCAGGCGCTATGCGCCGTTGTTACGTCAGTGTGAAGACAGGATCAAGCCCCCTTTGTTCTCTTGTCAGATGGTCGTAGCAATGGCGGAGGAAGCAAGCACATCTGTCTCCCAATAGATGAAGCTTGTTAGCGAGAGGCATTCCGTTGCCCCTGGATATCGTAACCTATCCAGTAGCACTACGTAGCTCCAGTCACTAATAATACATGTTGCCATGGCCATCGTCGCTCGTTGCCCCTCCTGTTCCGAATCCGGGATAACGTGTGAACAGGGATAGCTTCTGTCAGATCTCCGCGCGAGAACTCAAGTGCTTCTAGAACAGGACTTCAGTTGAGCACTCAAATCAGCAAATCCTCTTGATCGGGAATTTGTCACTGTCAATATCCAATGATTTATCGCTTAGTATACCCCGTGGGAGAGGGACAGTCCCCATATATGATCGAGCGGCAGATATGAAGCACACTTACTGTCATGGATTGTTCGCTCCTTGTGGTGGGGCAGATTTGGAATCTGCGGATGATCCGAAGCCTCTCTCGGGAATACACTGCACTAACCGTCCTAGATAAAGGATGTTATGCTTTAGTGTGGCCCATCCATGTTAGAGTAGCACGCTGGTAAGCCAGGGGCTAGACACGCCAAGTCAACAGCCGCGGGAAGGGTACCACCTCCACGCCTTGTCCTCCCCCATCATTCTCGTTATCTAGAGTTTATCAAATTGTTGTTTGAAGCATCGAATGTATCGCCGGGTTTGAACACGGCCCTCGTCTCGATATCTCAGGGTTCAATTCGCGAACTTGTCTTCTTCATATCATTTTCAAGATAAACAAGAACTACCAAGAGCCTGCCGAAGAGTCTTCCCAGGTTGTCTGTCGTATGAAAGTCGCGCGTCCTCGCCTCGGCGCTTGTGGACTTGTGGACTTGATGCCAAGGACCTACCGCCGTCTTCCGAAACAGGAGTTACATGCAGCCCTGACGTTCAGAAGTGGCGCTGAAGCTGAGCTCGCTCACTAACGAGGATATCAAATCAGAAGATCCCATGTCTTACGTGCCCACAATTCATCCCGCATGACTGACGCAGGTCGCCTTGTTTTCTTTTCCTGGCATACGTACGGAACCCCACGAGTCGGAGAGCAATTTGATAAAGACAGGCCTATCACCCGATCGGAAATCGTAACGCCACCGTTTTGAAATCCGTGGAACGCAGATTCGGCTGCCGAGTACCGTAGAAACCAGCAATGGGAATGCTGCCGGTGAAGCCACAAATCAAGCCTTACTAACCGAAGAATCTAAACTGCCCCATGCGACTTGATCTACGAAGGACATTAGTACATCTGAATAGCGGCAATGTCGGATCCGAGAAATAGATGCTACTATTCTCGCTCGATGGGCCGAAAGTCGCAACGAGATCATGAGCGTACCAGGTGAATCCAAAATCGAACGCGGGCCAACACCCTACACTCCAGCTTCCCGAGGGATCCGGTTTCTCTCCGATTTACTTGACGGGAACCGCTTATCTGTCGCATCTGCGACACAATCTGGAAGATAGCGTACGCATAGATACGACGAAAACTGCATGACAATGTATCCTAGACAGCCTCTTCAAGGCCACGTCGAACGCGCACTCCGAGTTAGTAGAGTATCGTCTGCTACTCTCATGATTTCTGAGTCCTAGACGATTTACTCACATCAGGCCTCGAGGTTCAAGGAGCATGATTGAAGCCTCCTTCACGATCTAAAGCGAGATGGCGAAGTTAATGCATCGCCACCGAAACGAGGCGAGCGAGAACCTTTACTACGACTCTTCGAAGACTTGAGGTCAGCGGTGCTATGAACTGGACCCGTTCTCACACCCGAAGTAAGTCTGACGGCTTGTATCATGACGGAGTGAACATGCTCGAAGGTTATTCCGAAGAGGTCTGTTCCGTGTAACAAGATCACAGTGCGGACCTGGTATTTGCGGACTCTTGCAATTGAGCCGTCAAGCACAAGCCATTGCCACAGAGTATGACAAGCTGCAGTTTTTGGATGTTTCCACTCATACCTGGACAAAGCTTGTATCACCACCATATGACAAACGCAAATGATTTCACAGCATACGCGGAGATTTTGAAACAAATACCTACCCAAAATCTGAAATACATATCTGTCTCACGGGCAACCCGACCCGGTCATTTCACCAGGAGGACACACACGTTTGGGACTATTCTAGTTACTGGTACTAATGGCCATTCCACACCCTCTAATTCGAACAATACGACCCCTATCATTCGACTAAAAGAGGCGGGAAATTCAACATTACTGAAGTAACTTACTCACAATAGACCCTAAGGCTCTCTAATCTGCCCTGCATTCCACATTAGAAGGGCCCGTAACCCAGAACCAGAGTTGCGCGGCGACAAACTCGGGAAGTTACCAACATGCCCATGACGGCGCCGGGAGCATCTCACTCGCTATGATAGCAAATTATCAGCGGTTCCTTATTATCAGGGCCGAGCCAGACTCTCTGCTTGCCACGACAGAGCTGCAAGCAGTTTCGATTGCCGTGTTGAGAAACGCGATTGACAGTTTACATGCCGTCTCAGGGGAAGAACAACGCTTCGAGCTCCGTCTAGACTAGAGCGCATGCGTGGTCGACCTAGTCACTGAGCTATATACGTGCCCTCTCAGTTCAGACCAGCAGCACCGATATATACAGACAGAGCAGAAACGAGGGTGGGCATCGCAGGTCGAACAGTAGAAACCCATGGGCTTATTTGGGCGCCCATGGGTTGGATTTTCTCAATCTCTCAATGGGGGCAAGATTCGAACAGCTCTCCGCCCCGAACTATCATATATATTTCAGTAAGGGCCGGAAGATCGAGCACTTCGGTAGCCGTTCTCGAACCTCGGCTGTCACGGAATCGAGCTGCCATGCCGGGGCGGGATAGCTACAGGCAACAAGACGCAGCATGAGCCGTCCTCCACAACAGACGGCGACAACATGCGCTCGTAATATCATATTTGCGAAAATCCTATGGCCAGTTTGAACAATCCTTGACAAAGCATCGCAAGTCTCGATCACTCCGGCTTGTGGAATTGAGCGTCCACCATAATACTCTTGACGTGCTACAATGGCAACTTGTGAATAATGCATTGTGGCAAAACAATTTTGATACACTAAGGAACTATAAAATGAAGGACAAACACAGAGTTTGATAATATTTGGTCAATTGTTCATTTAATATATACCATACTCATGCTCTTTGTTTAAAGATAATTTAACAGTTTATATACTGTGCAAAACTATTCATCCAGGCTACAAATTAACAGCATTGTTTTTCCTGTCACAGTCTTACTTCATAATGGAGGGGAAACAGTGAATGGAAAGACATGACAAAGACTGTTGCCGCCTGGACAGGGCACATATATGATATAAGCCTGGAACATCTACAATGTTTTCATCAGCAAACATCTGTCATTGCAAGTGGCACTAAACACTGTAGAGGTAATGAAATACCTCCTTATTACCGTATTACAACGTATTACCTCACCTGTTACAAGGTGATCAAGCCACTGCCTCGGCAGGAGAAGTGGAACTTGAGTCTATTTTAAACCGGGTCTTACGGCTAAGCCACAGTTATTCCCCGCCGTATCTTCGTACCGGGACGCCGATTGAGTCAGTGGCCGCTGCCAGTGAATGCGCTATCAGCCCCACCTGCAGCGTGGAGAGTGCACTGTAAGCCGTGTCGATTCCTTGACATTCCACCCTCCAGCCCAATTCAGTCACACGCCCGCCTCTTTCGCAAACATCTCAACTTTTTCAACTCTCTATTTATTTTCTCTTCTTCAACCACTTCAACCACTTCAACCGCATCAACTTTTCTCGGCTATATACAAGACTCACACGCACATACCACCAAACATACCCAACCCAATCTCCAGCAAAAAGTCCCAACCGAACCAACTCATAATCAATCAAGATGTCTGAAGAGTGGGATGCCGTTACCAAGATCGGTAGCAAGACGCGGGGCGGCGGCGCCTCGCAGAGAGAAACGGTCGTGCGGGGGAACTCTGCCTTGAATGCTGCAAAGCGCAGCGGCGGCGCCATTGGAACAGAAAAGAAGTATTCCACTGGCAATCAGGTAAGCCCGACTCCCCAATTCGACTCTCAGTCTCGATTCTCCATTCCGGGGCCACGTGGTCAATCCAGGACGATGCGCCACGGATGGCCGCGTTTTCTCTTCGCACCTGTCTCTAGATATGGACATGAATTATAACAACAGAGAGAGAGAGAGAGAGAGAAGACACTTACTAACATCTTGTTCCCTTCAGGTCGGAAAGGGCCCCGAGGGTCAGCATCTGACCAAGG
This sequence comes from Nemania sp. NC0429, assembly GCA_022578495.1. Taxonomy (NCBI): domain Eukaryota; kingdom Fungi; phylum Ascomycota; class Sordariomycetes; order Xylariales; family Xylariaceae; genus Nemania; species Nemania sp. NC0429. Next base: position 41,514 of record MU392167.1, on the reverse strand, counting down.
TCGACCGGAGCGACGATATCATAAAGCCCAACACAGTGGGCAAGGTAGTCGGCGATGCCATCAGCGCGGCTCGGCAGAAGATGGAGCCGAAAATGACACAAAAGGACCTTGCGACGCGATGCAATACGACCGCCGGCGTCGTCGGTGAATTCGAGCGTGGCGCCGCAGTCCCCGATCAGAAGGTCCTGAGCGCTATGGAGCGCGTACTCAACGTCAAGCTGCGAGGCCAGGGCATTGGCGAGCCCAAGTTCAAGCCCAAGGGCAAGTGAGATGGGGCCTAACGAATAAACAATACGCACATACACATCCTGTCCTTCCTCTCCGTTTCCGCATACCATCCACCCATCCACTCATCTCTCCATCCCACCCTTCACAAGAGGAAGAGACTCGAACATGGCTGCTAGAAAAATCAACAACCAGTAGCTAGCCGGCTCTTCTTTCCTCGGCCTCGGTCTTAGTCTACTTCGCCAGTGGATCGAATTCCTAGATGGCGAGACACTCGGAGGCAGGCAGATATCGAAGCTCGGAAATTAAAAAAGCCACACGAAAAGTTATCATGTCACGTTAATCATTCCGTCGCCCATGGCCGTGCTTCCCCGCGGCGCCTTCGAGAAAACTAGACGGGCACACATATAGATGTTATTGAAGAGTGCATGGCGTCTGCTTTTACCGTTTTCTTTTTTCTCTCCGAGAAGGAGAAGGGAAAGAGTCTGGGTGGAGATTATATAGGCGGCGAGAACGGCACGTCTCACGATTCACATAGAGGAATAGACAGATTCATCACCATGACATGACAATCATATGTATCGTCCATACGTGACGTGTCGTATTATGAATACTTTAGGTTCCGACTCACATATGTTCGCAGTGATACATGTCGTTAGAAGTCTCTTTGTTCTCGCTCTCGAGCTGTCTGTCTGTGATGTATCTGGTTTCTCAAGGTGAACAAATTAGAATACGACCCAAAAACGTTGACGAGCTCACAGGGTCAAAATAACGTCACTCTCCGATACGTCGCTTATCAAATGAATTTTTTTTTTTTCTTTTCTTCTTCTTCTCCCCTTCCGTTGAGCCCCTTGCTCCCAAGGTAAGACTTATCATCGTGTTACAGAAAAAGCGACAACTAACATGTGTAATGTCAGTTCTAACTTACTTTACATCGCACATACAAGTAAATCAAAGCAAAATAGCGCAAGGCAAGACAAGGCAAATAGAGCACCAAAACGTACGTATCTTAGCTACCAAAACCGTATCCATCCTATCCTGCACACAGCTCAATGAACCCGTAAGACAAGAGGAATAAATAGAAGGCGCAAGAAACACACGAGAACCAGAAAAAAAAAAACAATACTTCATACGTTAATTTGTCAGGTTGGTTTATCGTTCGGTCGTATAGTCGAAATATCCAGGTAGATGCAGTAGCAATTCACGATAGACAGACAGACAGACAGGCGATATAGGTAGAAAAACCACAGGAGGAACTTAAAAAGACCAGACGAGAAACCAAAACGAGAGACGAGGCACGAGGCACGAGTGACGAAGGACAGTCAAGATTAAAATTAAAAGTATGCATATGTATTTGTTCTACCCATTGAGAACGGAACGAGACGAAGACGAGGCGCGTCTTCGAACCATCCACGCACGCACGCAAGAACGATGCGAGCAAGCAAGCAATCGACGATATGCAAATGATCCCAAAAACCTCCCCCGTTACGTCAGTCAACGCCAGAACTCCGAGCCCTGAACCCTAATCTCAGTCCAATGCGTATAAAAGGCGCTGCCTCCCTGATTCCTTATTTATCCATCCGTCCATCCAACCATGCCTTCTCCCCAAGTCTTCTGCATCTCCTTATATTCCCCCTCTTCCCCCTCTTCGTTGTAACTCGCACACTCACTCCCGCCCCAAGATCCCCCGAACCCGCGCCGCGACCTCGCCCTTGCCCAGCTGCCGCCCCGTCTCGACAACAACATGCTCGCCGCGGCCCGCGAGCGCGACGACGCGCACCCAGTCGGGCGCGACCTCGTCCGCGAGCAGCCGCACGCACGCCGCGCCCTCGGGCCGCGAGATGCCCATGCGGAACGAGTCCTTGAGCTTCTCCAGCAGCGCCGTCATGGGGAAACTCACGCGCCCCCCACCGCTACCATTACCGTTGTCGCCCGCCGCACGGCTAAGCATCGCCACGAGCGCCGCTACTTCTTCTACGCGCTGCAGCGCCGCGCGCCGCTCTAGCTGCGCCGGCGTGAGGCCGGCTGGGAGCGCGGATTTCTGCAGCGCCTTGAGGCGGATGCGGTCGAGGAGGCTGAGCTTTGGCGCGTCTTCGGTCGTCGTGGTGGCTGTGGTGGTGGTGGTGGTGGTGGTAGTAGTGGTCGTCGACGTGGTCGTCGTCAGGGATGTCTTGCCGACCTTCGCCTGCTTCCTCATTGCCATGTCGTGCTTGAGGTCCTCGAGGCGCTGCTGTCCCTTGAGAAGGATGGGCGAGGCCTTGACCACGGACTCGCAGAGAGAGACAGGGGCCTTGGGGAGGCTGGCGAGAAACGTCGCCTCCGTGCCGTCCGCGTCTCCATTGGCGAGGAAGCGGGCCCAGAGGGCGCCGATGTTGGCGCGGAAGAGCGCGTTCAGCTTGTTCTCGTTCAGGGGCCCGGGGTGGCGGCCCGGGTCTATCTCCACGCAGATCTTGCCGCGGCCGTAGTTGGAGAGACGGAAGGGACTGCTGGTTGTGGTGCTCGCATTTGCGCTCCCGCTCCCGCTCGGTGATGATGGGGTGCATTCGCTGAGAATGCCGAGACAGACGCGGACGTCGGCGTCCGTCACCTTCTTCTTGCCCCAGGCGCGGGCGACGTTCGGGCAGAGCACGCGCAGGTCGGCGGGCGTGGCCGGGCCGTGGTGCGCGTAGTGCAGCGTCACCGTCTTCAGGAAGGCCGTGTGCAGGGCGATGAGGCTGAGGACCTCCTCGGGAAGCTGCCCGGCGGACCTGGCGGGCTGCTTCGCGTCCGGCTCGGCGTCCGAGCCCGCGAGCGACGTGTCGGCGGTCAGGGGTGACAACGACCGTGACGGCGAGGACTCGAGTCGTAGCTTCTTGAAGAGGGCTCCGGCGTCGATGCTCGATACGTCCGAGTCTGAGACGCTGGGGCTTCGCGCCCGCTTGCGTGGCGTGGGCTCGGGACGGAGTTTCTTCGGAGGACGGCCGCGGCCGCGCTTCACGGCTTGCGATGGGGTCGTGGTTGCTGTGGACTTCGTAGTCGAAGAAGCAGCGGGCGTGAGCTTGAGCTTAAGCTTGCTCGGGCCTTCATCGGCAGAAGAGTCGTCCTCGACGGAGGCGACGACCTTGCGTTTCCGCGAGGCGGGCGTGATGGCCTCGAGCTTGATGTCCTTCTTGGGAGTCACAGGGCTCAGCTCCTTCTTAGTATTCGCGGGTCCGACGGCCTTGGAGACACGGGCGAAGCTGCTGATGCTCGAGGATGCTTGTTGTCGGGAAGTCTTGGCCTTGGGGTTTGGGCTGGCGCTGGCTATCCCTGCCCTCCGCTGCTGCTTCACTGTCGGCATCGTGACTGCACGGCACACGATGGATAATACAGGAGGCACGACAGACGGGGCGGTCTCGTACTGAGAAATGAGTGAAAAGAAGGCGCTGTGGGCTGGGACTCAGGACGCCAGAGAAAGCGAGATGCCTTGATTGACTGATTTCTATGCAATTGCAGAAGCTCTAAGCTAGTTCAGAACATACCAATCGAGTCGGAGTGTAAGTGACGATGCTGTTGGTTGTTAAGGTCGTAGTTGTCGATGTTGGTGATGAATTAGAAGAAGTCAGAACTGGGGGTTGGAATGGTTGTGGTTGTGGTTGCGGTTGTGGTTATTGTTGACTCAGGGAGATGACATTTGCCCATACAAGGTACCCTAACCAAGTACCCTAACCAAGAAGGGAGCCCTAAGCAAATAAAAGGTCGCGCCGGGGTCGCGTCGGGACGCGCCAAAACCCACTTTGCGACGCGCGACTTTCTAGGCGAGGAAATACTGGGCGCGTAAAGCACCCCCTTGGCGCCCGGGTCCACTTTTTCCTTGTCTTCATGCACTTCGTATGAAGTACTTTGTACCGTATCTGTACATTGCCTATTCAGGTAATTCTTCTGATTGGCTTTGTTTCCTCATTTTTGGAAAAGACGGAAAACCCCCCGCCTCACTCTTCTCTCCCTTCCCACTTACACGAAACAAGAACATCGTCGTTAATGACAGACTATTTGCGCTATTATCTTAAGAATGTAAAGTGTACATGTAGGTAGTCCACAGGTAGGTATACTCACATGTGTATATTTTATCTACATTTACTCAGTCGGGCTTTTTATTTCACGGGCGTGATATATCAATCGCGGCGTCGTCCACTCCTCGTTCGGTCAAATACTTAAAGAGGTAGTCCGCCCTCCCAACCGCCCCGACTGCGACATGCCTCCCCGAGGGCATTCATTCGTCTAGCATTCCATACGCACGCAAGGACCGAGCACCTAGGCATCTGCCCATTCATTGGCTCTGTTCATGTGGCTCTGATGATGCAATGTGATCCGGGGTACCGGACTGCGGGTTGGACGTATCGGCACACGCCGACCCCCACGGTGATATTAGTAGCTATGTATGTATAACGACCTGAAGTGACACCCGAGGCAAATCCCACGCGTGTTCCGCCGCCGCCATGTCACAACCTCGGTCAAATCATCATGAGCTCAATTCACTTTGTTTGTCCGACTGCTGGGAATAGGTGCACCTGGCCCGGCAAACTGCCTATAGCTACACACGCATGCAGACCCTGCCTCCGCCATCAAGCCCGCCACCCTCCCCCGTCCATTAGGTCGAGTGTGGCAAATCCGTCGCGAGGCCAACTCTAGTACAGACGATGAGTCCATTTTACTCATCGTTAGGAAAGAGAAGAAAAGCAGCCGAAGAAATGAAATAAATAAAAAAAACCAGGGCCCGAGCCTCGAGCTCAAACAGCGACCCATGCACGCCATTACCCTCGGCTTTTGTGTAGACCCTATGCTCTCGTTCCTTTGCGCAATGCCGGTAACTCCCATAATGACAAGAAACAGACGAGAAGAAGAAGGAAAAAATAAACGCGCCGTGCACTATCAATACAAGTTCCATGCCGAAAGAAGAAAGGCATGGTCATTAATAAGAATCATGATCCCTAGGCCCCGGGCACGCGAGCCGCGAGACTCGCCGCCCTGCTCAGTTGGGCATCACCGATGAGGCTATCAATGGCGCAGCGCGTGTTGCCAATGATCAGGGTGAAAGCTGACGGGACTCGGCGGGGGTGGTGCAGGGACATCCCAGTCGCGCTCTTGAATTGTGCGGATGGGGCTCGCGTGCTTGCTGCCCTTGGACTCTAGCGTGGCATTGAGACTGGCGAATAGGTCTGATGAGCCTCCGAGATGATTGCTCTTCCTGGGGGGTGTCCGAGGGACGGGAGCCAAGATCTGAGTAGGCATGTCGACGAAGAGTGCAGATGCAGATGTCTTCTGTATGGAGCATTAGACACGCGACTGCGCGACTGCACTTATGCGCCACTCCCTACTCGCACGGGGAGTCGGTAGCGGTGTGAGTATAGCTTACCGTTGGAAAGGGTGTTGACCTTGTTTCCGGTCGTGGAGTGTATGTATAGGGTGGCGGTGACAGTGATGACCAGGACCCGGACGGAATATGAACCTGCTCCGTGTGAGTGCAGAGAGATGTCGAATCTGACGAAAGATGGTTCAGGAGATGGTTTTGATCAGACGACCTAGTACCGGTGCTCTTCGTATGTATGTATGTATGCTGCTACGTCTCTCTTTCTCTCTCTCTCTCTCTCTCTCTTCTCTGTCTATCTCTCTTTTGTTGTGTGTATTATGCAGAGGGAGACGGGTAGATGTCGAGGGAGATGAGCAAGAGAGCAGAGTATGTAGTGTGGTGTGATGTGATGTGGTGTAGAGTGGGTGAGTGGACGGACGAAAGGAGAGAGAGGGAGGGATGGTGGAAGGAAAGGATTGTGGAATTAAGTATCAGAATTTGGTTTGTGGTGGTTTGTGCGAGGTTTGACTCTGGTGCTGAGTCTGACGCGCTGCTTTGCGTTGGTGGCTGCTTTATTACCTGGAGGAAAGAGCGGTGGGTGTTGCGTTCTCTGGTGTCAGTCAAGTCAGTCAGTCAGTACTTCGTACCTATAACATGTACATGTAGGCAAGGAACATGATGTATAAGTCAGAGGTATTGTGTAAGTAAGTACATGAAGTATTACCTATTACGTTACCCCACGAAGTACGGACCTAGCCCGCCTACCCGTGTACTTGAGTACTTGTTTGTGTTATGCCCGTGCTGTGTACGTGTGTGTGTCTGTGTGTGTGTCTGTGTGCGTGGTTGCGTATGGGGTGGTTGAGTGTAGTCGAGTGTAGTCGTGCGTGGTTGCGTGTGGTTATGGGTGGTTGTGTGTGGTTGCGTACTTCTTATTGTCGCAGGGTACGTACCTGGGGTATTGGATGGGGATACTTATTGTCTACAACTAATACCTACATGCCTGCCTTCAATACTTAGCATGTAGCGTGGAGGTGGAGGGAAGGGGTATGTAAATAGGATGGGCGAATGGCCCGAGACAAACTTGATGCCCTCCCCACGATTCGGGACCTGAGATCTGGATCTATCTATCTTGGGATACCTACACTGTATAATATGGATGGGTAGATAGGTACGTACGTGTAACCTGTAACCGTAGATATTGCTTGGCTGCCGCCACACCCCAACGACGAAGTCCAAGGCGAATGAATGATGAGGAGCCAAGCCAGTTAGGGTAGGTAGGCTAGGACTTGATTCGGTTGGGGGTTATTTTTCTTCTTCGCCGCCTCCCTCTTCTTACTCTTGCAAGATGAGATACCTATTGTTTGGATGAACTGGACATTTCATTACCTGTTCGCTGCCAGGTAATGTTGTCTGTGCGTTCTTGCAAAGTCCCGTCCGAATATGTCGGATTCCGAAAACGGGCGAGGATTGTCAGGCCCTTTTGGGGGTGGTTTTTTTTCTCTCCTCGAAGCTTGCTTGTTGCTTGTTCACCAGGTAAATCAGGTTTGTTCACCGCGGCGTAACTTGGCGGGATGGAATGTACGAAGTATTGGCTCCCGTAGGTAAGTATATGGGTAAATACAGTACTTAGGTAGTTGATCGTGAGGTGTTGATCAAAGGAAGCAAAATAGATCATTGGCTTAGAATCAGGCACGCGGGGAATGTTGGGCGCATTTATCTATACTCCCTACTAGCTACCTAACCACAGTACCTGATTTAGATTATATGAGACCGAAAGATACCTGGTTGTAAAAGATAGGAGAACTCATGTTGTACGAACGGGCAAGGTGGTAGATACCAGGATGGCAGGGCAAACAGCAATTAAGTACAATCTCGTACCTCCCACCATCTGCCTAAGTAATTTTGTAGGTATTGCTTATGCTAAATGTACTACATGTCGGGAGGAGGTACTTCGTTGGTGGGTATCTTGGGAAAAAATAAGGTGATATGTAGGAAGGGCGTCCCATTACACGCTGCCTGAAAAGGTTTAGATTTCCGAGACGGCAGGGCCAGGCTTCGATTTAGCTTGGAACCCCCATATTTTGCCCCAGGTTCCACCGCTTAAGACCCCCAGACAGAGTCAAAAGTAAAACCTGGGGCTGTTTCTTTTGGCCGCAAATGAAGGGACGGGAATACCTCCACGAAGTGGTACGAAGTACCTGCTACGAAGTACCGACATACATAGTCGAGTACATCCTACCGAATGTATGTACCTACTTCTTACTTGCTTTCGTGGAATAAATCGGAAACTTGAGGACACTACCCTAAAAGAATGACCAATACAGACAAAGTAGTGTACAGCTCGTCCACAAGGCTCTCCCATTCGTGGGATGCTCCGGGCGAGGCGGCATTCTCGGTCGCACTTTTTTTTTTCCTCGGGCTCTTTATACTAAGTCAAGCCTACTAAGCATCCCAAATATTAATATTACGATCCTGTGTTCTCCCGTCAGTGGTCACCGATAATCTCTCGCTCGGCCTGGGAGGAATGAGGAGGAATGCTGCTGGTAAGCAGGCTGTCGACATACGTACTTACTTGCCTGTGGCCTGTAGCCTGTAGCCTGTAGGCAGCAAGCACACAAAGGGGGGTCACCCCCAAAGGCCCGAGACGGCGCGACAGAAGGCTTACTGCGTTGCTGCTCTGCTTGCGTTGCTGCGTTACTACGAGACCACGAGTCGGTGTGCACAATCACCTACGTGCCCGCGGGAATGTCGAAAACCGAGGTGGCCTAGGTCTAACCCAGCTGCCTCAGGATCGAGGCCATGTCTGTCCAACCTGCGATGGCACAATCCTGCCGGTACGTGGTAGACGAGTATGTAGTCGACACGCGTTGCGACCGCATTGCGACATCTGTACAAAGTATCCGTCCCCCCATGGGCCATATAATGTGTTCCCCCCCAATCCCCATCCCCATGTATCCGTCTAGGTATCCGTCATAGGCTTGCTGGTAGTGTACCTAGTGTAAGCCATTCTGCGTTCTGCGAGCATGTCGTGCGCAAGGCTTACTTCGATCATGTATCGTACTTCCCACCAAGCCCCAAGTACCCAGCACCGAGCACCAAGCTGAGCACACGACCATGAGTGAACACGTAGGTGCGCACCCGTTGCAACCCCCAATCTACAGCCCGGAAACGACCTAATTAACCACTTACACAGCTCAGGTAGATCAGGTACCTACTTTAGGCAGTGTATCTACTTAAGTAGCGTTAGGACTCGCACTCTCGGCACGGCAATACTACCTGGCTGGCCTTCCTAAAGTACCTGGCCTATGTACTTAACAGATCGGTGGGTTAACCAGGAGTCCAGGACTACCTAATACAAGTAACGTGGTAAATCAGGTAGGTAAGGACCTCGACTCCACGGCAGAAATTCTCTAATTTCTCGGCAAGAGACAGTCGGAGGGGCCTGGCATTATGATAAGTTGTTTTATTTTTCTTTTTTAGACGGAAGAATGGGTCGGGAACCTCCTCGTCCTTGCAACTCCTGTTTTTAATGACGAATAACTACCTATGTACTTCGTAGCCGGGCTACCATTATGGATCGCAGTTATCACGCAACCATTCCTCCTACAACTTATATATAACTTGGTACCTAGTAAGGTAGTGCACATAACGCTGGCGTTGATACCATGGCGATGCTCCTATTGTCTCGCAGCAAGGATGGCTTTCTGACGAGATACGCTCGCAGGCTTACACGTGTAACCACGGCTTACCTCGGTACGAAACCGTGAGGCGTGAGAGCGAGCGAGCCCACCAGCCAGCCAGCCAGCCACCGTCGACGGGAATTACTAAGTGAGAAATGGTATACGTGGATTCCGAGGCATCGCTCTCCCGACAGCTACCGTCCGACCATTGTGAGTGCGGAATGCACCTACTTCGTACCATGTAGTGTACCTACAACATGGGCTTATCTTGTCCATTCCGATCAATCGACCAAGTTAATCGAACAAAGCGGCCCTGCAGGCAACGCGAATCACGTTTTCCCCACGGACTGCCCAGACACGCCGGTGATTCCAGCGCCATCTTGTCTAGCCCATGAGAATGCACATGGCCAAAACATCCACAACAGATGCGATGGCCCGTATTGAGTATTTGGGCATTATAGGCTGCTATTTCCTACAGCCCAGCCTTCATTTACCTACCTGGTCCCATCCATCAAAAAAGGCCCGCTTACCGCAGGGAAAGGGAAACACGCGCCGTTTTGGGCAGTTACCTAGATAAAACCCCAGCCGATTCGGTCGATACAGCAGGCCGTCTTAGTGTTCCCGTAACAATTACACACCGGCGTCCCGGATGCTGTGCCCGTAACCCACCCATGCCTTCCATTCATTCCCTGTGCCTATTGTTACCCTTCCAGTCTCGGGACCTGCTACGCGGCCGGCCAGCATATGTAGTGTACTTGTAGTGCATCGCACATCTTAGTTTTTAGATGATGGCAAGAGAGAGGGCTTGTCGTGCCTTGTTGGTCCTCGGTGCTCCTTATATCTAGGTGCCTGCCTACCAGTCGATTAGTGTACTCTGTATCTCTCTTCGCGTAGCCGGCCGGGAAAAAGCAGCTTGCATCCGACAAAACAAACTACCTACCCACCTACAGGCTACAGGCTACATGTAGGTACACTAGGTTAATTAAGTACGTGCTTCGTACCTTGCCGTACCGATCTGTCGACTACGTTGTCGTTGTTTTTCTTTCTGGTTTGAAGTTCGTCCCATTCTACAGTAACAGGAGCCTATGCGATAGCTATCAATAAATCATCAGGCGGTCCGCCCGGACTTCCCAAGATAGAAGAAAGAATCCAAATTCATAGTCCCATCCGACATCGTTGGGGGCCTAAGACAACCTCTGAGATAGGTTTCACCGTCTCGAATTGGAATAGGAATCTTACCTGAGCCATGCCGCTTTGAGCCTGAGCCTAGCCTGAGCCGGATGAGATTAAGCCTCCGCTCTTGCACAAGCAATGCTGCATAATATGCTGAAATATATTTACAGTAACTAGGTACCTACGGAGTTACCTAGTGCTGCGCTCCCGGACTAATAGATATTACGCTCCGTGAGCCGGGACTCGCCGGAACGGCGATCCCCCATGTGCCATTGGTACCTCCACTAAGTCACGTGATCCAATACCATCCATTTCGGGGATCCCCCGGGCCCACTTTACCGCAACAAAGAGGATATAGATTTAAATTATTAGCCGTCTATAAGGACGGCACTTGGTCTAGGGGTTAGGGTAACACGACTATGTGGGGAACGCGGATTATAGCACCTCCATTCAAAAGGCCCTGTGTTCGATTCCAAAACAAAGAGACATCTTTTTAAACAGACTACATAGCAATATATATTTAATTACTGGCTAGAACGAATAGTGCTTTTTTAACAGGAAGCGTAGGGAGAACAATTTCAGCTCTTTTGGAAACCTGGAGCGCGCTCCCCTAACCACAGCCGGTGCGGGCGGCGCAACCCGCATAAGGTAACCATGCTACACTATTTCGTGTTTGGCCCTTGCCTGCATAAAACTGATTGGCACCTTCAATAGGTTAAGGTACCTATTTAATATATCGCCCAGCTATTTTTTGTTTATTCCTAATATCTCCCATGTAACTATAAGCTACCTACTTTTGTTTGTTCTTATTCTAAGACAGTGTTTCTCGTATCTACACTGTATTAACCATTAACCACGCTATGAACATCGCCGCCAAGGGATCATAAATATCATCCATTATACCGCGTCCTCGCAGGAAATGAGTAATCGTAATCTATATGCTGTAGCTAGGATACTACCTAGACCGCCTTATACAGTCGATACACTTTCCAAAGCGATCTAAGATTAGACATAACAAAGGTACATCACAACATACTTACCTAGGTTAGGTATTTAGGTATTTAGAAGTAGATGAGTACCTAGTCAAGTATTTCTGGCTTATGCTATTAACCACGGGCGGATCACGGGCCCTGGCTCCTCGGGAAGAATTGTTCCAGGAGCCTTCTGTGCATGAGTCCTAACGGGTCAAGAGTGCCTGATTAAGAAGCGAACATCAAAAGTGCCAGGGTCCGTCCGAAACCAGCGGAGCTTAAGGACGGGTCCTCTCTAACGCACATAATCTGATAGACTCATGCGGACTAGATCCATGATGTACAGTGAGCTTGATCCCTTTCCGATCCATTTCGATCGGCCGGATTAGGTATGTCAATAATTACTCCTGCACGCCACAATCCTGGACAAGAAACCACCGACACTATCCTATAAATGATGGTGGATGTCACCGGCGATTTCATGGTTCAGGCTTACTACTATCCCAAGTAGGTAGGCACTGTAGATAAAGTAGAATATACGGTTCCTGCGCGAATTGCCTCAGCTCACTCTTTCCGAACACCCGAGACCGAGATTGCTGGAGGTGTCCCCCTGGGTTAGAGCACATTGACTTGTCGCTGATGCCATGGGTATATCTGTACACGTATCATATTACAGTGTCCCTTTTTTTTTTTTTTTGTCTCTCCTGTTCGATTCGTTACGCAAGGGTTACTAACCCCGAGACCGGTGAGGAGTTCGAGACTTGTTACTCGATACGATACGGTACTGTACAGCATAGCTGCCTACCTATTTTATTTGAGCCGTTGTCGGTCACAGCGCGTATCGATCAAGGAATAATACACCTACACAAGTAATAAAAAGTACAATATAGGACAAAACACCAGCTGTGACCTCACACACGTGGCGTAGCGCCTCAGCGGGACGATCTGGGTAACTCCGCTATTCGAAATAGGCATACTACTACGACACCTACCACCTATCTGCCTACCTACATCTTGTTCTCCAAAAAACAGTCAAAGACGATTTGCCTCAAGATGGGTAAGATGTACACTATATGCCGAGCGAGCGAGGTGGTCCAGAAGATCCCATATCTAAAGGGTCCCCCCACCCCCTTTGTCCTCGTCGAAACAACCTCGGTCCCCATCGTCACGAAATTGCAAGACAAGATCCACGTCTACACTATTCCCAGCTGACATCAACTCCCTACACCAAGTAAGTAAATAGGTAGGTATTTGCGGTAGGTATCCACGCTAGGCATCTCACCAAACATCTCCCGTCTTACGTCCCTTCGTCCTTGTAGGCAGGAAGGACGATGACGGAACAACTCATCTGCTCCTCATATGCCACTGTTGCACTGTTGGGGGGTTTTTGTGGGGTGGCGTCTAAAAAATCCCCCCAGATCCCCAAATTTCCCAGGCTCAGCGGGAGCAGAAACCTGATGCCCCATACCCAACAACTTGTTTGATCCGTGTCATCGGGAACCAGCCCCACGATGCCATGCCATGCCATGCCATGCTCTTTTTCCTGCTCACTCCCCCGAACCCACATTCGTTAGCCAAAACCCTCCTTCCCACCCTCACCCCCCAACCTATAGATAGCCTGGACAGTGACATCGACGACTTCATCAGCGAGCCGCCCTCTGCGCCGTGCCGGTGCCCTTTCCTCTGTCTCGCTCTCGTACAGCTCCCACTCACAACCTTGAACGTACACCGCAATTTCGCCTCCGGGACGTAGCACTGCAAAAGCTGCAGCCTACTGTAGTGTAGAGCGGTAGGTAGGGCGAAGCAAGCTGAGCGCAGATAACCGCAATAGAACAATAATGCCCGGCTAACCTCACGTGCGCATTCATTCATCCTGAATCTCAATCTCAATCTCAATCCCAATCCTTCTCTGTATATGTCTCTGCCCGTCCGTCCGTCTCTCGCTCGCTACTCCAACGGTACTTTTTTCATTTGGCCTGCTTTATTATTCCCAGCCCACTCCGCCGATACTTTACTTCGGGGTCGTCATCCGAAGCTTGCCCTTAGTTTAGTTAGATAGATAGATGCGACTCATGGCTCCTTCTCTGATGGCCAGCTCAGCCGGTTCCCCCATCCATCCATCAGTGCCCAAGGCGCATCTCTATCTCCCGAGTCCCGACCGTTCAAACCCAGCCAGCCAGCCAGCCAGCCAGCCTGGCTAAGGCGGGCAGAGCAGCCCCGGAGCGAAAAATAATAATAATGATGGACTGGACTGGACTGGACTGGATCGATTGATTGAGTGATTGATTGATTGATTGAGTGATTGATTGATTGATTGATTGGCAGGTTACATCCTGACTCATATAATGACAACGAATCACTCGCCGCCTGTAGACGTGGATGCAACCGTTGGTCGAGCTGACATAGCCTCAGCTGATGATGCCTAACCAGCACCAAAAAAAAAAAACAAGAAAAAAAAAAAAGCTCCAGGCACAAAGAAAAAGAGCAAACACAGGGCGAAAAAAAAAGGAAGCCGAGGCTAGGAGTCACAACCAACACACGGGTCCGGCTTTCCCCTTTTGTTGTTGCCCCTTTCCTCTCTTTCTCTCGCCTCAGCGCGCATGTAAGTACGAGATTTTATTCTCGCGCATTCGAAATAAGGGTGGCGCGTAATCCCGTACCATACGTAGGCGTAGGTATAGGCAAGGTAGGTAGGTAGTTGCTATGTTTAGAGGGGGGGGAGGGGAGGAGGGTGTTTAGCTGTCAGCATCCCACGGAGAGCCAGCCAGCCAGCCAGCAACGTCTCTCGAAATAGGAGGTTGGCAGGCTACCTACCTGTATATTGTATGTAATACATAGGAGCGAGCCATGTCACCGTACCGCACCGTACCGCACAGCGCCGCATCGCATCGCATCGTTTCCCCCCCGGATTCAGAAGATAGGCAAGACGAGACGGGACAGGACAAGACAAGACCCTCCTCGTCTCGTCATCTCCTTTTTCGAGCAACGGGACCGACCGCTCGAAATAGCACGGAACGAGCAATTTCCAAGCCCCCCTCCTCTCCCCCTTCCCCCTTCTCCCTTCCCCCTGCCCCCACGTATCAGAGGCTCAGAGCTTCCTCCGCACCCCAACTTTCACCAAAAATGGCCCTCCAGTTCTTTTTGTCCCCTGTTTCCCGATTCTGTTGCCTGCTAGCAATTCCCTCGTGCTGCGGGTCACGTGTTTTCGTGTTGGCTCGCGCATTCTGATCCAGTTGCAACGAAATGTAGGTAGCCCTCGATATGTATGTAGTATGAGGGCATTACCAAGTTGCTAGACATCTGGTTGGGGGCAATCAACACGCGCCAATCCTACTTACTTACTTACACAATGCATAAGTACACACGGTAGATCTGGCCAGCAGCCTAAATGCGCGAACATTGGGTAAACACGTAGATTCTCGCCTACCCTCACCGTTCTACTGGACAGCGCCTTGCTCTTTATCCCCCTTTCCTCTCCTCCTTCACCTCGGCGGCGCGGGCGGCCCTCGCGTCCTGATTCATTACCGTGTCCGGGGCCATCGGCGTAGGGAGGACCCCGCGTGGTTGGGCTGGTGCTGGTGCTGGTGCTGATACTCTTTGGGCCCGAGCGGGCGAGACTCGTGGTGCTCCGGCCGTGCCCGGTCACGTTCTCGGGCAGGCCTTTGCGTTCGCTTTTGTTTTTTGTTTCCACGGCCGTAGACGACGAGCTTCGCTGACCGCTGCTGCGCAGCTCTTCGGACATCTGATAACGGATGTAGACCTAACCAACCCCCCATCCCCCCGAGTCCCCGGACCGTCGACGGTTCAGGGTCCCCTTGTCATCGCCCGTCCGTCTTCTCGCCGTGGAGGTAGTGCGACGTCTCGCGCGCGCGTGCAGTGCCTGTTGCACAGGGAGTGCGCGGCTTCGCGGGGTTCGAGAGGTTGAGTGCGAAGTGCTTTGTCTCTCTACGAGGGCGGTGAAGAAGCTCGCGCATGGCACGTGTCCCTCCAGGGTGTGGCATTTTGCCGACTCCGACCTGCGTCTGTGCATGACTTGTCAGTGCCGTCGGGGTCTGAGAGGGACGAGATCATAGATAGTCGTCTGGTTTGTTACGGATTAGCCAAAAGTAGTAGTAACCACCGCTCTCGAGATAGGTGGCCAAATGAAGATTAGTTTCTGAAAAAGGCATTATGCTGTTCATCTTGTGGAGGACGAATCTGGCTCATGCACTCACATGCAACATTTGGCGGTATGATTTGCGATTCCGGCGTCGATATACGGCTCGTGGTGGCACGCCCATAAGACGAGACGACGATTGCAATCCGCAGGAGTCAGTAGTAGCTTGCTAGCCGGCGATACTACCTACCATGTAGTGTTTCCGTATCGATCCCCAGGGCAATAGCCGAAATCGGGGACGATGCTCGATTTGCCCTTCGTAGAGTTCCGTGTCAATCCGAATTCATCAACAGTCAAACCACTAGGGCTAGATGGTGACGGCCGTTGTCGGGCATAATCAGTCTCGTCGACGACGGGATTATATCACGCCGCTCAGCCGTCCCTCTACGTCTCGGGTATTGGTACCCAGTAGCCTCGGGGCGTAAAAGCGGCCGCGTTGCATGGCTGATGTAGCGCAACATTTCTTTCGATGTGACCAACATCACGTCGCCAGGGGCTCTAGTTTTGTATGCGAAGCCATGGCGCTGCTGGCGTTTGGCTAGCTGGCTACCTGACTAAATATCTTTCCCGTTCTTCGCTGCTGCTTCCCACATGAAGAGCGTTGTTGATATGTCGTTTGCCATCGTCGCGGCTAGCCGCACGCCCAGACGCAGGTCTTTGATGCTGGCCTGTCTAGGAGATGCCTAGTTCTCTGTATGAAGCCCTATATATAACCAGAGTTAGTTGGGTTTGCCTTGTCAACGGGATATATATTCGTGAATATCACAACTATCGAGATATCTCAGCGAATCAAAGGCCGGCAAAGTAAGCTCGGGGGAATAAAATGTCATGAAAACCGACCAAAAGCCGTCATTCCCTCACGTAGCCAATGCGCAAAGCGACCGCGGCCTTATCACAGACGCTCTGGCACTGTCGCTAGGTCCTGACGACCATCTTCTCTCGCCTGCGGCGTCCCCCTCTCTGCGCGTTCTCTATGACGTGGTCTGCGAAGAAGTCCAGCAGGCTGGTCAAGTCGGACATATCCACGAGGAAGGTCTGGCTCTCCTCGCGATGGATGGCCCTGAGAGCGCGTGACAGGATCGTTGTGAGCACTACGTCGGCCCGTTAGTTGCGTGATAGTGGCCATGGAGTCGATCATGCCTAGCCTCTCAGCCATGTCTAAGCCAGCGACTTTATCTGTCTGTTTCTCAATTGATCAATCAATCAATCAATAAGTGAATCAGTCTGCCCACGTGTGTTCAATATCTATTTGCCTTTACGTTTATTAGTCTGTTGGTGGTCCTGCCTCCAGCATATCCACGTATATGCAGAGTAGGGCAGATCAACCTGGGAATCATGCGACCGCATCGCGAGGAACCGCTCAGTCAATATTTCAGTGCCGTTCGAACCAGTATAAATATGCAAAGCACGGATAAACATACACATACGCAGACCCTCTTCCTCGCGCAAAAGGAGAGAACATCCTATACCGAAGGATATCGCATGCATTGTATGCCATCCCATTCTCGTTTCCTACAGTTCAATATCTTCTCGACCTACCTACCTACTTCGACAGGGCCCGTCAACATCGAGCTACGCCTCGGGAGAGTTTGCCTTGCGGGAAAGGCGAGGAGACGCGTGTGAGAGCAACGGGACTGATTCGCTGCGCTGTGCGCAGCCTGCCTCTTTCCCCCGGCCCGCGCCGTCCTTCCACGAATGCGTCGCCATCGCCATCGCCAGCGCCAGGACATTTTCCCCCGGTATACTAGATTTTTCCCCCTCTTCTCTTTCTCTCTATCACTGGCCTCTCTGCCCTTACCCCTTTCTTTCCCTTTCTTTCTTTCTCTTCTCATCTTTTTCGGGTGAATTCTAAAAACCTTCTGCTTTGCTTGGCCTGGCTTGGTCGCTCAGGGGGTGGAGTTCTATTAGTTAGCGGCCGCGATGAGGATGCATGATCTTCTTGATTTGATGATGCCCCCAGGCCGATGCCCAAATACCGCCAGCGGAACATGTTTGACGAATTGTGATTTATAGACATATAATGGGCGCTAGGTATATGTTATCTAGATATTCTTCGACGATCTGTACCTACTGCTTAGTCTAACGTATCACATGATACTTAGCACGCACGCACGCACGTGCATCTTCTGCATCGTGAGATACTATGCATGCAAGTCAACCCGCGCCAAGCCGATCGCGATTGCGATCGCGATTCCCGATTCCCGCGGGCGGCTATCTAATGTAGGTAGGCACACTTCAATATATGGAGACAAAAACCAAGGTAGTCATGGGCTGGCTGTACAGGCTCGAAGCATATCGTCATGGCCGGTAATAAATGCACATCGAGGATTGATTTCATGAAAAGCGATGTTCTATGTGATGACGATTTTTTTTGGAACTTAGAGGATATAAACCTCTAATGATATCGACGGGGGACTTACCTGAGAGGAGTAAAAAAGGGGCTACTGCAGTAGGATGATTGATCGATAGATAGAGATGTCTCTTTCTCTCTGCAAGTGCACTCATCAATGAAGTCTACTTCAGTGCGGAAAAAGGGAACCGTATAGCTGGATATATATATGCAAAGAACCTACGAAAATGGCGACGCGGCATTTTTCTTGCCAAAGGAGGTGGGGGAATGGAAAAAGTCGAGGGAAGGGGGGCTATCGATCAATAACCACGGCACGGCCGGCCCTCAGCCCTACCCTACTAATCGCCCTCTATTGATAATTTGATAGCAATGAATCGCTTTTCGTCAACAAGAAGCGCCTCCCCTGCTTGCCCCAACTAGCGCAGGCGGCCTCGGAATCACCGGTCAGTCGTCAGAGCGCAGGCTATCTCTTTTCTGGGGACCGGAGACTGAGCACGGCGCTAGGGGTGGGGCCGAAAGGGGGGATCGCCCGGATCATAGCAGCAGCACACCAGGCCGGGTCGTGCTGCTGGCCCTCGACCAGCTCATCGCGGCCCGTGCGGTGGACGGCGACTCCCTCCGGCCCCGCACCCCCGCTTTCGCTCGAGCATTCAAATTTGGAGGTGCTGATGAATGTATACGAAAACCGTGAATCTTACCATATAAGTATTTGAGGTAGGGAGGTAGATCGGTTGGTTGGTAAGATCCTATTGCTCCGAGGCATATACTTGTAGTTATTGAAGACTGTCTCCATGTATCTGCCTCGTTTTTCTTCTTCTTTTTCTAACGCGAATCTACCTACCTACCAGCCAACGGACGTATCTGTTGGCTTCGACTTACTTAGCTTTTATTGCTTCCAAGTGAATGATTTTATTTTTCGAGGAAGTGCTGTGCTCTATTGAGTGTGTTGACATGCCTGGCTTCTTTTTGTATACAGTTGCACGCCTGCCACTGCAGTACTCCCAAAGGCTCACCAACTGCTTTCGTTAGAAAACGCTCACGCCCGTTCGTTCCTTCTTCGTAAGCCATATATGTTTAAGAAGCATGCAAATTACTCACGACACACGTAGAACTTCGAATTAGGTACGGTACTGTAAATAATGTACGGAGCCAGGTTTCACCTACTGGGACCATTCGGATATAACAATGGATCCATCAACGTGTCTAGGAACTTCTCGCCGTGTAAAAAGTAGATTGGCGGTCGGAGGTAGGGGACAGAGGTAGTGTAGTATACGATTCAGCCAAAATACATGGGCGGGGATGGAGAATACGTCGTGATTGGTCAACTAGGGAGGTTTAACTCCGATGATTACTCGATTAACGTGTTCTGATAGGACCATTTTTTTCCGTATCCCTTTTTCCTCTTTCCTCTTTTGGTCAACCCGATCCACATGTCGCGCGATGACGACACCGGCTGATGTTTCTCTTACTCGGTGGTGACATAACACACATAGTGTACCAGTACATACATCCGACTTGACCTCCCTACCGAGCCTACCTACCTCTGTTCTGCTACCTATTGCTATGCCATTCAAGCGACGATTTAATCAAGCGATCCATCTCGCGACTAGACGTAGGTATCTCATTGTTCGTGCAAACATAAACAAGGACCCCAGAGGAAATGCCAAGGCACTACTGACCAATAGTAAATGTCACCATGTAGGTACATTTGCACCTATGGGGGAGTACTCGTCGTGCGGGCTCGTATCTCCGAAGGTACATGTAGGTCGTGTCTACGTGCAGCGAGGAGACATGTATCTTAGGTAGCATTTCGTCGTTAGGAATGTACCCATCCTGTATGCAGGTTGGTTAAGCGACAACAAGCTTTCGACGGTACCGTCACATAGCATTTAGCGGGGAAGGCCCTTGGGGCTGCAGCATGTTGCGTCATCAGGAAGGCCAGACGTGTGTGTGTGTGATGCTGTATGCTAGGTGTCCCTTGAACATGTGTAGAAGGATGGGGCAGGTAGGAAGCAATCATCTATCTAGTATTTAGGTACCTATTCCTTGAGGTTCGAAGGCTCCCGATTGCAATTGTCAATTACTCAATCAACACCTTACCTACCTATCAATACGTTGACCTATACTCCACAGCTGACCTTGCCGACCTTCTACTGGAAGTAGACAGGCTGTCGATAGTGAAAAGGCCATTGTGGCTTCTACTGGACGTAGGGATCTGAATCTGCGGGATGCGGGATGCGGGATGCAGTCAAGTGAAGGTGTGCGATCTCGACTACGTGCCTACCTACTACCTTACAAAGATAGAGGACATCGGTTGCGAGTGAGAGAAAATGATCCCGGACGGAATGGGTAAACACGGTGCACAGTTCGTAATAACTACCTGACACTGGAAGAGTACTTGCCAGACCCGCTTTATCAGGAAATGACGTAACGTCGTCGCGACGTAATCCCTGCGCTGGGCCATACACGGTGAACTCGCTGGAGCCCCCCGGAGCGTCGCCATTGACAGGTCTCACATCCTCTCTTTGTTCCGCCTTCTCCCCCCTATCACCTACCCGTTGTTTGTATCTACCTACGGCCTTGATTGCGACAACGACCGTATCCATTGGGATGAAAATCCAGCCGTATTACGATCTCTGGCGCAGGGCACAACACACTAACAAAGCAACCATGTTTTTGACGGTTTTACAATTCCCGAGACGGTTAGCCTCGTATCTGCGAAATTATACACCATACCAGATTCTTGAAGGCTAAGCTGGGCTAGCGCGAAGCCGGGATTGCGAAAGTGGACGTTAAGGATTGGAAAGGATCCATAGGATGAGCAGAAGATGAGCAACGTCAAATTATCAACGAGGCCACGCCCACAAATCTGCCCACAAACAAACACCCCTTGATACACACTACCTACCACCTACACTACACTATGAAGTACCTACCTACACCCCCTGTTGCTACGATTTCCCCCGTCTGGTGTGCTGTGCTAGGGCTCTGTCATTTGTCAGACGCGCGGTTTTAGTGTACGAAACAGGTAGATGAACGCACGAAAGAGGCACGTCTCCACCATCCACACCAAGCAAGCCCCGATACTTGCTGCGAAGGCAAATACAATACATCCAAGCTGACTAATTGACATATTGAGCTTCAGTGTATACTTCATACGAAGAGTAAGGGTAAGTACACACCTACACATGTATCTTTTAACTTACATGTCCTTTGCGGCTCACGGTCCTGTCTGGTCCGCCCGATTCGACGGAGCCGATCTCCTCCAATCACGTAAATTCGCCACGTTTGGAAGCAACCACGGGACTTTGCACTGGAAAAGGGCAAGTCCCCGTTTTGTCTTCAGTCGTCCGTGTCTGTCCGTGTGCCTGCGACGAGGCGAGCTCATCTAACCTGGATTGGGGACGACCTGGGCCGACCAATGAGGAGGGGACCCCCGACGCCTTTGTCCTGCCGCTTTTATGCTAGCGTCATCCTTGGCTTTTTTTTTTCAACGGTTTCGAATCACGATCCCGGGCCACGCCCCACTGTTATAATCGGTAGGGTATTGCCCAGCTACACGGCGGTACTTCTCGCTTTTTTTTTTTTTTTTTTTTTTTTTTTTCTTTCCCCAAAAGTATTCCTTTTTCCGTCGTTGGCCCAATGAGACAGCTTCGTTTTTGCTGTAGTTCTTTCTCGTCACAATCGCCTCATATTACAAATGATCAGAACGAGCCAAAGATAAGTGAAATAGGCTAGTTACTTAAGTACCTTAGGTATAATTGAATTGTAACTCCCGGGCAGGTCAAGTATGGACAGAGGGTTTTATACTTCTCTAGGGCATGCTGTCTTTTCATCAGTACCTAGGGTAAACGCACCTAAGTTACGGTCCTGACTATCAACATGGTTGACAAGTCATGATATTATTAATATCAGGCAGAAGAGAGTGCCACAACTAATCTTCCGGTGAGGTGCAACAAACATGTACGGAGGAGGTATGTACCTCAAGACCTACCTAGCATTGCAGGGAGGCAAAATTAATACCTGATGGTGAAGAGGTAAGTTGGGAAACATATATATTGACAGTTTGTATCTCTTTGTTTGAGTGTAAGCACGAGATTTTGTTCTCCCTCTATTGGCAACTTGAACGAGTTTGCTGTAGATCCCGCGTGCTTATAGGAACCGGTGCAGGTGGCAGGTGTCATGTTACTTGATCCAATGATATATACCTACATACAACCTGTTGTAACCCCCTCGCTGAGCTTGCTTCTTCGCATTGTTTTTTTCCTTGTCAACAAGGAGGTCGAGCAGTGGCATCAGGCTTGTTGATATGGAAGAATTCTAAGTGCTTGTAAGGCATCAAGTGAGTCGACCTCGTTCGCAACTATTAGACTGAGCAAACTACAACTATGCGAACTCTTTCATTGCTGATTATAGATCACGGTAATTGGTTTATCTACGCCGTAGATCATCAGATAAAGCGTAACTACATGTTGTAGTGTAGGAACGAATTAGACAGAGGCATACGACCTGCTTCCTCGCTTGGTCGATACTGAAGGTAGAGGTGGTGTAGTGTACCGTTAGTGGCTCTACCAAGTAGGAGGTTGGTACCGCAGAGCAAGGTAGATACGTGTCGCGACCTAGTGTACCTAGCTCCCTACCACCCAGCTATATCGTAGCGAGCGACCTATTGCTGTCAGGAGAGAAATCATTCGACCGTCAGCCAGTCGTGTCTCCCTGGCGAATCATAAGCGAGGGACATCGGCACTGTGGGGATACTTGAGTGATCGTCGCCCACGACTCGCCTGCGCTGCCATTGGCCAGGTGCACCCAGACGGCCCCTGCCCAGTACCCAGTACCCACCCTTCTTCTCGACTTTTTGGCTCTGCGCTAAGGAACTCCCTAGCAAGTGCCCGCCCCCAAAAAATCGGGGGGCTTTTGCCGTCTGCTGTGCCTGCCCTTTCCTAAAAACCACCCCTTATGTCACTTCTTTTCTCATGACCTCATCGCACCAAACTCTCTCAGCAACCCTCTCATCCCAACAACAACGCCGCGCTACACCACGACAGCACGCACTATTAGCACGGCACACTACCATACCGCCTGTGCTGCGCCAACGACGCCCCGATACCGATACGGCACCATACGTGACCTTGACTGACCTTCACCTGGTCTTACCTGGCCTTCGATTGTCACGATACGATACGATACGATCTCTTACCTGCCCACGACACGATACGACATTCCCCGGCCTACACACATATACATACCTACATACAGTACCTACATATCAACATACGCAGACACAAATTACAGACACGGCATACGGACACGAGACAAGAAGAGAGGAGCCGTAAACCACCACCCTACTGAGCCAGCCAGCCCCGGGTCTATCCTCGCTCGCTCCTCGCTCCGCACTCCGCACTTTTCGCCACAGCCAGCGGCAGCACGACTCTGCATGATTCGAAAATAGCAGCAGGAACAACACCAGCAGTAGAATCAACAGCAGCAGCAGCAGCAGCACCACCAGCACCAAGCAAACTAAGTTACGCTCCAAGGCTTGGTGGTGGCTGTCATCGTGCTCTCCCTGTGCCCTGTCGCCGACCCGCCGCTTGTCCCTGCGTGTCGACTAAGTAGGTCCCAGCCGTGGTGCGAGAGAGAGAGAGTCAGAGGTGGTTTAAGTTGTCTTATTTTATTTTTGTTTCTTTCTGCAGGCTGGCTCCCCAAGTAGATAAGCCCTGCGTCAGACCGCCCCGTTACATCATTCTTTCCTTTCCCGGTGCACGCCAACCATAAAAAAACGAGCCTTCGTCA
This sequence comes from Nemania sp. NC0429, assembly GCA_022578495.1. NCBI lineage: Eukaryota > Fungi > Ascomycota > Sordariomycetes > Xylariales > Xylariaceae > Nemania > Nemania sp. NC0429. The sequence goes on along the minus strand of MU392167.1, from coordinate 17,858 downwards.
TTGTCGTCACCATGGCACCAGCCGAACCCAAGCCGTCGGATAACGCATCATCGCCAGGTGAGCTCACCGTCCCGTCTCGTCTCTCTCAATTCTGTCGTCTCTCTATTGTCTCGTATCGTCTTGTCTCTTCCTGTGTTGTCGTGTCCTGTATCACCTTCTGTCCCCTAATCTGCCCCATCCTGTCCTGCCCTTCTTCTTCCGCCTAGACCCTTCTGCAGGTGCATGTCGGTTGCTGTCCTCGTGATTGTGACACTGTGCCATGCTGTCAGTTGTCGTATTACGGCCTCCAACCTTAATTGATACTGCATTCATCTACCGCGGCGTAGCTGCTGTTGCCGCCGATTGACCCCATTGCCACCTTGTTACTGACATGTGTCGTCGCATCATTCAGATACCAACGGCGACAAGAAGATTCCCGAGGTCAAGGCTGAAGGCAACCCGAATCACGAACCCGGAAGACCTTTGGCGCCGCCGCCCAAACCCGGCGAGGGGGGCGATTACTTCTCGAGCCAGCTGAGCCTCGAGCCAAATCCCTTCGAACAGTCATTCGGTACAGGAGGTGGCACGGTTGAGACGCCCGGCGGAACCAAGCTACCAGGCCTGGCTTCTCTGACATCGCCGTCGTCACTCCTTCCGGGGAACGGCGCGACACCATTCAACTGGGGAGGTGGCTCTCTTAGAACGGGGCCGCTAAGTCCAGCCATGCTTTCCGGCCCGGCCACCGATTACTTCGGTGATACCTCTCACACGTTGCGCAGTGGATTTACGCCCAATGAGAGCTCGCTGCGGACGGGATTGACACCCGGTGGGAGTGGCTCCATGTTCCCGGCGCCGAGTCCCAATACGCAGGCCATGTTTGCGCAGTTGGCTAACGGTGGAGGCGCGACGCCGAACACGTTGGACTTCCACCGGACTGCTCTCAGCGCAGCAGCCGCAAAGGCAGGCCGCGAGAAGCCCCCTAACCCGCCTTCTGTCACGTCTCAACCCCAAGAAACCAACGGAGCGCCTGTGAAGCCCGAGACGAAGCCTGGACCAAGCGCCTTCGATCCCCACGACAACGACGCTGCCAATGGTCTGTTTATGTTAGCTCAGGGTGCACAGGGAAGAAACGGCCCGCCGCAGACACAGTATCCCGTTGGTGGGAACCAACCAGTGCATGCGCACCCGGCGCCGGTGCCACCGAACCCTGTGAGCCAGACGAACGCGCCAGCCCAGATGAACGGAAACGGCGTGCATCAGCAGCCCAGTGTCCGCGGCGTGAGCGAAGCCGTTAGCAATGTATCGGAAGAGAGCGAGCCAGCCAAGCCTAATACAAGGGCAAAGGGAAGGCGTGGCGGCGCTGTGGCTGCGGCGAACGGACGCCGGAAAGCTGAAGAGGCACCAGCCAAAGCACCAGCCAACAAGAAGGCGAAAACAGCACCATCTCTTCATAGCCAAGATGACATGACGTCAGACGAGGAAGACGACGATTCTAAACCGGGCAATGAGGGTCAAAGTAAGGTCAAGATGACTGACGAGGAGAAGCGGAAAAACTTCCTCGAGCGAAACAGGTATGTCATAGCTCAATCTTATTTCGAAGCAGTGTGACATTGTGATACCTATACTGACGTACCCGCGTAACAGAGTGGCGGCGTTGAAGTGCCGACAGCGCAAGAAGCAGTGGCTGGCCAATTTACAAAACAAGGTAGAAGTGTTCAGCACCGAGAACGATGCTCTCTCGGCTCAGATCTCGGCGCTGAGGGAAGAAGTTGTCAACCTCAAGACACTTCTCCTCGCCCACAAGGACTGTCCGGTCACGCAGCAACAGGGACTCCACGGTGCGTATATGCAGCAAGCCATGGAAGCCTACAATCCGCAGATCAACCCATATGGCATGGCAGCCCCCATTCCCAACCAACCAGTCATGGCGGGGCAGGGAGTACAACGGCGCTTCTCATAGGATGACAACAGTGCCGCGTCTCACCATGTCTCTGGCATGGCGGAAAAGTAATGCTTTCATGGGGATAATGGCATGTTTCCAAGGGGCACGCGTATAGGGGGAAAAGGATTTCAAAATATCGGGAGTGGATTACGAGGGAAGGGAATGGAAGGGAGGGGAGAGGGGGGGAGAGAGGGATACCTCTCAAGGGATTCGGCGGACATGGCGCGAGGCATCGCGTCTTTGACTGACGACGTTCCATCTTCTCGCGGCACGGTGGGACACCGACGACGCCCCCGAGGGTCGAGCGAGACGGCATGGCGGCGCCGGGGTCGTCGTCGTGTGCACTTCGCGTGTCTGTATCAACACGTTAAACTCATGAGAACGATCAGGCGTTTCGGCTGTGGCTGCACATGGCACCTTCGGCCATTAATACAAGGAGCATCGGTACGAGTCAGCGGCACGGCCGAAGAAACGTTTGTTTATCGCACGTGATGGGTGGGTATACACATAAAAGCGGCGTTCAGGGAATCGGGGGTTAAGGGAAGGGGTGGGGAGGAATTCCTGCCCTCGGCTGCTCTTTTTTTTTCTCTCTCATCTAGGCGTTCCGGTGGAAACGGAAGAATCTTGCGCCCACGAGCCATCTTCTTCTTCCGAGGGCGAACCCACCCACCTACCTGGTCAGTTTCACATCATATCACGTGGACCACTCTTATATATATACATATACCTATGTGGGTAAGTAGCCGTATACGATAGCTAGTTACTTATTCAACGACGTGTTCGAAGAACAGAGGTTGATTGATTGATTGATTAATTGAATGATTGGCTGATTGATTGGCTGACATATTAATTGATCGGTTGAATGGGTCTGTTGTGTTTCCTCCCCTCCGCCCCCCCTTTTTTCTTCATTCTTGAGATACCGTAGTACTTGCCCAGCCCTCAAGCTTTGCTGTCGCGAGGCACCTATTTTGTGTTTACCACAAAGTGATATAGGTACTAGACTGGACTGGACTGGACTGCCCTCAGTTGCGTAGACGAGATTATTTTGTCCTTCGGTCCTTGATGGATGCAAGTATATAAGATTTGTGTACCCTCCTGAACTGATACCGTCTCCAAAGTAAGGGTTAGCGGCTGCTCTTGCTTATTGGTATGGCCTCGATATCAGTCCAAGCAGGCGCGTGTCTACTTTATTTGTAAGTTGTAAGTGACGGGAGTGTTGGCGGATGACGTTGATTGTTGATTGAATCGTCCTCTGATCTCGGTACTGCTGTACCCACATATAGGTACACAGGTACCTATAGACAGAGTACATTGGTACTTATAGAGTACTGTTGAGGAAACACGCGCTAGCTGGGTTGGTAAGTCCCCACTTCAATAGTGGAGATTAAACGGTTGCCGTGGTCCGTGCACGCAATGCCGCATGTAAACAATTGGGAAAGGAACGCCGCGGACGTCGTCGCGCCTCACCACCAAGCCACGCCCACCTCCGTATGACGACCCAGCAATCCTTAGCATCATCGACAGCGACCCCCTCCCTCACAGCCAGCGCGACCCGCCACCTGCTGCTGCCAATACACGCCAGAGACGAAGAAACGAGAACGAGACAAGAAAAAGCACGGAAAAAGAAAGGGGAACAGGAGAGAGAACGGCGCTCCTCGCTCGTAATCGCATCGAATATCAGTATCAATACGTCTGCAATACCGATCGGAAGACCGCCCCTGCCGTTTCGTGTCGTGTCGCGCCGCATCGTCCCCTAATCGATCACGGAACTCGTCGACACTCGCGAGAACTTGCATCCTCCTCCCTCTTCGGAAGATCAACACTACCACCCACGGCGCCATCGACCTCGATGCCGACTTTAATTCCGCGTCCATGACTACTCTAGTACAAACACGTCAGCCATTGCAGGTCCTTAGCATGAGCAACCAGTCAAAACGGAGGAGGAGCGAGCGTATTGCCTGTAGGTCACCGTGGCCCAGCCGGGCTACCCTCATGTCCTCGTTTCCATGCAACGCCGTCTGAACTTCGCAGCTAACCAGATCTCGTCTCGACATGCAGCATACGATGAGCAGGATGGTGACTTTCACTTCACGCGGGGGTCCAAGCGGCTGAAGACGGTCCAAACTGAACCCATCCATGAAGATGAACTCGCGCCCGCCCCCGCGCCCCTGCTCTCAACCGCACCAAAACCTACGCGGAAACCGGCTGCCAAGAGAGGGCGGCCGGCTAAGAAGAAGACGGCACCTGAAGAAACGCCAGAGCCTGCACCAGAGCCGGCACCCAAACCGGCACCCAAAGCAGCGTCCAAGGCAGCACCCAAGTCGATACCGACAAGAACCTCGAAACGGAAGTCGAGCCAGACTCCTGTGCACTCAGATGACACCCCACCCCCGCAGAGAGCCACGCGGCATAAAACGCGCTCTTCGATAGATAGGGTAGATCCGGTGCCGACGAGAGCGACGAGCAGCGCATCACGGAAGCAACAAATCGCCGAAGAACCCGAGATCGAGACAGTCTCAACCCCAACGGCCGCCGACGGGGCTCGGGGAACAAACGAGGTATCGGAAGCCAAGCAGATCGCGCTGCCATTCAGCGACACGCCGATAATAAATCGAAATAAGGAGATGCGGAAAAAGACGGGGAACAGGAGGAGTAGCGTGGGCATGCGCGGACGAAGGGCAAGCTCCCTGATGAATAGCGGCCATAGCGCGATACCACACCGGGAGGTGGATGCGTCCGAGTTCTACAAGCATATCGAGTCCGAAGGCCTTACCGAGCCTCGTCGAATGAAGCAGCTCTTGACATGGTGTGGGGAACGATCACTAGCAGAAAAGCCACCGCTCGGCTCACTGAATTCTAATGCGGTTCTGGGAGGTACGGAGAACTCTACAGACCCTACGGATGTATTGACGAATAAAAACGGCTGACATATCACGCATATAGCCCGAGCGATTCAAGATCAGCTACTGAAGGATTTCTCGTCGCGTTCAGAATTCTCGGATTGGTTTGCGCGCGAAGAGGTCCCGGAGGCACCCAGACCACCAGCCATTGTCAAGCCGAACCCGCTTAATATCGCACACGAAGAGCATATCGCTGTGTTAGAGGAGCGGATAAAAAGGTGCGAGTCAATCGATATATTTACCGATGAAATTGTTTCACTGACTCCTTGCCAAGGTTAAAATTGGAAAAACAGAAGTGGCAATCCCTAAAACAGCAACCGCCCGAAATGCCATTACTCTTCGATTCTCCCGAGCCCAAGGCCAGCCAGAGCCTGCCGGATGCTTCGCTACTCGACCCAGATGAGGCGCAAATTCTAGCCTCCCTCCTGGGCCCCTCGGGTGCGCTAGCCGACTCGCAGATACCAAAAACGCAAAGCCGACTACAAGAGCTGCAGGGTTCGCTCGAGTTCAAGATCGACCGCCTCGAAGACAACGTGCACAGGATCGAGCAGCGCATGGAGACGGCTAGCCGACAGGCGGACAGGGTGCTTAGCCTCAGCGCCGCGCGGTTAAAGGAGCGCGAGGAACGGGAGAAGACGCGCGCGGGGACCAAGGACATGCCCATCATGGAGGTCCTCCGGGGCCTGAGCAAGATACTGCCCGAAGGCGGCGGCGGATGAGGCGAAAGAAGGGAAAGAAAAGAATAAAAAGAAAAGAAAAAATTCCCACGCAAAACTGTATATATGCAGATGCAGCTTATTCATTCATTCTTCGTCACGGCGTCAGAAGGGGGCAAAACAGCATCCGGAGCGTGTATGGATGGGGCAGGCAAGCAAGCGCCGGAAGATACCACATTGATTGACTGTTCTTTTTTTCCGAGGGATTTTTTTCTCTGCTTTCTCTGTCTCTCTTCTTTTCGAATGAAATAAATGTCGCTATGCAATGGATGGGTTCATGGATGTGATGGGCGTGATACAGGGATGCATGGAATCATGGATGGGCGAGGAGGAAAGTACATTTGATTTGAACTGGGCTCGTTTGGTTTGGTTTGGCCTGGCCTGTCTCTGGCTTTGCTTTGCTTTGCTTTTTAAGAGTCCTCTCTTTCCCGAAGGAAATGGAATGGAATGAAATGAAGAAGAAGACGCGGAAGAGAAGTAGGAGAAGCGGATAAGAAGAGAGTAAGCGGAAGAGGAAAGAGTAGAGGAAGAACGATTGCAATCACAATCACAATCACGACCACCGGTTTTTTTTTTGTGTCTTAATGCTGTGCTGTGACCTACCTACGTAATGCGGGACGCTTTTCCAGCTGGAGATTCATCAGTTGGTGAGTTAGGCAGCTCTGTCACGATGTTAGTCAAGTATTTCAGTCAGTCAGGTAGTTCTGGCAGGCCGTCGGTGAGTCGATCAGATTGTAATGTAAGCTTGAGAGTTCTTCGAGACGGACTGATGGACGGATGGATATACGGAGAGATGGGTACTGAGTATGGTAGGTTAAGTATAGAATCAGGTTAGGTAGGTAGATAGATCGGTAGGTAGATGCGTGGCTAGATAGATGGATAGATACCTAGTAGACACTCAAGAGCACCTCATACATAGATAGATCCGTGTCTGCTCCTATAATCTCTTCTTCTTTTTTTTCTTCTTCTTCCTCTTCTCCATTTCTTTTTTTCCTTCCTTCCCTCTGCTCCCTCACCTTACACACCAACCAACCACCTCGACCTACCTACCTAGATACCTACCTAGATACTTTATCTATCCATCTCTACTCATCTATCTACCGAACCCGCCTCCCTTAGCATCACAGCTCAGGCATGAACGACATGCCCCCGCGCTCGGCGGCCCGCGCGCGCACGTGCGCCCGCAAGAGAGAGAGCACGTCGCTGTCCCGCCAGCGCGCCGGCACGGGGCGGTACGCGGGCTTGAAGGTGCCGACCGTCTGCGCCCACTCGCCCGCGTACGGCGTCGGCGCAGATGTTGATGTGGATGTGGTGGTGGATGTGGTTGCGGCTTCGGTCGCAGATTCCGCCTCTGGCCCGCTGCCGTAGGAGGCGGCGTTTGTGTCTATCGTTGTTTCTGTTGTGTCTGATGTTGTTGTGGTTGTGGTTGTTGTTGTCTCTTCAGGTGTCGGAGAGGACGAGGATGAGGGCTCCTCTTGCGTCGCCCAGTAGTAGATGTCCCAGTCGTTCTCGTCGAGGAAGAGGTCGTACTGGGCCATCTGCTCGCGCGTCATCTTGGGCAGCTGTTCTTTCGCGAAGGTCGAGAGGAGCAGGTCCGTCTCGAGGATGCCGCGCTTGCGGGACTGGTCTGTTCTTTCGGGGCGATCGGGCGCGTGGTTAGCTAGCTGCTTCGTCTGTTCTCGCTCGTCTATTCGTATGTGTGTGTGTGTGTGTGTGTGTGTGTGTGTATGCTGTATATAGTCAAGTGGCGAAAGGGAGTGATGCGAGGAATGTATATATATATATATATATGACGTATATCAAGTAATAAAATAAGAGGCAAGAATAGTATGGAAATAAGGAGGAGACGCACAGAGCAGCCGCGCGCGCATCGTCTTGTCGTCCTCGCCCAGGCGTCGCAGCGGCATGATGGTGAAGCCGGAATCCTCGAACTCGCCGACGTCCATCTCGCGCGGCCGCTGCTTCTGCGGCTCCATTGGCGGCGCGTTCCCCGCCGTCGAGTTGTGACGAGCGCCGGCGACGACGCCAACTCCTCTTGGGACACGGGCTCTGGGGTTGCGAGGGCGGGCGAGCGCGAGGGCGCGGCCGACGATGCCGCGTTGGAGGGAGGCCATGGTTTCGTCAATTCTTCGATTCGTCGTCTCGTCGGTCCGGTTCGCCGGCTTTCGTCGCCTGTGTGCGCGATGCGATGCGATGTTCGGTACTTTCTTTCTTTGTAATTGGTGTATTTGCTAGGTTGCAATCGGATCGATGTTGGTTTTATCGATTGTGGTTTTATTTCGTTTGTCGTGATCGGTGCGAAACGAATGAAGTAGGTACGGAGAGTGGAAGTGGAATTATGACCTTGGTATAAAATAGTAAGTAATGCACGCGACTTTTTCCTTTGTTCAGTGTTGATGTAAGAAGCGAGAAAATCAATTGGAGGGGAGGGAGGGAGACTTGACGCCATCGATGACCCGAAATTCCACACCTTTTTTGACTTGACCGGGGGTCACCTTTGCCGATGAGTTCCGCGCCCGCCGGAGCTGATCGGCTGAGACCGGCCGGCATCTGATTTTCAGCCTACCTAATTAAGAACCTGGGCATCACATATTACCTAAATAGGACTAGATTTAAGACTAGCAGTGGGACTATCTTTAAAATGTTATAGCGCTAGACTCTGAGACACATATACCTACAGCAAAGTTTTGCTGCAGAGATGTCAGAGACCAAGCTTCTCCAACACAAGATGGACAATGACACAAATGAAACCACACGAACCTAATTGAACTTAAGACCAGTTACTAAACATTCTTTATCACAGTTGAACTCTTCAAATAGCCCCTCTGTCATGGTAAGGTGGGGTCACCAAGGATACATGTCGCGGATAAGTAGAGTATATACTTCGTATACCGTTAACCCTATGCTAGGGTCCCTGCCAATGATTTAATGGCGTTGTTTTTCTCCGATAATATAGGAGCAGGGTAGGCTAGCCGCTATATGGGCTCACCAGATCGATCCCCTGCTCTTGAAGCAGTCGATCTGCTACTGGAGTCTATATGAAATCGTAGATAGATTCCAGCTACGAAATCATCTGAATTCACTACTCTTGATTCTGTACGGTATGAGGCATCAGTTATCTATTCCATCTAGATCTTCTCTCCGCGCCTCCGCCAGACCCTCTTCTCTGGAATGGTATAGCAGATATTTGACTTGAAAGTTTTTCATCAATTAACCCTCTTTCTCAGGATAATCTTCTGATCGAAGTTTGGGAATCTCTCCGTGTCATACTTTACATTTGGTGGACGTGCTGTCTGGCCGCCGGGAAACGAGATATCATAAGCAAGCAATAGGTTCGCTATGACCAGTTTGATCATCGCCGACGCGTACCATCGGCCTGGGCAGGTGAACCTGCCACTTCCCCATGACAGATTTCCTGGCTCTATGCCTGTGTAATCCTGTTGTGTATTCACCGAAGATGTGTCACTTTCGTCTGGTCGATAGAAACGGAAACCATCGAAGTCCCGGGCGTCGCTATAGTAGGTGGGGTCTAGAGACATGGGGCCGCCAGGGATAGCGATCTTAGCCCCCGGTTCGAGAATTGTGGTGCCGTCGGACAGTTTGATAGGGGACATGACCTTGCGATCGAATCCCACTAATTCCAATATCAGTTGATACGACCCCAGAGGCAGAAGGAGGCGACTAACGGAACGTGGAATGATTAGTGCGCTGAGACTCCTTGAGAAAACTGTCCAACCGACGGAGCCGGTGAATTGTGGACAATTGCCACTGCCCATCGTCTTGGGCGAGCGCCATTTGCGCTTCAGATCGCAAGGGCTCAGCATATTGCGGCATAACACAAAGATCGAATACGGCATGGGTAATGGCCATAGAAGATGTATGAAGCTGGGCGGAGTCCAAATCAGCCCAGTGTCTTACCCGCTCTCGACATACGTAGTCTTACCGCTGCCGCTGTCAAGAGAAGTAGTCTCGCCGTAATGCTCTTCGGGTCAGTATCCATTCCGCTGTCGATGAAGAGCTTCATTACACTGAGCTCGTCGTTAGCCACATGTTTCTCGGATTGCCGAAATAGAACATCGCACACCGCAGCGCGGTCGCGGAAGATACGATTACGCTGTGGGATCATTGGAGCAATGTATCGTCGAAGGAACGACGGGAATGGCATCAAGATTAGCTTGGTTATTTCAACATTAGTTGGCAAGGCTGTGAGGGCAGTTTCCCAAGTACTATTTCGACAGTGCGTTTCGCCAACAAAGACCAATGATGACAATCGGCCAATCAAAGAGTATAAAAGCTCGTAGGCGATGCAAGTTGTTGGACCTGGGGATACAAGAACTCAGTCAAGGTAGACCCAAGCATTTAAGTATATCTCCTATCGCTTACCTTCTGCGAGGTCTTCTTCTAGCAACTGTGCCAAGGACCTTTGCAGCTCTTCTGCCATCCGCGGTAGAAAGATCGCTATTGAATTAGTCTCCTTGGGCAGACGATGACTTCTCCAGGTTAGACGTACGTAAATTCCTTCTCAAAGGCCCCCTGCAGATGTCATGAGATAAATGGTCTCGTAAGAGAAGATCAACACCGGTGACATGGCCCATCACACTATCAACCAATGCGGCTGTTGAGCTCAGTTTAGCCTCCGGGAGCATCTTAAGTTCGTTTAGGAACTTTGGAGCGAGCACGATAGTATCACCCATCATGGTCTGGGTGATATAATTGCTGTCCTTGGACTTATAATTATATTGTTAGTGAAGACTCCCCACTCCTTTACTTAGCATATCGACTTGCCTGTTTGTATCTCTTCTCCACCTCTTCATGGCCGTGCTTATACCAATTCCATCGCGCCCTATTGCAAACAATGATCAGAAGAGCCTCTGCCTGACGTGAATGGATACAAATACCGAGGAAAGTGAAATTTTGGGCTTGTTTTTGTATTGCATTCATCACCAGTACAAAAGAAATACACGTCATACCACCATGTGCGAAGTGAGAATGGTCCTGGGCTTGAACCGACCCTCTGCAAGCCAGTCGTCGACTTGCGAGAGGTCGCGATGATCGCCGACACCATGCACGCCGCGGCCACAAAGACAAATATTCCAGGCAGCATTTTTGTGGGAAAAGGCAACCTTGTGGTAGGAGCTTCAGTGTTGGGTCGCGGAGGTGTTTGAAATTTGCAAGACCCGGGATTAATTATTATAGATCAGCGTCAAGTCAGGTAAGGGATGTTATCACGTGACTCTACAGGTATTAAGACTAATATTACTTTCACCGAACAAGTAGGAAACCAGCTGATAGGTAGTAGATCAATAGCGCAGCAGGTCTATATGTGTGACCACACGCGAAACTGTACCAAAGCCGGGTAAAACCTCGTGCGGCACATCAGTAGCTACTGAGGTACCTAGTAGTGGCGTATTAGGACTATATTCCTTTGTGAGACAGATGACGGATCATGATGATGACGCGGGATGAATGTAGGACTCCGTATCAGTTGCTTTGGCTTAAAGTCCAACCAAGTGTCACGGATATGTGGGGATCTGGTAGGTCTACATAGACCAGATCCATTGGATCTAATGACTGTACGTACGTAGCACCTAGGTATATAAATAGATATTTTTTTTTTTTTTATTATTCCTAGAAAATTAAACAGGTAGATTATTTTAATATACCTTTAATAATCCCACTAGTTTTAGCACTGGTTATTTTTTTTTATTTAATTTAGACTTTACTTTTATATAAAAGTTATAAGCCCGGTTCGCTTTTAGGACCAGTGCTTTAAATATTTTTTTAAATTATTAAACAGTTGTTTTTTTAATTTTAATTCTTTTTTATACACTTTTTTTTTAATTACAGTGCGATTTTTTGATTTATATTTATTTAATTACTATAAATTTTAAAACATTTACTTTTGTAGGAACTTTGTTTAATAATTGTTTATAGCTCTGCAATAATAACGACTGGATTTTTTAGATTAACTACTTTAAGCAAAATGTAAAGCTTTATAAAATATAGGTTAATATTAACCTAAACGTTTTAAAAAATGACTTTTAGCCGAGCTAACCTTCTTTATTGCCCACGGTTTAGACTGCAGTAAACGTGCTTAAAGCACATCGAATAAGCATATTAAATCTTATAAAGGCGAAAATTAAAACAGAGTTAGCTAAGCAAATTAAGCACTTTTTAGTTATTACTATAGCTTGGACCGTTAAAGCGAATTAATATACGGCCTTATATAACTAGGTTAATAAAATAGTTAATAAAAATTTTATAGCTAATGCTATAGCTAAGCTTTTTAAAAATAATAAATACGACCTTTAGTTTTTTTTTAAAATTTTTTAAAAAAACTGTGCTTTTATAAATAAAATCTACCTAATTTATATTATTTAAGCGTACTAAAACGCTTTATAAAAAGCGATTTAAAAAAGTGTTAAACTTAAAAACTAATATAATATTTAAAAAAAAACATATTTTTAAACTAAAGGTATAAAGCTAGCAGAAATTATTAGGCCGTTTATAGCTAAAAACTTTTTAAAGGCAATCTAAATTAAAATAATTTTAAACTAAGCATATAGACAGCTTGTAAAAGTTATTAAAAAAAAGCAGATAAAAAAAACAGCGGTAAGCTTAAACGATTATAAATATATTTTTTATATGCTAGTCCTTAATAAGGCATCCTATAGTAAAAGCTAAAGCTTTAAAATTTTTGCAACTTTAGGTAAAAAATCTATAAACTAACTAAAAAATAATTTAATAGCGCTAAGCAGATTTAAGCAATATAAAAAATTATTTTTAAAATTTTTTTAATGCTTTTATTTTTTTAATTTAGGATCGCGCTATTAATAAAAACCGAAAAAATATGAGCGCCTGTAAAAAGCGGTTACTAAAGCATTTAATCGTTTTATTAGCTTTATATTAAACGAACTAATTAAAAAAATTAAAGATAGATATGCCTTAACCTGATAGAGCGATTTTTGCAAGGCTATTAAAAAAAATAGATTTAACGTTAAGCTTTATTTAGGCAGAGCTTTAAAAAAAGATTAATTTTTTTAAAATAAATAGCTTAATAATAACTAAGTTTATACTATTATTAACGCATAATTTATATAATTTATTTGGCTTAATTTAAAAGTGTATATAATACTCGGCATTATTTTTTATCTGCTTTTAGATAGCATTATATTTAATAATTGCGGCGCTTTTTATTTTGTTAATAATAAGGATTTTTTTATACTAGGTTTATTAATGCTTTTTAAAGACGGAGATTATGTTAATGCTGGCACTACGAGCTATTTTATTTTAAGTAAAGGTCGACAGATTATGCTAAAAGCACTTGCTAGCGCTAAAAGCTTTAATATAGCTAACCTAATTTTAAAAAACGTTGTTTAAGTTAATAAGTTTTATATAAACATTGTTTTAAAAGCTTGTTTTTATTAAAAAAAGATTTAATATTATAGTTTAAACTGCTTTTTATGCTTTAAAGACTTTAAATCGGGAGTGCATTTAAAGCAGTTAATTAAAAAAATAAACTTAGTATTTTTTAAATATAAGCTTTTTTTTATTTACTTAAGCGGATTTTTAATAATTAACTTATTAACCCTGCTATTAAAAATTAAATTTAGTGCAGCTAGCATAATTATAACCTTTAATAAAGCTTATTTTTTTAAATTTAGCTGTAATACCTTTAAGCTAAAGGAGAATATAAAAAATTTTTAGCATAAAAGATTAAAGCATTTAAAACTAAAGGCACTAAAAGCCTTAGTTTATAATGCTAAAAGGGTAGTAATTAAAAAAACTTTAAAAAAAAAGTATAAAAGCTGCGTAAAAATATATGCTTATTAAATAATTTTTAAAAAAACCTTTAAAAAGTGCGCAGTGTGTTTTTTTTAAAAAATTAATTAAAATTTATTTAATTACCTATGCGGGTATAACAGATCCTGCTAAATGCTCGCAATTAAAAATAAATATAACAAAATAATTTTTATTTTTATTTTAATTTTTAAATTAAAAGTGTAAATATTTAATAAATTTTAAAAATTCGAGCATTAAATAATACGACAGTATAAGCTTTCGATTTATAAAATATGCAGCAATAATAAACGTATTATAATTGCAATTAAAAAAAAAACAGATTTTTAGCGCTAGATAGCCGAATAAAAAATTAACTTAAAACTCCTTTTTTTTTATAATAAAAAGCTAGTAAGCAGAGGCGAAAAAATAAATTAAAAAATAATTATTAAAGCTATTAAAATAAGACAGAGCGCTAATTTATTTAAAAAGCTTTAGCTAAAAAAAGTTTATATAGCTTTATAGCTTTATAATATAAGCTTTTTTAAGTTTTACAATTTGCACTTTTTATTAAAAGTGCTTTATATTTAGTTTAGGCAATATTTTCGGTGGTACACTTTAAAAGTAATTATAAAGTTAATAGCAAATCTATATTTAAATTAAAGCAGGATTTATATATATAGGTGCAAAGCATACTTTATAAAAAACAACAGGCTTGCCGACAAATATTGGCAAGCATATAAAGTTAATTAGCATGTTTATATCGGATATTTAATTAAATATAAAGCTACTAATTTATATTAGGTATAAATTTTTTAGCGGAATAAAATAATTATTATATAAAATGTAACTTTTAATAAAAAAAGCTATTATAATTTAGCTTAAAAAAAAATAGCTAAACAGATTAGTATATAATTGCTAAAAAATATTATAATAGTTTTAATCCTAAAAAAACTAATTTTAATAGTTAATATATAGAAAAAAAAAGCATAGCTAAATATGTTTAAGCCGAGCTTTAATATTTTTATAAAAAATAAAAATAATTTTAACTTTTAAAATAACTTTGCTAAAAGTTAATTAAAAAAGTATAAATCGGGGGTAAAAGTATTTATAAAGCAAAATAAGCAAGTTTTAAATGTTTTTAAAAATTAGCTATAAAAACTTATAATTTTTTAAAAAATTTTCAAGCCAGAAAAATAACCGGAAAAAATAAAGAAAAGCGCTATATAATTTAATATAATTAAGCTAAGCATAAAAAACTTTGCTAAACAGCTAATTAAAAATCCTAATAAAGCGATAAGCATAGCTGAGGTATCGAACGGTAATTTGCTAAATAATTAAAAAGTGCACCTTAAAGTAGTAAAAAATTTAGATAAAAACCTTGTTAAAAACTATATAATAATAAAAGGGCAACTGGTTTAGCGGTAATAAATTTAAAGAATTAATATATTAGCTTTATAAGCAAGCTAAAAGCTATAAGGCAAACTTTTAGCTTACCGGCAACGAAATTAAAAAATTTATAATCTTTTTATATAATTAAGCTAAAAGTTAAAAAATAAGCCCGTAGAAAAGCCAGCTAAAGCAGAAAAAAAGAATGCTAATATATTCGCCACTTTTATAACAAAAATATATAGAAATTAAAAAATTATTTTTTTATATAATTAATATTAGTTAAACTTTTTAAAAACGTTTCTATTTAATTAGCTAAATATTATTTATAAAAATAACCGGGAATATAGGACACTATATGCTGTAATTGCGGCAGCAGTAAAACAATATAAGGCAGAGCGTTTAAAGGTACGTCTAGACCGACAAATTTATTATAATAAGTTAAAAAAACTTTTTTTAAAAATATAAAAAAATTTAAATAAGTATTTTTTAGATAATCTTTTTAAAAAAAACGCTATAAAAAAGATTAGCAGGCTTTAAAAGCTTAAGGTAATAAAGCTTATCCTAATTTTAAAAGCTAAATATAAGCTTTTATTTTTAAAATAGGTTTTTATTTATAAATTTAATAAAAAAAAGTTTTTAAATATATATAAATTTCGTTTAATAGCTTATAGAAATTTTTAAGTTAAAAATACGTTTTAATTAATTTATGCCGCCACACTTATAGCTAAATTTTTTAAAATTTTAATAATAATAGCTGTATAGTTCGACTTTAAAATAAAGTAATTTAATATAATTATAGCGTTTTTAAATATATTTAAAAAAAATTAAAAGCTTATAGCTTATTAATTGTTTAATAGCTATAAGCAGTTAAATATAATAGCTTTATTAAATAAAGCTTTATATAGTTTAAAAAACTTACTTTTATTATAGTATAATAAGTTTTTATTTATTTTTAAAGCGCTAGGCTTAATTTTATTATTAAAAAAATTATATTTATTTTATTTAAAAAATCGCAGAGTATATATAATCTTTTATATAAATAATTTTTTTATATTTTATTATAAAAAGTATAAAAAGCAGGCCTAAAAAGTGATTTAAAAAATTAAAAAAGCATATAAAATTAAAAAACAAAGCGACGTTTGCTAGTTTTTCGGAATTAAGGTGGTAAAAAACCGTAAAAACTGCAAGCTAAATTTAGTACATAACTAATATATTAAAAAAATTGCAAAAAAATTCGATTTAGCTAATTAAAGCTGGATTTTTTTTATTTTTTTATTGTTTAAAAAGCTAGTAAAATATATTAGAAAGGCTATAAAAGCTTAGATAAAGCTATTTTAAAAGCTTATAAGATTTATTTTATATACTATAATTATAATTAGACCAGATATGGCATATATAATAGCTTTATTATTAAAATATTTTATTAACCCAAGTTTAAACTATATAAATATAGCTAAGCAAATAATTAAATATTTTTATTATACCTAATTTTTAGAGATTATATATAAAAACGAAGACAAAAGCGCTTAGGCTTTTTTTATTATTAAAAATGTTTTTTTTATAAATAATAAAAAAATTAAAAAATTTTTTTATAAATATATTATATTTTTATTTAAAGGTATAATTATATAAAAGGCGATTTGTTAGAGCATAGTTTTTATATTAACTATTAAAGCCGAGATTAATATATTAGGCTTTATAGGCGTAAAAACTATAGCTTTTAAAAGACTTTTAAAAAATATAAATTTAAAACTTAGCTAAAAATAAACGATTTATTTAAATAATATTTAGACGATCTGATTTATAATAAGAAAAAACGAGAAAATTAATATTTAGCTATGCTATATTAATATTTAAAATATATAAATTAGGTAAAAATATTATAAAAAATCTTTTAAAGTAGTATATTTGTTTATAAATTAAATATTTATAAATAAATTTATAAAAAACTTATTATAAGCTTAGTTCGAACATTTTTATATGCTTATTAATTTATAAAATATAGCTTATATATTATAAAAAAATTATTAAAAAGTATAAGAAATAATTATTTTTTATTATAAGCATAAAGTCTGTTAAAACTAACTTTTTTAAAGTATGCCGGCTTTTTAAAATTTAAATATAAAGATTTTAATAATTATAAAGTTAAAGCTTTATAAAATTAAATAATTTAATTATTTTATAATAAAATAAAAAAAAAAGCTGTTATAATAGCGGCGACGGTAGCGGCAAAAATAGCGGGAGCGGTAAAAGCGGCGGCAAAAGCGGTAAAAGCAGCAGTAACAGTAAAAACAGCAGCAGAAACAGTAGCAGAAGTAATAGCAGCGTTAGCGAAAAAATCGCTATATTTTTATTTTAAAATTTAAAATAATATATATATAATAATGCAAAGCTAAGCAAACTAAATTTTAATTAATTAAAAATTATTTAAATATGATTTTTAAAATTAAAAAAATTAAATTTATTATGTTTTAATTAGCATTAGTTTTAATAGCCGCTATTAAGTACAGTATAATTAAAAAAACGTAGCAAAAGCTATATAAAATTTAATTAATATATTTTTTTAAAGCCTGCTTAAAAAAAAAAATTATATTAAAGCTTATATTAGTGCTTAAAAATATACCGCTAGCAGCAGGTGCTATTAATTGCATTATAGCAGATGTTAAAGTTATTTGTAAAGGTAAAGCGTATGCACGCCTTATATAGCACAGCGCGGCGAGCACTGCAATTAAAGCGATAGCGGCGGCAAAAAAAGGGATTATTACTATTATTATTATTATTAGCGTTAGCGTTGGCGGCGGCGTTGGCGGCGGCGGTATTGGCGGCGGCGTCGGCGCCTGTATCGGCGTTTGTGTCGGGCTTAACTAAAGGCTTATTGGCGGCGGCGATAGTAGCAGCGGCGGCGGCCTCGGCAGTGCGCGCGATTTTTTCGGCGGCTTTAGCTTTAGTATGCAAAGCTATAAAAGCGGCGGCGATGTTCCGCTTTATTTATTGTTTAGCAGCAACTGTGGTGCGGCATGCGCGACGCTCGGCAGATAAAAACATTTATGCGGTGGTGCTATTTAAAATAATTAGCTAAAGCTTAAAAACTTTTTTTAATAAGATTTAAATAAATATTTATAAAAAAAAAAAAAAAAAAAAAAGCTATTA